>PTEX01000212.1:1299513-1373492 GCA_003342815.1 Eudromia elegans
TCGCACCCGCCCCCCGCCCCAGGGATAGCAGATCCCCCCCCCGCGGCTCAGCCTATCCCGGAGGGAAGAGTCACCGGAGCTGCCGGCTCAGGCGCTGCTCGGATTGCCGCGGTGGCTGCAGGCGGTGGCTCCGCGCACGGCCCCTGCCCGCCCGTGGGCTGCCGCGCGAGGGGCTCCCGCAGCTGCCGGGGCTGGCGCATGCCGGGGGGGCCGCCCGCCCTGCCCGCCAGCTGTCCCGGAGAACAAACCTCCCGCTCTGCTCACAGCGCCCGCAGACACTCCATTGTGTCCCGGCACCAAACCGGGGCCCGGCAGCCAGGAAAGACAACGCAGAGCGCCCGAGGACGCGGCCTTGCCCATCTGCTGCCCCCCCGCCTGGTGGGTGACGTCTCCCCAGGTGGCACAAGGAGCGCAGATGCTGGGGCCTCGCGGGGCTGCCGGGCCTGGCGGCCCTGGCCCTTCCTCGGGAGAAGGTGCTGAGTGGGAGCTCCCCTTTGGCTCGGGATGCTCCCCAGGACCGCTGCAGCGGGGATCACGCTGGGCTTGGCTCCAGTTTGTGCCTCCCCACTTTTCCCAGTTGGTGTGTCGTGTCCCCCCCCCCCCGCCTTCTCACAGCATTGCATTGACTTGGTAATTTCAGGAATGTGGCGATTTCCTCTCCTCTTCCCTGCACAATGCCGGGGAGCTGGAGGCAGCAATTTGCTCACCTCGGGTCAAAGATTAACTCCCTCCACCCCTGCTGCATATTTCTTCCCCCCCCCCCACTCCATGCCCCTGTTATCTCAGCAAGGGGGAATGAAGGGAGCCTTTCCTTCCCACACAGGAGACCTGGCCCATTGGTCTTCCCAGGCCTCCGGAGCAAGAGGAGGGCTGAGAAGCTCCCAGTTGGAGCCATTCCCTGCTCAGATGCTGGGCTCCCCATCCCTGGCCGTGCCGGGGCTCCACAGGCAGTGGGTTTGGAGGAGCTGAACCCAGGGGTGTCTGGAAGGTGGGATCCCATGGGAGCTGCCTTGGGCACAGCCAGGTCGCCCCCAGTGTGGCAGGGATTCTGCAGGAGGGTGGCCAGGCTGGCGGCCCTCTGGCTACCAACCCGTGGTAGGTGTGCAGGGGTTGCCCAGCCAGGTCTCACTCCTGGAGATGGCTCGCAAGGAAAAGAAGGAGAAATAAGGAGAACCCGTACGCACAGACAAGCCTGTTTCCCAACAGGAATGCAAGGGATGCAGAGACGTGCTGAATAAGGAACAGAAGAGCAGCACAAGGCCCATCGCAGCCCTGTCCCTAGCGCCCTGGAAGTCAGCAGGAAACCTGGAGGTCTCCAAGTCAAGGCGCTCAGGTCATAGCCCAAAAGCTCATGCCAATGGGAGCAAAGTCCTCCTTGGGCTTCTATCCCGCAACCACTTCCTCCAAGACCTCCTTCAAGGCCTGGGCTGTCCCACAGTCCTATGGCTCTTGGTGCAGGCCATCGGGCTTCCCATGCTGGAGGAGGCTTTGCTAGTGGGTGCACCTTGGGGACCAGCCTTAGAGAAGGCCACCCATGCTTCAGCTCGTGTCCTTTTCCTGGCTTGAAGGACTCCTTGCACCGTGTTGTGGGAGGTCAAGGCAAAATATCGACTCTGTCAGCTGCTGTCACTTGCTCTGCTTTGCTTACAGGAGGTTGCGAGCAGCACCGACAGTCTCTCAAGAGCCGAAACCACTAGGGCAACTGGAGAGAGGCTGAAGAGAGCTGCAAGTGCCAGGCAGGAGCTGGCGCATCCCCTGATGCCCCACGATCATGGCCACCTGCTGCTCCTGCCGCCAGCCCCTGGTCACCGTGCCGCAGCGCTGGGACACCAAAGCGACGTGACCGCACTCGGTCACCGAGGCCTCTGCCAGCCACCCTCGCACGGAGGAGCCCCGGGCTCCTTTCCCAAGCTCAAGGGCTGCGCGGATGAGAGGGCAGCCCCGCACGCTCGTCCCCCCGTGCCCACACGTGCCCGGCAGCCGCTGGGATGCGGCGCTCGCTGCTTGCTGGCACCGGAGACGGCAGATGGTCGGAGGGGCTGTCAGAGGGGCAGGTGCAGGGAAAATTGCTAATTAGATACGGATCATTAAGCTCCCGTTCTTCAGAGAGAGACAGAGAGGGATTTCAGCATCTTCCAAGCTCTGCACAAAACCCCTCAGCCTCAGGCGGGACTCGGCGCTTTGCTGGAGACACCTCAGTGAGCCCGTGGCTGCTGCGGCACCGAGACGGTTTTGTCTCTGCGTGGAGGAAAGAGGGCTTGGGAGAAACGTGTCTGCCCACAGGGCCCTGGGATGGAGCCAAAGGGCCTTTAAAGTCTCCATTTCACGAGCAGCTGGGGAGCAGCATCCTCCAAAGCAGCAGCTGCATGCGGGAGAGCAACAGATGTAAAGTCAGGACAGCACAGAACAAGGCAGCAAAAAACAAGGTGCCCGAAAATCAGTCCTCTTGTCCCAGCGAGTCCTTTTCAAGGTCCTCACAGCGCTGGAGCGGCTGGGACGGGGTTGATTCCAACTTGGGTCAAGTCTGCGGATCCTTCCGTGGTGCTTTCCCTCTCCATGCCCTGCTTCCCAAGCAGGTCTCTGGGGGAGGCTCTCCGTCAGCTGCAACATTTGTGTTTCCAACTCCTTCTTGCTTTGCTTCCCCTACTGGGGTGACTCCCACCTCCCCGGGCTGACATTAACGCCTGATGGCCAAGCTCCCTTTTGGCAAAAGGCACCGTAGCTCCAGACAGGCATCAGCATTTGCAACGCTCTCACTCCAGCTTCATCTCCAAAAAGAAATCAATCCGTGATGAAATAAAAAAAAAAAAAACCATCGCCCATGACGTAAGCAAGAGCAGCAGTGATTTAAAGCCATGAGAGGCTTCAGAGAGGAGGAACACAGGGAGGGTGCACGTGGAGCTTGCGGGAAGGGGGAAAGGTGCTGGGAGGGAGAGGGATGCGGCACGGTGGGCACTGAGATTCGGGGCAGATGCGGCCCGGTGGTTGTGACGCTGATGTGCTGGATCTGAATTCCTGTACGACAAAGGCCCACGGCGTCCCCAGGGATGTAGGTGCTGAGCTTATGGTTAGCACTCAGGAGGCCAGCAAGCAACAAAAGGACTAAGAAAAAAGAGCTTCCAGGGCAAATATTTCCTCGTGACAGGTTAAATACACCCAAGCAGCCCCTCAGTGGGTAGAAATCCACACAGGCCCTTGCAGAAAAAAGGAGATACCCCCAAACCCAGCTGTGAGTCTGTCCCTCTCAGCCGTGACCAGTCTTGGGGGAGCAGAAAGGATGCTGTGCACAGACATCACGTCCTCATGTCCCCAGGCCCATGTTGATTTGGAAACACACCCTAGGAGCATCAAGCAAGGCTTGCCCACCCCACACGGTCTCCAGCAGAGTGGGAGCACTTCTCTGAAGCCCTCTGGCTCTTCGGGCAGGTCCAAATCGCTGAGCGGGTTGCTCAGGTGGGATGCAGCAACCCAGCATCTCGGAGGCACCAAGATAAGCGGAGCTCTGGTGGAGCCAGCTTGGCTCCCTGCGGCAGCCCTCCTGGCTCATCCGTCGGCCTTATCTACGCCGGCGTCATCCCGTTTCCCTTCCCTTGCTATTTCAGCCTCGTTCTAATTTTGGCAGCAGGAAATCCCTCCTGGGCCGGTAATAACAATTTGGAAAGTGATCTGAAGGGGAAAAAAATCCCTTGCTGGTATTTTTTAACCTCTTTGCTGCACCTCGTGCATTGCCCCTGCTTCATGAGTGCCTATGTGGGGCTGGAGGCCCAGCAGCAGGAGAGAAGCAGCCCTGTCTTGCGGCCCCAGCGGCCCACATTATGCCCCGGTTTCTAGGGGTGGAGCAGGAAGGTCCAAGAGCCCAGGTCTGGTTGGTTTCTGGGATAAAGATTCATGCCTCCATTTGGCTCGGCAGAGCAAAGGCCTGTGGAAGAAGGGACCATGTGGTTGGCATGACGCCTCCTCCTCTGCCATGTCCCCCATGCTCTCGGTGCCTTGCGATTGCCGACTTCTGACCCGGAGCTTGAAACTGCTCCGGTTGTCTAGTGACCATCTCAACGCTGCCGTGTTGATGAGACTCAGGACGTTTTCCTCAGCGCCATGAATCGTGCTCTCCATTCACCCAGAGAAATGCTGGCTCCGATCTTACCCTTCCTGCTTCGGAGGGTCTTGGGAGGGAGCAGGGAGGAGCATGCGCATGGACCGTGGTTTTGGGAGCTGTCCACGAGGCCCACCTTCCACAGCCAGATGCTTGAGGGCTGACCTTGGTATCTGGCAGAAGCAACTGAAATCTTCTTCAGCCCCAATGCCAAACCCGACGGGGATGGTGAAGCAGCTGGGACAGCTCTGTGGCAGGGTGGTGAGGGGCACTGCTGGCGCAGCGGCGTTTGCACAGTCCGGAGGGCAGGCGACTGCAGGTGGCCATGTGCCCTGCATGACACACTGATCCACAATGCGAAACCCTCCCGCTGACCTCACCGCTGAGCCTTATCTGCAAGGCGTTGGAGCGAGATGAATGAGCCAAGAGAATGCTCATACAATGAGGTCACCTCGGCTCGCGCCGTGGCTCCGGAGCGCCTCAGCTGCTGCAAAGCCCGGAGCAGAGCAGGGCAGCTGCAGGTACCTTGGCAAGGAGAGGAGGGTGGTTGGCAGCCGAAAGGAGGTTGGCAGCCTGCTTCGAGCTTGGCTGAGTGCATCTGTCTCTGGAGGGAAAGTTTGGCTCCAGCCGAGTGCCTGGTCCCCAGCGCTGGGCTGCATAATTGCAGGGCCGTGGGATGCTGAGCTCTCCAGAGCACTCTGGGATTGTTCCTAGAAAGCTCCTGTCAGGTATCCAGTTCCTTCCGAAGCTCCTGAGAAGCGGCACCTCGGTCTACGAAGGCTGTGCTTGGGCATTTCTCACCACACGAGCAGTAGCCTGGTCTTGCTTCCCCTGACACAGCCGGGAATGGGCAGCGGGCAGCCCAAGGGTGCTCCTGCGCAGTGTGTCCTGAGGAGGAGCTGCCGAAGACGGAGAATTATGGGCTTGAAGAGGAGCAATTGCTCGAGCTGTGGAGGCTGCCTACCCACAGCTCTGCGGCTGCTGTGTTAGGCGCTATTAATGGTCCAGTTGCCCGACCTCAGCTACTTCCTTTGGGACACAACCCAAAGGCAAGTCCACCTGCCTGCAGAGAGGTTTTCAGCCTTGCTTCTTCGTACACATCCCTAAGCTTCCCACCTCAGGCTTCTCCAGGCTGATCAGTCCCAGCTCTCTCAGTCTTTCTACCTACATAAAAGATGCTCTAGTCCTTTAGCCATGTTAGTAGCCCATTGCTGGACCTGCTGAGCTCCCTTCAATAATATGTCTTTAAATGGCAAATACTACAGCCTCCTGGATAACATCTTTACTGATGTAGGGGTGAAGGTTGGATGCAGCACCCATGTTGTAGCATCCAGCTTGGGGTGCACCTCCACGGCAGCGTCCCCATATCATCAGTTTCAAAATCACCGTGTCCACAGGAGCTGCGGACATTGGTCCCTCATGCCCCTGCCAGAACTGGCCTTTCCTGGCAGTCCTGTGCAGCTGCCAAGGTCCCGGCTTGCAGAGGAAGACTTGGCTTCCAAAGAGGATGGGCAGGGTACAGGCGTGAACGACTTCCCCTTTCTGTTTTTCTTCCCAGCTCCCTTGCTCGCCTTTTCACTGCCTGCGAGCCAGTGATTGATAAGACTCCATGATAAGAGCAGTGGAGGAAGGGGAGGAACCATCCCTTCCAGTCTGGTGGGAAATCCAAGCAGCTTTGTCCTGAGCATGGCTGGGCAACCAAGGTCCATAATGCCAGGGAGAGGTTGATGGGGACAGTCCTGCCCCTAGGACACAGCTCCAGCATCAGAACATCTGCTTTGCCTCTTGTGCAGGCACCAGAATCCAAACTCACCATAGACTCCCAATGGCGACCCAGCAACACTCAGCGAAAACGCCATCCTGGAAAGATGATCCCCAAACCCAGTGCCGAAACATATGGGAAGGTGGGTCTTGGAGGGGGCCTACGCTCTTTTAGACATGGAAGAGAAATATTCGGGAGAATAAAGACAGCAAGATGAACCAGAGTACAAGAATGAGCTGCTTGGCTCGCAACTTGGGATGACCTGATGATCTTCCAAAGGACAACGAGGCATCTCCCGAGGAAATAGCAGGTTGTTCTCCTTGGCTTGGGCAGGGCTGCTCTCTGGCCTGGGTCCTCACAAGCAGCACAGAGACTTCCACTAAATAAGGAAGGACGCAGGGTCTGGCTCCAGGTGAGAGTAACACAAGGTTCCTTTCCCTGTCCACGCCACTCTCTCTCCTCTCAGTCTATTTATTTGCCTTCGGTCTCTGTCCCATGCTTCACTGAGTATAGTCAAAATCTCCTTTCCTTTTGAAAGCAAAACTTAGAGCGAATGTGTGCCTGAAGAGTGACTTCTCTGCAGCCATCAAGAGTGTCACAATCCTGCAGCAGGACATCAGGCAGCAGCTCAAGACCAAGGTGCTCCCTAGCCAAAACGGGGCTTGGCTAGATGGCATCGTCCAAGGGCTAAGTCCTGGGGTAAGGAGAGTTCCAAACATGAGACATGGGCTGAGCCGTGACATGAGGAGCGCTGTAGGAAATGCCAGGGACAAGGTGTGAAATTTAGACGAGGCTGTTAAAGGCAGGCTGGAGTCCTTCTCTTGCTCATTTCTGCATTTCAAATTTCTGTTCCTGAGCTGAGTCATTTCCATTCCTGGATGTTAAATTGCCCTTTTTGCTGCTCCTTTATCTCTGGTTTCCTGAAATGGGCTTGTTGCTCCAGGGCTTTATTTTCCGGTGCCTGCCCTGCGAACAAAGTGTTTAGCAAGAATAAAGGTTGAGCAAAGATGCTGAGAGCCATCAGCAGGCTCCGGGAGCCCCAGGGGACACTCCTCAGCATTTCCATAGCAAAGCGCTCGGCCAGTTGCCTGGAATGGGGCCGTCTCGTCACATTCACTCATCCCTGAGAAATGCGAAGCTCGGGGTGTGATTTCCTGCTCGCTGGACGGTGGGCAGGAAGGCCCCGGCGCCTCTGATGTGACGGAGCAGTGGGGCCTTGGAGACGGGCCCCGTGCGCTGCGAGTGCCTCTCAGCTTGGGGCTCCACCGATGCAACCCTGGATGCTGGAGCAGGGGCTGGTCATAGGCTGGAAGCCTGTACGTCCTCCATGTCTTTCTTTTTATTTATTTACTTTTGTTTTTAACAGGTCACTGCAACTTGTTGCTCCAGTCACCAGCCCAATTCCCCTGTGAGCTGGTGTTTAAAGCTGGCTTCTAATCCTGCTCCTGATTCTTCAGAAACCTCGTGTTTATCTTTCTTTTTTCTCATAAAAGTGGCCCAAAGACTTCTGCACGTGCCACTTGGAGACCTTCCAGCAGACAGAGCTCCGAAAGAGCCAACACAACTGGGTGCCCTCACCCAGCACAGGTGGAGGTCCCAGGCTTGAAGCGAGACACGAACCATTTTGCCTTGGCTGGCCCCACATCTCCTGTGGGAAGCATCAGTGCTGCTAGCTGCTTTCCATGGAGGGCTGGACAAGGCTGGAAAGAGACTGGGAAGGTCATGAGATGGAGCTTTTCTCAAGGAGGGGAATTGTTTTCACTAGAGAACCAGAAAACTCTGCATGGGTTTTGATGGCCAGGAAGAGACACAGGCATTTCTGTTTCCCGAAACCTGAAAACATTCCTTTTTCCCTTGGAGAAAAATGTGAAAAGTCAATACAACTTGTAAATAAGAGCTCTCAAAGAATCTTGTTGGCAGTTTTCTGAGGCAGCAAGTTTCCTACTCTGGCTCCTACAAGGAAGCGAAAATCCAGCCCAAAGAGGACAAAAATTTGGCAGTTATTTTTGTTTTGCATCTGAAGTGATTTCCTAGCAGATCTCCCTGCAAAGCGGTAGGAACCTCAGCAGGAGGCTCAGGGAAGGCTCTGGGGCCCAGTACAGCCCCAACTCCAGGCAGTGCCCAGTCCCTATCCCTGTGGTCGAAGCATACACATTTCTGCCCACTGTGTCCTTCCTCAGACCACCTTTAAGTCCATGTGGCTCCTTCCAACAACTTTCCATTATGGGGCAGCCACAGGGCAGGAGAGGAACATCTTGTTGTAGGTCGCAAGACCAATTTACCTCGCAGCAGTTCTTCGCTAGTGGGGCTGTTTTCTGGCTGGTCACAGAGATCCCACCAACCCATGTCCACTCACCATGGCCAAGTGGTGTTTAGATCAGCATCCTACTTTGGAATCATCACCTGCAAAATGAACTGGGGAGGTTTGCAGCTTTAGGGGCAGAGGAACAGCATCACTCTTGCTTCCCACCACTCCCTTGTGAATACAAGAAGAAACCTGGAACCAAGCATCTGGGCTCCATACAAGCTCCAAGGCTTCTTGGCTATGAGCTTGACCTGCCAGGGACGCAGCCAAAGCAAAATCAGCTCAGCCTCGTGTTCCCAAACGGAGCCTGTGGCGTGAAATAATCATCCTGGAAGAGCATCCCTGTCTGAATCATGCTGCGGGGAACGAGAGGAGGGTTGTTGTTAACGCTTGTGCCTAACGATGCTGTTTTACGCTACAAGCTGTCAAACAGCTCTCCAATGTGCAGACTGGCTAAGCGAGTGTGGAATAAGAAACAGCTCCCACCAAGCTCCGGCTACAAGTGCAACATTTGTGACGATGGGAGAGCCACCACAGGGCAATGTCTGTGAAGGTTTGGGCACTTCAGCTAATTCCTAGCATTATCTCGGGGAGACACAGAGCCACACGGGTTTCCGTAAGAAACACTAGTCAGCACCGTTGCCCTTGTATGACTAGTGTAACCAGCAGCAGCCACCCGGCTCTGTCAACTGGTGTCGGGAGGGAGGACATCGCGTTGGTTTGTAGTCAAAATGTCCGAGTCCTGCTGCTTCCTGGGACAGCTCATGATTTGCAAGGGTGATTCTAACAAGCACTATGGGACCAGTGAGTGCATTAGAGCTCGTAGGCCACAAGGCCAACGGTGTTTTACTTCTGCAAGGACAAATATGTCAGAATATGGCAGGACTGCCCAGAAACCAAGTAAAGCCAATACCACAGGCATCATCAGTCACGGGTGATACTCAGTCCCAGTGGAGCCCTGACGTCCTGGCTCTGGCAGGAGTAGAAAGTACCACATACTCCTTGGACTTCTTCTCCAGACTCATCAGTGCCCAGTGGAGGGAGCCTCCACAGCTGCATTTCTGCATATCAAGGCATCCGTATGGGATCTTGAGCTGAGAAATCATAAACACCAACTTAGAGAGGACTATGGACTATACCCTGGGAACACTAGGCACACAGGTAGGAGGATGCATGGGTGGAAAGAAGAATGACCTTCCTCTCTTCCCCATTTAAACACCGTAGAGATCGTTGTCTTCTCTTTTCACTAATTACACGGTCAGCTTTTCCACAGCTCTGATGACTCTTCCATTTCTTTGCAGGCTACCTAGTTCTCCTGAAAGGAGGAGGTGCCCACATGCGACAGCACTCAGCCCAGACGCAGCAGAGCTAATTGGCCAAGCAGGACGGAGGGTGAGAGCGCGGACTGTGAAGCCCCGCAGGTGGTGGGCACTGATCTCCATGCAGACTGTGCCCCAGGACACCGATTGCCAAGGCGTGTCCACACTTCTGCATGCTGTATGTCAACAAGACAACACCATCCTGGACCAGGAGGTGGCCATGTCCTCCTGCTTGCCCTGCTACCCTTCCTCTGGGAAAAGAAGAAAAGAGAGAGGAACTCTGGCGAGGTGCAAATCCACTGTCCAGAGACTGGTCTCAGTGGCTTCATTGCTGCCTCAGCTTCCAGGCCAGTTTAAAGTTGTATGGGTCTTTGCACTTTGTCTAACGCTGCAGGAGCTGCCTGGCTTGCAGTGCTATGACAAAGCATTTGCTTGCACGACGAGGGACATTCCTGGGAACCAGCATGACACGGGAAAAGCAGCCCCAGGCTGCTGAGGAAATCAACGCAGTGGCAAACCCGCAGGTACAGGCTGGCTGGCCGAGCGCAGCGCATGAATCCCGTATTCCAGCACATCCCGCTGCGAGCGGGTGGCTGAGCAGCACCCCCGGAAGCACGATGGGCGCCCGGTGTGCGCCTTCGTGTGGTCCCTGTCACACAGAGCTTCCCTCCCACTCTGATCTGGCAGCCAGAGCCCAGCAGCTGCTAGAGCCTCATTACAGCAGCATAAGGCTGCCAGACATGGGCCGTTCAGTCTTTTTTTTTGCCAGCATCTCCACACTTTGGAGCCACAAAGGCCTGGGAGAGCCCATGTCTGCTCCTGTAACTCTGTGAACTGTTATCCTGGTGTCCTGTGGAGATGAGGACAGTGTGGCTGAGGCATGGGAGCGTCAGTGCATACATCAGCCTATCCACTCCGGTGGGTTTTGACAATGATGCTGAGTTACACTCAGACCATAGAGCTCTTGATGATATCGACTCCTTGCTGATGAGGGAAACTGGGGTGCTGGGTAGGGGATGGAGATGCAGTGAACCAACCCAGACCATCAGCTGATGCCACAACCCAGGTCCTGCCCTCTCAGTTGGACTCCTAGTAGCATGGAGAGCTTCCTGCCTGCTCCTCTGGCTACTTTGGGCACCAAGGTCAGTCAGCGTGGGGCAGCCTAGGCCAGTAACACTCTAGGGGCCAGTCCTTGAAGCATCCGAAAGGGAAAGACTAGGACAGCACCTACCCTGAGTGGTTTCCTCCCTTTGGACAGGCACAAGTGTTGATAGCTGGACTCCTGGAGAACTCCAGCTCTATTCAACAGTTATCACCTGTTTACTAGCTGGTAGGACAACGAGAGCCTTGGAAGCACTCGATCTCGGAGCAGGGTTCCCCAAGCCAGTCCAGTCCTCAGGTTCCTTACCCAGCACCCGTCCCCTTCTGAAATGGGCTCTTTTCTCATTCTTTTGGGTCCTCATGCTTTGCTCTGTCTCTCCATAGTGGCCGCTGTTCTCCACAGCCCTGGGAACTGAAGTTTGGTGCTGGTTGGCTGAGCCATGGCAGGAGCCTCCACTCTCTGAAATTCATCGTGGAATCTTTTATTTATTTATTTATTCCTAGAAAAAAGATTCAAATCTTCAGAGCTTACTCACTTCACTGCAGCAGCCTCAGGCTGTCAGCGCTGTAAAGAAACAGCTTAATCTGAGCATAGGAAAGGATTTTCAAATAGGCTGGATCTCTCCGGTTGCCTCTTTTCTGCAGCCCGCTGTTTGGATGTCTTCTTGCTCAAGCTACTGGGCTCGTGGCAGGCCTGTTGGTTCACAGCCTGTAGGTCTACTTTATAAGCCCCTTTTTTTTGCCAGGGTTGGCCTTTTCCAGCAGATACTCACTCAGCTCCCGCAACCAGGCACACAAGGGCAGGTGGTGGAGAACCAAGGCAAGAGGAGATGAGGGTGGATGGGATCTCCAGGCTGTGGAGATCAAAGCTCACATTGCCGTCTCCGATACTGGATCTTGCTCCACTTTCCTAATCCATCTGCCTGGACTTGTGCCTATGACCTGGTGTACAGGGTAGGGCCTTCTGACTAGCCTCCTCTTTCACAATTGCTTCTCCCATGGAGAAATTGTCACCTTCTTTATCCAGTCACCATTACTCTTCCCCACCCAAATCAAAGCCCACTAAGGACGCACCTCGCAGCAGAACAGCCTGTTTTAGCCAACGATGCTCTCAATGATACAATAGAAGAGGCCTCCGGAGCGCTGGTGCTCCAGTACATTTCCTTCGCTTGCTGGAATTTCCGTTCATTTCTTCCTCTCCCAGGCTCTCACTGAAAGAAGAACAAAACGAGGTCACCACCACAAGAATCCCCTCAACAGGGCTGGGAAACGCGCGCTCTCGGTCCTGGAATTGTGTGCTGGGCATTTAGAGGGAGTGAGTTCCCCCCCGAGGTGTCAGGTTGGGCTCAGCCATTCATTAATCACCGAAGGCGACTCTGCCAATCAGCCAAAGATTTACAAGGCAGGCAGGAAGCTCTTGTTTTTACAGGAGTGTCTCAAACACACGCACACAGTAGGAAAAGCAAACATTCCAGGCATACCAAGGGATCCATGGGATAAAAATTCCCCAAACAGCCAAGATTAAGAGACTTGCAGCACATGGAAACACTAAAACCTGAGCTGAAGGATTTAATTGTCTTCTGTAGTGGACAGTCCTGACCACTGCTTGGAACAACCTGAACTCCATGGGAAAAGCCACTCTGGAGGGACAGGGAGCAGGTCACAGCCACCGTGCCCTTCACACAATAAAGGTCAGAGCTGGCCCCCACCCCTCTCCTCGCTCCATATGGTCACCAGAGCCTTCTGGCTGGGTTTGAAAGGAGTTTTCCTTTGGAAACTCTCACTCGGCACCTCAGCAAGGCAGGCGGAGGTCACTGCTTAACGCAACGGCGGGCTCAAGCCCCTCTGAGCGGGAGCGGCCGCTGTTCTAGCTCAGCACTAGCACCCCAAGGTGCAGCTGAGGGTGCCGGTTCTTGGTCCATCTGGCCTGATGAAGCCACTGGAAGCATTCCCACCCTTCCCGGTCCCGCCACCCTAACTCAGGAGATGCAGCAGCTTCTCCTGCACTGAGATCCCCGCTGAGGCCAAGCAGCAGCAGAGCTGAGTAAGAACAGAACTGGGCGAGCCAAAGCAGGTCAGATCGCACCGATTCCCGCACTATTTCTACGGAATAACCTACCTAGTAGAGTCCCAGGGGGTCTCCGCCCTCACTGGTGGTTCCCCAGGTGTTGACCTTTGACAAACTGAACAGCAGCAACATTTTTCATGCAGGAGCTTGCAGAGGAACTGGGGAAAGTTGGGAAGGAAGTAGCACTTGCACTTAGGTTGTTTGGTTTCTTCTTTTTTTTTTTAAAAAAAAAAAAGTCCACATTACATTCTTCCCCTTTCTCTCACTCGCTTTTGAACTTCCTCTGTTCAATAGGAGCAACTTTTTGACAGAGCTCACTTGCCATCTGCTCTTTCCAGAACTTGTACCTTTTCTCAATTTATTTGAGCAACTAATTTATAATAATGCAGTAAGTCCTGACTGTGCATCGTGCAATAGGCCAATCCAGATGTTAGGAAAAGCTCTGAATCTCTCTAGGAAAAGGCGGACACACTGCAGGACACCAGTCAGAAGGCTCCAAAGTCTGGGGAAGCTAAAAAAAAAATCTCCATTCTGAAAGAATCAGTTGCCTCCTAAAAGCTCCTTTTGATCTTTGTGCAAGTCACCACTCTGGAGACTCTACCGTGTTTTTGTTCCTACTCTGGCTACCAGTCTTCAATGGAAACTCCGTCTCAAACTCCCGGATGGAGTTTCTGGAAGAGCTGGGAAAGGAACCAACATGGAAAGACGTCCCAGAGCTAACGGCAAGCAGGTACTTGGTATCATCACAGAATGAAGGGCTCCTGTGCTTACTCAGCCAGCACCCTGCCGAGCTCAAACTCCAGCTCATCCTCACACACGAGCCTGCCTGCCTGTCCCCAAACCAGGCTGCTGCTCCCCTCCTGCAGCCGCAAAATTCATAGAGCTCCCTGGAGCCTGGTGGGATCTCCGCAGCATCCAAAAGCATGACCTGAATTATCAAGAGTTTGCATCTCGCTTAAATCATATTCTTAATATTAGCAGTTTCCTTGTTCTTCTCCTCCCTTTCCTGCCTCCACGTACCATGAGCCAATGGCAGTAGAAGGTCAAAAGACCTTTTGCCAGCTAGCTCATGGCTTGGGTATGAGTGTGTCCTTCAGAAATGTGTTTTATCCTGGTTAAATAGGTTTGCTTCAGTGTAGCTCCACATTCCTTCTTCTGCGGCTGCATGTGTCAGCGCTGTGGCCTTCCTGCTTGTGGCAGCTGGGTCGCACTGCGTCGCCTGTCAGCTTTCCTGCTGGCACCCTCTGAACGCAGAGCGGAGCCTCCCTAACACGCTCGTGGGTTTGTTGATCCGCCTGCCAACATTTCACCTGGGTAAGGCTTTTGCAAGCTCAAATCTGGAGACTTTGGGCTTAGGATTTTATGCTTGCAAAGTTTAGCACGTGCTTAAACACACTGTAGGCTCTGCCTGTTGTGGGACTGGACCCCGTGAGGGCAGTTGTGAGAAACAACTGTATAAGAGCGGCGTTTTCTTCCTGTGCTTCAGAAACAGCCAAGTACATTCAGTCACATCTGCAGATTTTAATGAGAACAACCAGTTTTGATTTAGTTTCTTTTTTTTTTTTTTTTTTTTTTGGTTAATTCTTGCTCCGTGCAAAGCCAGCCAAGCCAGTACAGCTGCAATAGGATGGGCTAGGGCTGAGTCTTTCCCAGGCTTTAATCCTGGGTAGTTTCCTAAGTCACAGGCAGTCCCACCAAGGAGACAAGGGTGGCACAGGCTGTGCAAGGATCCTGCAGTTGCTGAACGCCCTAGGGCCCAAGAAGGCGCCAGGAAGGAAATATAAAACAAAATAAAAACAAAATGAAAATACACCTGAAAATTAAAAGCTGGATGGGAAGCTGGATGGGGCTGGCAGCCATTCCTAAGAGTTCACCCGGGTGCTGTGGCAAGAATCCAGCTCCCCGGCGCTGTCCTCCTGCGGATGGCTGAGCCCAGCTCGGCAGGAGCCTGGAAACGCGGAGCGGGATGCGCGAGCAGAAGGTCATAAATCCGGCGGCTGCTGCAGCAGAGCGATCCTGGCTCCAGGAAGCAGGTGGTCTCACAGAATAGCTTGCTTGTGTCAGAAGGAGTCGGGGATAAAACCCCCGGGAGCATCGTGGCCCGGAGGCCCTTTGTCAGGAGAGGGGCTATTGTCAAGCGCAGAAGGCAGCCGGCAAGCCACAGGCCTTTACTAAACAAGCAGTTTTCATGCCAAGATTTTTTTTATTATTATTATTACTACTATGTGAAGCAAGAGCTGTGGATCACGGTTCGCAGCACTTCTAAGAAATGCAAGTTTGATGGGAAACGCCAGGTTTTTTTTCCCCTGCCACTGCTAGTCCATGCTGACGAGGCAGCTAGGGATGGACTGGTCGAGATGGAAGAAAACGTGGCTCCTTCGTGACCCCGCTGCCTCCTCGGCAGCCTCCCTTTTCCTAGGAAAAGCCGAGATACAGCATCGGCAAGCTCGCAGGCTTGCCATGGAGAAGCAACCGTGTTCCAGGCTGCCCCGCTATCCCATCACGGCCCATCCGGCCATGGTGGGGGACCCGGGCCCCGGGCCCGCATTCCTGGGCTGCTGTTTGTTGCCCTCTCAGCAGCCCGTTGCCGTGGCGACGCAGATTCCAGGCACACGGAGCCCCATTCCTCCAGCTCTCCTTGGAGGAGAGCCGGACTTCCCCCTTTTCTTAACAACGGCTCTCAAAGCGAGGACTGGGGCTGCCGGAAAGCCCCGCTCGCCGCCTTCTCCCCACTCCAGCGTCGCCGAGCTGCGCCGCGAGCTGCCGCTCCAGGTGGTTCACGTTAAGATTCCCCCATCTCTCGGTCGCAGCGCGTTTTGCCTTCAGAAATCAAATGGCATGGAGGTTGGCCAAGGGATCCTCCTGCCTGCTTTTCCAGGGTTCTTCTGAGTCCACAGAGTGGTGTAGGAGGCTGTGGTTGATTTCACCTCCGTGAAACACCACACGACAGCAGCCCACGAGCAAGGAAGTGTCTTGGAGATGCCAGCGGGCGGCTGAGAGGGGGTCCAAATTAACCCTTCTTAGTTGAGGTAGGAGGTCAGTTGATGCCCTGCAACTTTAGAGATGGAGAAAGGGAAGTTAGCGTTTGAAAACGACTCTTTCTAGTCAGTAACAGAGACATGAAACACATCCCACTGGCCGCAGCGAAACACAAAGATGTGCGGCAAGGGGCAGCCTGAGAGGGACGTGCTCAAACGTGTGCATGTACCCATCGGGACACCAAAAGGGACCATCAAGAATCAGGGTGCAAACTTAACCTTCAGCAACACACATTATGGGTATGGGTATGGGAAACATAATCGAGGTGAAGCAGGGATACAAATATACCTTGGCGGGAGACAGCACGTTATAAAGTGTAATCCTGCTGAATCAGGACGGGGCAAACAGCTCCAGTTGCAGGGTGAAAACTATTCTTCCAACCATTTCTGCTGTCACACGATATCCCCCTCGATACAGCACAACTGTATAAAAACGGGTTAGGCCACCAAACATGCACTAGTCATAGCGTAGCTATGTTGGCAGAGTGAATCACAGTCAGCAGGGTTATACCCAAGGCAAAGGATTCTGAGGGCCAGCGACCGAATGCGAAAGCGTCAGCTTGTCCTGCTGGTTTTGGAGTGCTGCACTCCCAAGACGCGCTTCAAACTCCTCCTCCTTGCACATGGGAGCTGGTATCGGAGTGATAAAACGAGCACATCACAGCTGCGCTTCCTTACGCCTAAAATTACCCACCGTTCACCTTCCTCCAAAATTCCTCAGTGGAATTATTTTATTGCTGTCGTGCAAGTCCACATCACGGCTCCTTGTGTGCCTAGGACAAACCCTTGAGGTCGCACAGGCTTATGCGGATTCCAAACGGAGTTTTGCAGTCGCATTAACCCTGCTCTTACTGCCGGGTACTTTTCCAGCATGTGCAAAGTCAATTATGTGAAGCACTAACATCGTCCTGGAGCTATCTGGAGGAGGATAAGGAAGCAGTGTTATCAAGAGGCTTGTTTAAAATAGCAAACACGTTTCCTGATCAGATTTATCACGTTTTCGTCTAAACTTTAAGACTTCTTCTCCAAGGGGTCAGTGCACAGGCTGGAAGAGGCACGGGACAACCGTGCGAGCCACAGGCAGGACAAATCTGCCTTGGGTTCAGGGAAGACCCCTTCCCCAACGGTCCAGCTTTCTGCTTTTCCATCATTACTGCACTGCTGCAGTCTGGGGTCCAAGCCTCACGCATTCCCTTCCTTAGCCAAAGCCCTGGACCTTGAATGGAGTGGTAATTAATTGCCTGGTGTAATGAGCAAGATCATTTTAACACAGCGAGACTTCGCACCACCAGCATTTATACTCCCTGCAGGCACGAACAACTCACAGGACCTCCTGCAAGAAGCACATCCTGTAAAAACACCTTCCCTGCTTTAAGCACATCAGTCTACCTGCCTCATTAAGACTTTATTCTCCAGTTCCCTTACTGCAGCTTATTTTTCTTACTTTTAAAAAAATAATTTAAAAAAAAAAATTCAAATGGGGACGGTCTCTCCAAGACGCGGCTCCAGCAATGCCTGCAGCATCCCCTGCTGCCGGCGCAGTGGATCGTCCCAGCGTCCAGCGCAGCCACCGGCGTGCCCTCGAGTTATCCCAGTCATGAGGGGCAGCAACGGAGCCCCCGAGACGAGCCGCCCGTCTGGAAAAGAGGCATTTCACAAGGTTAGGCAGGCAGGAATCTCCAACCCCGCCTCGCCTTCGAGCAGTGGACAAACAAAAATCTAATGGCTCAATTAGGAATGAAGTCTCCCATCCCTGAATGGCAGTAGATCCCATTCTCCGCTGATTTTTGAAGCTATTTAAGTATTTGCTTTTAGGGTGCCCATTTTTTCCCTCCACAGAGGAACCCCGGAGGCAAATCCTGACCTCCCCACATTATCAGAGCGCCTGAGCACCCCTAAAGGCAGCTGGGCACTTAAAAGCCAGGCAGCAGACCCTCAGGCAGGTACCAAGTAATTAACCTGACACCAAATTGATCAAATGAGTAAGGGCCGAGGCACAAGAGCCTCCCCAGGCCACCCTTGTCTCAAGCAGCTGGGCTGAGATTCACACTACCCAAATAACAGTCCAAAAGCAGCGATTCCCATCGATAAGACCATAGGCAACGTTTGTCGCTCGTCCTCTACTGGGATTGAACGCGAAACGCCAGAAATCACCGTTAACAGCGAGACAAAACAGGGACACGAAACATCCCCCTCACAGCCACCACCGGCCGCCCCTACACTGCGGCGCCGACGCGCATGCGCTCAGCTCCCCGCGCAGCCCCGCCCGCCGCCGCGGCGCCAAAGCGCATGCGCTCAGCAACCCGCGCAACTCCCCCTGCCGCCAGGGCGCCGACGCGCATGCGCTCAGCAACTCGCGCAACCCCGCCCTCCCGGCTGCTGCGCCGACGCGCATGCGCTCAGCTCCCCGCGCAGCCCCGCCCGCCGCCGACGCGCCGACACGCATGCGCTCAGCTCCGCGCGCAACCCCGCCCTCCCGGCTGCTGCGCCGACGCGCATGCGCTCAACTCCCCGCGCAACCCCCCGCCGCCGCCGCGCCAATGCGCATGTGCTCAACTCCCCGCTCAGCCCCGCCCGCCCGGCTGCTGCGCCGACGCGCATGCGCTCAGCTCCCCGCGCAGCCCCCCCGCCACCGCGGCGCGCGTGGAGGCTGAGTGGGAGGGGCACCGCGGTGCGAAAGCCAATGGGAGAGCGCGGCGCGAGCGTCGCACGTTATGTGCGTACTTCCGCCGCGTCCCCGGAGCCTATGTACCAATGGCTGCTGGGGGCGCTGGGCGCCCTCGTCGCCGCCGCCGCCGCCCGCCGGGCCGCGCCGCTCCCGGCACCGCCGCTGCGCAAGAGGCCGCTCCGCAGGTCAGCGCGGCGGCCCGGGGCGCGCGGGGCGGGGCGGAGCGCGCGGGGCGGGTGGCGGTTCGGCCTCCGGGGTTCGGTCGCGAGGGTTCGTTGCCTGGCGGTTCGTTGCCTGGCGGTTCGTTACCTGGGGAGAGAACCAAACACTGGGGGTTCTGTTTCCATAGCGCAGGACGCGGGGGCTGCGTACTGCTGTCCCCGAGTATCCTGCAGCCTTTGGCCCTTCTCGGAGCCACTGCCGCTCCGCTCTGAGGGTGCTGCCCGGCGGGACCCAGCGCGGTCACCTCCTCTGCGAGGACCCGCAGCCCTCTGGGCTTCGCGTCGCGCCCTTCGGGGCGCCCGGCGAGCGTAAAGCTACTCTGAGCCCGACAAAAGCAGCTGCTGCGCGAGGTGGTGCCCCCCGCCGCTCGGCGGGAGGGAAATCTCCGTCGAGAAACCCGCCGTCGTGGGCGCTGCGAGCCCATCTAGCTCGGCTGGGAGACTGAGAGCAACGGTGCTGAGCAGCTAGGATGAAACGCACCAGGAAGCACGATAGGTGACCGCAGGAGCTGTCCTGCTGTGGAAAATTAGGGTTTTATTTAGATGAGGGGGTACTTTAAAATGGCAAGGGACACTAAGATATGGTCGGGTCGTGTTTGTGAACTTTTCCTAGGAGTTTTAAGGCAAAAAAATAATTTCATATGGGCTGGGTGTCAGTTATTAAGGTCGAAGTGGGAGAGCAGAGTGTTCAGGTAATGCTGCCCAACAGGTGCAGTATAACCCTGAGCTAGGAAAACTCCCCTCCTGTGCTCAAAACTAAGGCACAGAGTGACCAGATGTTTTCTGCCTGTTTTTGTTAGTAGGTCAGTAGCAAACACGGTCCGCGTTACAATGCGTGCTGCGGTTAAGGATGTTGGGGTGTGTGTGCCCAATACAAAAGGAAAGTAGCGATGGCACCAACTGTGTTTGGGGCATAACAGTTTAAAAGAAGTTATTTTCTTTATCACTGTACTATGTGAGCTGCAGATATATGTTTATATATGACTGTAGATGTCTTGGGGCTCTTTAGTGTGCGCCTTTCTTGAGAACAGACTTTAAACTTGAAATTCAATAGTATTTTTTGTTCCTAGTTAAAAAAAAAAAAAAATAAAGCTTGGGGTGGAATAAGGAGACATTAATAAATGTGAGAAAGAGGCCAAAGGTGCTTCAGGTGGAGAAGTGAGTAATCTGTTGCCTGAGAAGGGAGTGTGATCTGTTAATGAGAGATGCTGCAGCAGTGGCAGCAACTGCAGGTGAAGAGACCTTCATGTATCTCTCCCTGACACGATCCCAGAGGTGTTAAAGGGGAAAACTCTGGGACACGAGCGCTAGTTTGGGAAGTTTGGGCCCTGTGAGGGGAACTTGATCTCAAAGAAGCTCGTTGCGAAACTCCGTTTTGCCTATTCTTTCCTCAGCATTCAGCCACCTGTGGAAGATCCTGAGCAGACTCGAGCCAAAAAGGCAAAACCAGGTATTATGCGCTATAGAAATATTTAATATGCCTTTTTCCCCCCTCAGGCTTCATGCATCTTGGAAGACTCTGGTTTTTGTACTTAATCCTTGTTACTCAAAGTAACTTTCCAAGCTCTTGCTTTCTCCTTGTGACCGTCCCTGCAGCAGAGCCTGAGGCTGCATTGCCATTTTGAATCTGGGATATTAAGCAAGTCTATTTTAAACTGAGGGCAGGAAGAAAAAAAAAAAAAGTATTTCTGATTGTAGCCAATTAAGTAGCTCTGAGAAAAATAATCTGGATTGAAAATGGAAGAGGCTATTTCATACATGTAAAACAATTAAAAATATGCCAGACTGGTGCCTCACTCCTCCTTTTAGCAGCAAAACCACCCCTGAGTCTCTGTGATTAAGTTCTTGATAGTAAGACTAAATCTGTGTCTAGAACATGGTACTATCAATGCCTTTTTGTGCTTAGATGTCATTCTCTTATCTTTAAACCATGCTGTCACTGGCACTAACAGTTGTGTGCTTATCATTTAACCTCTAATGCAGTCCTATTTTAAACAGTTTTGGCTGTTAATGTTTGGAAATGACCTTTTTCTCTAACTAGTGTTTGGAGCTGAACTTTTATTTATATTAAAGCCATAATACAATTTTTAATTGTGTTTGTGTATCATCTTCCTTGTTTTTCTAGGTTACACCATCTGTAAGCCTAAAGCAAGACTTGAAGAGGCTTCTGCTCTGGGGAAGCTTCCAGGCAAGGCAGCAAATAAGTGCCGGAAGACTGTGGTCAGCAATGCAGGACCACGCACAGGGTCCGCACAAGAGGTAAGTGAGGACTTTAAAAATAGGTCATTATGATGCTGCTATTATACAAGGTTGCTTTTGTGTGCTGGATTCTGAAGCAGTAAACTCTAGTCTCTCTATCATGACAGAGTTGACTTTTAAATTTCCAGAGGACTGTATTTCTTTGGATTGACATTCATGCTGTACTCACACAGGGACTTTTTTTTTGTTTGTTTTTTTTTTACTCAAGACTCCGTCCTCTGCTGGTGACTACTTCTCTCGTAGACCAGAAGGTTGTCCACAGGATATAGAAATGCTGCAAGTCGGTAAGGCTGGTGTCAAATTATTTACTTGTTACTTTTTACACCTTACCTAATGGGCTGTGTGACACTGCCCTGATGTTCGTAACCTGATTTTTGCAGTGCTAACACAAGTAGAAGCAATAGCAGGTAAAATCTAGTACTTTCATATGAAATATGTTTTCTTTTCTGCATCCTTGCTTTGCTTCTGATTTTGGGCCAGGTAATTGTCTTGCCATCTCAGTTTTAAATGCAAGACTTCAAACGGATTCCTCCAGTTCTCATATATATATATATACACATATACTGCTGGCTTGCCTGGAGTAAACTATTCTGTGTGTTAAGTTTAGACAGTAAATTTTGATAATTTTTTTTTTTATTCCAAATTTAGACTTTAACAGTATTGTGTGTGCACAAGTTTCTCTAGTTGCCAGCATGAAAACCTGACATTAAAAATAGTAGCCTATGTCTTATGATATAGCAGAGAGAATGAATAGAATTCGTTTTTGGTAAAACTCTTCATTGTAAACTCAACACCTTATTTTCCTCTTTTCGTTTCTGGTGGCTGGTGCCATTCTTTCATAGATAAAATGCCTTGTGGATCCAGTGCTCGCCTGAATAAAGCATTGTCTCGTTCACATAAGACAATCCCTTGCTTGAGGTAAGAATCCTCTGGTTTTCTTGAACGTCTCTTTCAAAAGCTTTATTGTCCTTCACTTTTGTTCTTGAATTTTCTGCATTTTTCATGATAATTGTGTCTGTCTACCTACCATTTTCCAATGTATTCTGGAATTCTTTCAAACCACAATAATACAGTGGCTAATAAACAACCTGATGGGAAAAAATAAGTTACACGTAAGCACATGACGTTGAGCATAAAATAGTTCATGAGTTTGTAAGAGGGGTGATCTTGACTTTACCTGTGTTCCTCCTTATCGTTTGGGCATGCTTTAAAAGAGGTTGTTAGCGCAACGTGAATCAGGAGATGCTCACTTGAATGTTTTTATTTCTTTTGGCATTGGTGTATTTAGCACAAGCAGGAATGGCAAGCCCCAGATCAAAACAGCTCTAGAAGGTGCCTTAACGCTGAGGCCACCCATCAGGGAGCACGTTATGCTAGAATCCACATCATCAGAATCTGCCAAAATGGGGAGGCCTTTCTGTACTGCTGAAGAGGTAAGCTTGAGGGTGTGGGAATTCCTGCCAAAATAAAACTGAACACTTTTCCAGGGTTCTGGAAACACCTATGCAGTCTGCACCAGATTTACAGTATTGTGTTGCTTTATATCCAGTGGTTATGATGTGTGTATTTAGTTCTGTGCTTTGTTTTTTTCTCTACTAGGATGTCAAGCGAGGTGAAAAAGAGAAATATGAGCAACTCTTGAAACTAGTAAAGGAGAAGTATCCTAGAAGCTGCCCTACTCCTCAATCTGCAAATTTCTGCAAGTAATTACTGTACAGAAAAAACACTATATTTTTGGTAGCAAGTTTTTATAACTGTTATATATGGGAACAGGAAGGGAAGTTGCTACTCCTTTGTATCTGCATTAAGAAATATTTCCTAGTAACATAACTTCTAGTATAAAAATCTATGGCAGTGGTTGTAGAGTATAAAAATTTAGAACAGGGATTGTAGTAGCAATTAAAAGGAATTTATCTTCCTCTCATTTGAGAGAATGTCCTATTTGAGAATATAAGGCTTAACGTCAACCCAAGAAATGTCAGATTTCTACCTGTGCCTCCCCTTTACCCTCAAGTTTTTCTCCTACACTTTAGTAGGAAGGTCTCTCTTTGCAGTGCATAGTACCGTGTGTTGAATCTTAGTGCTTAGAGCAAAAAAAAATAACATCTTGTGGGTACTTTCCATTCTTATATACAAGTTATAAGTATAAAGGTATCTTATAGCTGTCTCAGTGTAAGATTATTGCACTAAATTATCTATGCCACTTTAAAACAAAAACTTAAGTGCTTATGGAGAAGTAAAAGAAGCAAATTTCATGACTTATTAGTCTCTCAAAATTTTGCAAATAGAAAAATTGATTTCTATATCTCCGGGGTGTGTAGTTAAAAAGCAGTCAGGCTTATGACTGTAAATTACTCAATAGAATACTTCTGCATTTTGTGATGAAATCGGTGCTAGAGATGGCTCATTTTTGTTTTACAAGCTTCCATTTCTTCGATTTATAGTCTCCAATGTGTAGTGCAGGCAGTGATGTGGAAAGAAGCTGTATTTTTTTTAGTGTATTGGTATGCACTGATAACAAATACCATATATAGAATTTTGGGATAATTTTGGGATTTTCTTTTTCTTGTGTTTCTTGCTGCATCAAAGTGTTCAAGCTTACTCCAAGGAGCCTGTGATGACTGCAGGTCATCTGGAAGAACAAAGTGAAGACCACTACCAATATACGACACTAAAAACCAGTGAGTATCTCTGTTGTTCATGTCTGTTCCATTTCACAGGTAATATTGAACAAACAGGATGTTTAAGTCCTCAAGATATGGTTTATATTTAAAATATTTGTTGGTACAATTGTATTTTCAAGCTGCATCTCTTTATAAGGAACTTCAAACGGGTTAGAGCATTTGTTCCAGTATAGCTTTTATCAATTCTTTGAATGAAACAAACTCTGGAAGGAAAGGGAAAAAAATAGTTGCTAGATGAAGGGATTTTGTAAGGCTTTTATTGGAGTGAAAAGGTTTGTTAAAGTTAAACCTGAAAGCAATGTTAATGATGGTGTAAACAAAACTCTACACAAACACATATCAGTAAATTGTTTAGGATCTGGCTGTCTGCAGTAGTAGAGTATAATAAATTAACTGTGCACTCTTAGGTGGCTTTTTTTTAACTTAAAAATAGCATTATAGGTGGCTCTTTAATCCCTTTTGAATGCTGTGCTTGACTGTTTTCATGATAGCAGCTTCAAAAGCAAACAAGCTAATTGCATCTGTTCTGGATGGACACAATACCACTGTTTTTTATCAAGTTAGTTTCTTTTACATATCTTCTCTGTCATGCCAGAGGTAGATAACTAATTTGGTCAAGTGTGCAATCTAGGCTTCAAAGCTTAGTACATATCCTGCTTCAGTTCCCATAAATATGCACATGATATTCAAGAGGTAAGTTGCTGGAGTTCAAACTTTCTAACCATTCAGACATTATTAGAAGGTTTTTTGTTGTGATCACCCATAAACTGAGAATTGCATACACCTCCTTGCAGTTGCAAGTAGTGGTCTGGTTTCTCCATTAATGCTTTCCCATCTTTCTGTGCAGGCATGAAACATGGTGATGCTCACGACCTGCAGTGGTCCCAGAAAAGTGACATGATCAGGTACAAAATCAGCAGAGTCAGCAGAGGATCAAAGTGGTGGTATTGCCAAACTGTCCTTGCAGTTGCAGGGGATGTGGCCATCTTCATCCCTTGTGGGTGTCCCAACCATTAACAACTTGACATTTTACTCCTTTTGCTTTGAAGCTACTGTTAACCTAAGCATAAGGTTGAGGACCCTTGTAATGCCTCGTGCAATCGAGGCAGGTTTTGTAAGTTACAGGATGCTCTGGGTTTGGATGTGAGGCTGAAAAGGAAGCTGCTGTTGAGGTACCTGTCTTTTGGAGAAAGACTGAGTGAACCCTGTCACATCAGCTACCTGAGCAGAGGGTTGTAAGGAGCTCAGGTGCCTTTATGCTGTTATATAGTGAGTAGTCACTAGGAGAGATTCCTACAGCAGTCTAATGCACACATCTCTTTGCAAGCAAAAACAAAGCAAAAAACAAAGGCAAAAACAAAGGAGAAAGTGGAGAGATTTAGTAGTGGCAGTCCTGCTTTTTCTTAGATGAATCTGATCCTATTCTTGTCCCTGTTTTAAAAGTTAGTACTGCTTACACCTGTGCAGCACTATTCCTGTGCTTCAGTTGTCACCAGTTCCTGTAAACTAAATGGAGAGAAGGAAATAGTAACGAAGATATGAAGGATTCAAGTAAAAGGAATGTTTTCTTGCCTTTTTTTTTCTCAGATTTAGCTACTAACCGAAGTTATTTGCCAAGGCTTGTGGTACTCTTGCTATGCTGGACTGAATGCCTTTAAAGGACAATGAGTGTGGGATACCCTGAGTCTGCTGTAGGTCTTCCCCAGGAAAAGGGTGAATCTTTGAAATGCAAATGTTTGTTTTTTGGAGGAAAAGGTACCTCCAAATGGACAACTTTAATGTCTGTGTATTTGCTTACTCTTCAGAGTCTGCGTTTGTTTTAATGGTAATCCTTTCCAAATGGGGATAGTCACTATCTTGACTAGCCTAGAAAAGGCAAGTAAACATCTTTTAGCTGCCTGTTTGTAACTTAATGTGCTAATCTTTGTTTCAGTAAGCCAGCTGCATTTGGATGCGAGTACAGTTGTAATATTTATGTTGCACCTTGCAGTATAAAGCTTAGCTGGCAGTATTCCTCACTAGCATATCCCAAAACATCATTTAGAAGAGGTATTGGTTGCTTCCCTGTTTTCCAAATAATGAAACTGGTAGAGAAATAAAAGGAATCTTGCATGTATTGATGGGAGCAAGTTGGAAAGACTCCCAGCTCTTCCTTATCTCCTATTTGGGCTGCTGCAAAAGAGTGGTGCTAGAAAATGAGATGATGTCTCCTCTTGTTTATATGTGTCACTGAGCTTCTAGTCAGATGCAGCTCCACAATAAGCATTTTTTAATGAGAAGATGGGTTCTGCAGAATTAAATGTGACAGCACTGGAAATGACTCCTGTCTTTCCTTCTTCCAGGTATTACCCACCAGCAGAAAGCTCTCATGAACACAGAAGACTAGTGAAACAGGCCAGTGCAGGGGTAAGCCTATCTTATTCAGTAGTTTATTATTGATAAAATATGACTGGGTAACTTTGCTCATGCGTTTCTGCACTTTTATCTTTACATGTATTGCTGAGTAAGTTAATATTTTTAAGCGGGAGTAAGACTTGCTGCATAATTCTAAAGCCAAACAAATCTGTATCTGTTTGCTAGTTTCATGTCTTTTTGTCCAACAGAGACAACGTGGGGCAGAAATCTCAGAAGAAGTATCATCTAGACTACATCTAGCTTCTGTTTCGTCCAGAAAGTCATCCACTATTGATGTGGAAGAGAAGAAGGTCCCAAGCTCAGAAAAAAGAGCAGAAGTTCTTCCTGTGCTCACAGAGGTATTAATCAGTTCAAACCAGAAAGGTTTGAAATAGCCATGAGTGACTCCATTTGTTACCAGTGATTCTTAGGACTTCAGCTTCAGGACTTGCATTTAGCCAAGTGTCTGCAGCTTTGACTTTGTAATGCTGACATAAGGGTTTGTGGGACTTCTGTGACCAGACCAAAAACAGGTCCAGGTTTAAAAACAGGCTACCAAGGACAATGTTTAACACATGTTTGCTGACTAGTTCATACTGTTCTGCTGGCTTTGCCTCTTAACCTATCCTACCATGCAAATAGGACCTGAAGGGTAAGTTTTTGCTGATGTGCAGTGTTGCATCACTCACAGGGAACTTGAGCATCTTGCGTGTGTCCTCAGGATCTCACGCTGGCCATGGTTGCTCTGCATATAACAGGTCCTGAGGTTAATTTCTTATAACTATATTCATCGGCGTTTGCAAGTTCTGATTCCCTTCCTCATATGAACTTAGGCTTTGGTTCTTTAAAGTCATGCTCCGGCTTTATATAGGAGAAGGTGTTTGCTGTATTTCTATTTCCTGTATTTCAGCTTAGTGTGCCCAGAACAGTTTTGAGCTGTTTCCCATTTCTCTTTCAGTCCATGGAGAAAGAAATTATTGCTGCATTTGGTGAAGGTGAGCCCAGTGAAATCATGAGCAGTGCCTTCAAGCTAAAGGTTACCCGTGAGGACATCCACACACTAAGGAACCTTCAGTGGCTAAATGATGAGGTAACACTTGGAGCACAGAGATTTTCTACTTCCATATCTATTTTAAAACAAACCTTTAGAGTATAAGTTTTATTCTACAGATCCCAGAGGTACTTGTAGGGGTCTGGTTTTTTAGGCCTTTAAGAAACCCATATTGCTGAAAGCACCTTTATTTCTTCTATTGAATGGCTTTCAGAATTGAATCAAATTGGTAGCTAGGTTAGTTGGAATGGGTGACAGGTGTTTATGTCAAACTGCAGAAGTAACTAAGTGCAATGTTCTTGGGACAAAATCTGAAAGCTGAGACTGGAGGCTGCTCTCAGGCAGCTGCATTCTTGGTGGTGGCCAGCAGATGTCTGTTGCTGTACTTCTATTTTGGTGATCCTAATTCTCATGTAATGTTTTTCTGTTGATTATACAGATCATTAATTTCTACATGAATCTGCTGATGGAAAGAAATAGGAAAGAAGGATATCCAACGCTTTATGCTTTTAGTACTTTCTTCTATCCCAAGCTAGTTTCGGGGGGCTACAAAGCAGTAAGACGATGGACCAGAAATGTGGATCTGTTCAAGCAGGACATCATCGTAGTGCCCCTTCACTTAAGAGTGCACTGGGCACTAGTGGTGAGTCAAATTTGCTTTCTTTGGAATTGGATGTGGAGGGGAAAAGTGAAAACAAGCAAGAAATGTCACTTTGTACAAGCTTGTGCTGTGTCTAACCAGCTTAATCATGTTCTTCTAACAGGTTATAGATGTCAGAAAGAAGAGCATCAAATACTTCGACTCAATGGGAAAAAAGGGTGACAAAATTTGTGAAACTATATTGTGAGTATCTGCTTTGGTTTTCAACCATGAGAAGTCTCTTGTTTGCATGTGTAGTTTTTTTGTTGGATTTTTTTCAGATTTCTCTCCTTAACTCATGACTGGATGTTCTCACTTTTCTCATAAGTTATAAACCAGAAAACTTGAAATCTTTCTGATTCACTTGCTGCAAGTTGTACATGAGTTTTGCTGTCGGTTACTTACTCTTCTGTTGTCCCTTCCCTGCCTGCATTCTGCAGACTTCATGATAGATTCACAGCCACATGTTCTAATGTTCGTCCCTCTTGCTGTAGTGAGCTTGTAACGTGCTTTTCCTCGATTCTTCTTTGCCTTCTGGTTTGTTTTAAACCAAACTATGCTCTGGCTCAACCCAGCAGACTACCCTCGTGCTGTTACTATGTGTCATTCAGACTTCTGAGATTCCAGTTCAAGGTAGCTGTCTTGTAGGAAATACTTCCAGCTGTGTCAGCTGACGGACATTAATCAAAACAGGGGTGCAGCTTTTTGTATGTATAGGTTTGTATGTACAGGAGCTTTTACCATTATAACTCTGCATAAGCCACCAGTGCAGAAGCAGTAAAATCTCAGCCCTGCAGCTTTATAGACCAAGCTCATAAAACCTACTAGGTCAAATCCAGGGCTGTTTTAGCTTGGGAAAGCATTTAAGAACAAGCTAGTGTAAGAACAAATAGTTTTCTTGCTGCAACCCATGACCTGGGATCTTCCTCAGCACCCAGTATGTGGGCTGAAGGCATACTGTGAAAGTACAGAAAGACGTACTGGGAGGACTTGCCTTGTCTGTTCTCCTTCTAATAGCATTTTATTTGCTTTTTTGATCTCTAAGCAGTACACTTAGGCTTTTCTGGAAGCTGGATTTGTTGGATTTCATTCTTGACCAATAGCCATTAGCTCGCAGGCTGTCACTGGACATAAAGTTAAACTCTGAGGTTTTTCCTCCAAATTCCTTCAGCTGAATATCCTCCTGACACTTTACTGTGCAACCTTTCTATATTCTATGATCTCTCTGCAGCTCTTTTTTCTTTTGTTAATGTGGAGATGAGTGATTGTGGTTTTGTTTCAAACAGCCAATACCTGCAAGAAGAAAGCAAGGAAAAAAGAAATCTGGAGTTGTCTTTTTCAGAGTGGGTTCTTCGCAGCATGGAACCACATGTATGTGAGCACTATTTGGATTCAAAATGTGAACCGTAGCTCCTTATCATGAAGGTCTTAATATATACTAATATATATTAGTATATTAATATATACTAACCTTGCTGACTGAAATACTTTTTTTAATTAGTTACAGATATTTTTTTAAAAAATAGAGCACATATCCCCTACAACATCAACTGAATTTGGCTTTTGCCCCAGATTCACAAGTCACATTTAAGACTCTGTTTAGTTGATTGGAGGATGTAAGCTTCTAAAACAGTTTTGCATTTGGGCCTCTCATTCTTCTGTGCTGTGGAACAAAGCAAAAGGTTAATGTGTGATTCCTTGTGTGCATGGTAGGAGTGATCAGAGGATTATGAAAGTAGATTCACAAGTGTCTTGATTAGTGTTTTCTGTGTTGAGCACTGTGTGGTACTTCCAAACTGCCTTTCTTATTTAAGATGGAAGAAAATTCACCTTTCTTATTCTTTTTTTTTCTTTTGAATTAGGAGATTCCTCAGCAACTTAATGGAAGTGACTGTGGGGTTTTTATGTGCAAATATGTGGATTATATCTCCAGAGATAAGCCAATCACCTTCACTCAGGTAAGTGAAGCTCATTAAAATAAATATATATTTATATGTTAGATTTCTCACACAAGTGAAAACTGGGGAAGTTATGTAGCTGCTAGCTCTGAAGTCTCAGAAGCTTCATTTTTAGTGTAAAAACATATAGTAGGGGAGTGGGGCAAGCCCAAAGCGATAGATGTTAACTATTCCTAAAAATGAACTCTGTTACATAATAGACATCCATCTGTTAATTCCTTAATGTATTTTTGCCTCTCTCAACTGTGACTTCTTATTTAATGACTTTTTTATTTTTCTTTTCAGAATAACATGCCTTACTTCCGCAGGAAGATGGTATGGGAGATCATCCATCGGCAGCTGCTGTGACACATGCACTATTTCAGTAACACTGTGATCACCATGTGGTGACTAACTCATTTTAATTATTTTTCTAATGCCTTATTTCAAAAGGCACCAGGCACACAAGTTTTCCTCTTTAGGCTATAAAGTAGTGGTTATTTTATTTTTTTTTTTTCCAATTCTGGGAGACGGTAACTCTCTTTGAAATTAGCTAATGCACCATATATGCAAGACCAAGATAGCTATGCCATTGCTCAAGGAATGGTTAAGAACAGCTGCTCTGCAAACCTCTGCTCATACCTTGCAGCACACATGGGCCACATACGGACAAATGGGACTTTTCTTTGTGGTGGTAACGATTCTATTACCAAAACTCATCTCCATAAGGACAAGGTGTTTAGCTACTGTTTCTTCAAGGAGAGTTTTCTTCTGTTTCTGGAATATCCACGTTCTACTTGATTCCTAAAACTGGATTTGTGATGACCATGAGAAGAAAGCATTTACAATCTTGGATTTGTTACAAATCCATAGTGAAGCCCCCATAGTTGGGTTTTTTTTTCAGTGCGTCTCCATGTAATTATCTAATGTGAAGAGAAAAGTATTTATTTGTTTTCTTTGTTAAGATAAATATGTAACTTATATAAAGAGATTTATTGGAATTAAATCCACCTGGTGTTGAAGTGATTCTTTTTTTCTGTTAATTGAAAAGGTTTGACAGGGCAAGGTGGTTTCTAGCTCACTTATCTGCAACGAAGGCAACGAGCCAGGATGAACAGTGGAGCATCTAAGTATCTGTCACAAAATCCCAGCAGGACTATTGGGATGCCGTTCAGCAAAGAAAAAAACCAGTTTAACACAGGCAATATCTAAGCACAGGACTGAAGAACAGATCTCTTGGGATAACTCAGGAGGCTTCTCAATAAGATAAGCTCTCCTCTCTATGGCTTGGAGAACGGGGCCTGTGTTAAGTATTTCCATGCAGTGTGTTAAAGAGCAGTGTTCCTCGGGGGAAGTGCAATAAAACGTGTCACCAGGTGCTGGTACAGATGCAGAGGATCTTGAACTATGTCCCACCACACAAACTGGCACTGCAGGGATGGACTGCAGGGATGGACTCCTCCCTCCACCTGCTTATTGCTGCTGTGCTGGAGGGATGGTCTCCCTATATCTGCCCAATGACATGGTTGTGTGAATTCTTCCTGCCCTGCTCCAGTCCTGTACAGAGGTTTAGGGTTGTTTAATCACGGGGTTTCCCCTTTCTTAGGTGTTTTTTCTCCCTTTAGGGTATACTGCAGAAGTGGAAGAGTAGTAAAGGTCTTTCAGGTCTCCATTTACCATGGGAGGGGGAAGATTGTCCTGTAGAAAGTTGTGAGCAGCTTCTTCTACTGTTTATGTAAATAGACCCAGCAGCTTGTGTCTGTCCTCTCCTATTTCTGTAACAGAGTGTGGAATAGTGTCTGTAATGTAAGGTGATACATTCCCAGGAATGACGACCAGGAGGTTCTTCTCAGCTCGGGCAGAAGGATCCTGGGTTTTTTGGACATATTTTCCCTGTCCTGTGGTTAGAGGCCACAACCTTTAACCAGCCATGGCCGCGTCTTATTGCTTTCAACATTGTCTTGGCTGTGTCTCCGTTCCCCAAAGAACTATTGCTCTCCCCAAGCCCTTATGGGGACGTTCAGTTTTCATGGTGCTGCTCTTGCCTGAGGAACGGTTCCACAGCTGGGAAAGCTGGTAAGTTGGTTTGCACCGTGGGCCAGGTTCTGGCTTTGCTTCCCAAGTGATCCGCTTGGTCCATCACAAAAGCAGCTTCTCCAAAGAGAGCCATCACTTAGACAATATGTGATGTTTTGTCCTTAGATGAGACTATTGCTTAATTTTTAGCAGTGCATTGATGGTTTGGACCCAACTTTTGAATGTTGTGCTTTAACCTTTCCTCTTTGCTTTGCTTCCTGCCTTGTGGTGGATTTTGAAAGAAGACCCTGCACTTTTCTGGATGATGAAAGATTTTTTTTTTCTCTCTTTGTTTTCAAAAGAGAGCCAACCAAAACTGGCAGCCCTGCTGTGCTGGTATCATAAGAGGTTGGGAAGCCAGAGAACACTTTCTGTGTCCTGCTTGTGCTGCCTCTTAAACAGAGGATGGACACACAGACAGCTCAATAAGCAAAAATCCTAAACCTGAGTATAAACCTTGGTTGGCGACAACAGCTTTGGGTCCTGCAGCTTGATTAGAAGGTACCAGAGCACAAGGCTGCCCCGGGAACTTATGGAGACTCCATCCTTGGAGATGCTCCAAAGGCAACTGGGCAGAGGGCTGAACACCCTCCTCCGGGTGCCTCTGCTTGAGCAGGGCCTTGGACCAGCCGGTCTCTGAAGGCCCCTTGTCACCTCCACCCTTGTGTGCGGCGTTGGCTGGTGGAAGCCTCAGGAGGCACCGCGAGGCAGTTGTGGGTGGACCAGGACGCCTCTACTCTGTGTGCAAGGCGGTCTCACAGGCTCCAGCATTTGCTTGGCTCCCTAAGTCCCTAAAAAAGATGGTTTGTGTTCCCCAAAAACATCCTATGGAGAGAAATAATCTGTTTTAAATCTGTCATGTGTTCTGGATCCCTGTTGGATCCGGGCCTCTCTTCTCCTCGTAGCCCACGAAGGGGCTATGAAGAGCCTCTCTGCTTCACCTTTCCTCTGTGCTGCTTGGGAGCAGCCGGGAGGCCTGGGGCACATCGTGACCCACACCGTAGGTCCTGGTCGGCCGTCCCCTGCCGTTGCCAGCAGCGCCGTGACTGCTGCCTTGCTCGCAGGAAAGACAAGCCAATGGGGTTAAGCAGCGCTCATCAAAGCCCTGCTGAGCACGAGCCTCCCAGACCCGCGTCACTCGCGACAGGAGTGAAGCCGTGTCCTATGTTCGGGGCCTTATTTTTGTTGCCCAGCTCTCTTTGCAGTTAACCCTCCAGGAGACCGGGGTGGAAGGGGGCTAAGATTGTCTGGAGGGCCCCAGAGGCCCCATCCCACCCGTCACCAGCTCCCTGGCTGCACGAGGCTCCCCCACCACGCTGCGACCACGGTGGCACCACGCGGGTTCCTCCTGGCGAAGCAGCCCCAACCTCCCTCCCAGCCTCCTGGGTGTCCAAGTGGAGCAGACCCCGCAGCGGGAGCCGTACAGCCCCCCAGCACCGTGACCCGGGTGGGGACCCCGTCTTGCGCCAACGCAAAGAACGTTGACGGGAAGCAGCAGAGAGCAAACGCAGCCTCTGGCAACTCAAGAGATAGATATATATGATGGTTTTCTTTTTGGTGGTGGCAATTTTATTTTTCCCAGAACGCTGTTTGGAGAGCAAAGAAACAACCTCTCGTCCCAACACCAGAGAATGGTCACCCTATGCAGGCAAGGGCACTCTGAGCGGGGCTGTGCCCTGTGAGTTGGGCTATTTGTATTTTTTTTTTCCCCACCGGTTTTGTTGATCTTTTTTCTTTTTTTTTCCCCCATATGTTACTTTTTTTTGTCTTTTTTTTTTCCCTTAAACCCATTTCTCAAGCTTTCTCCGCGGGAACGGCCCCTGGCTCTCAGCTAGCACGAGGAGACCACAGGAGAGCTCGGGGGGTGGGGGGCGCGCCGGGCTGGGCTCCTCCTCCCGCCTCGCTGCTGACTTCTGCTTCTTGAGCTTTCCTTCTGCATTTTCCAACTCGTAATTTTTTTATTAAAAAATAATAAAAAAAAAAAAGAAAAATGCTTCGACTGTCAGTTTTACAAGGCATACAAAATCGCTAAAAGGGAAACACAAGCGCAAGGTGCTGAGGTACGAAAACCTGAGGTAGTTTTTTTTTTCTTTAATCTTCTTGTGTAGGTGTGTACGTTTTGGGGTGGGGGAGGGGGTATTTTTTCTTTTTTTAAAAACAAAATTGTTCATTTTTCTGTCTTTTTTCAAGCCCTGGGCCAGCAACCTCTTCTAACTCGGTTCCTCCTTCTTCTCTCCCTCCCACACTGACAAGAAAAAGGGATCTCTCCGCAGTGCGCGGCCCCAGCGGTGGCCCCTTGGCCATGCAAAGCAGGGGCTCTCCCAGTTCCATGGTCCGGATGAGGGCCATGACACTGGTGTTAGGGTCACAGAGCTGGTCGGGGCGGTGGGGGGGGTGTCTTTGCTGGATATTTCCTTTTTTCCTGCAGAAAGAACCCCTGGCTTCAGTACCATGGGCTTGGCCCGCGCTGCCCAAAGCAGGCGTGTCGGGGAGGCTCTGCCAGCGGGGCAAGGGCAGGACAGACACGCAGAGCAGGGCAGAGAGCTGCAAAGCCCAGGCGGGACCCAGCGAAGCTAAGAGGAGAGGGCCCAGGGCGAGAGAAACGCAGAGAGTCCCCTGGAAGAGATGACATCCCTTCGGTTGGCTTAGACAGGCCATCCCCATTGTGCACAGTCGCTGCTACCCTTTCAAAGCCCTTACATTGCCTTTTTTTTCCCACACTTGTTTTTCTTTTCCCTTCTGGTGATCCCAAATCTCTGCTGTACTTTGTATCAGAGGACCGAGAGACCAGGGTCCTTCCTTAAAAGCCCAGAAAAGCCTGGTTTTTCTTTTCCCTAAAAAGAAGTCCCACCTCCCACCCCAAAATCCCAAATCCCCCCCGCTTTGAAATTACATAAAGAAAATTAAAAAAAAAAATAGGTGTTAATTATTGATGCATTAATTCTAAAATATATTGACCTCTGCTGCGCCCGCTGCACAGGGCCCGGCAGCTCCCCATGCTGGGAAACGTCTCCTCTAGTTAACGGCCACGCAGGTAAAAGAGCAGGTTGCAAAGAACAGTCGTCGAGGGGTTGATTGTAGGATCGGGGTGGGGGGGAAGAAAAACCGCAATCCCCTCCCAAAAAAAAAAGATTTCCAAGAATCCCGGTCCAAGTCAAGGGACGGCGTCGGTGGCGGACAGGGCGAGGCGGTGGCTGGGCCGGCGCGCAGGGCTGCAGCGCTCCGGTGCCGCGGCACGCTCAGCGGGAAGCTCTGCCGCCCGTGTCTCCAGCCTCCCCAGGGCCCCCGGGACACAGGCAGACGTTGGTGCCTCCGGAGGGCTCTTTGGTTCGCGCCGCTCGTCGTGGCGGCCGTGGGCAGGGGTACATTCATCGGGGGGTGCTGGCCGGCCCGCGGGGAGCCTTCACTTGCCGTGCTGCGAGGCTGGGGCTCCCTGAGGGTGTTTCTGCTCCTGCTGCTTCACCTGCTGGACAATCTCCCTGATCTTGCGCTGCGCGGTCTGTGGGCAGAGCGAGAGCAGGGCATCAGGCTCGGAGGAGACGGGCCATGACCTCAGCTCCTGGGTTGTTGCGTTCTCGGAGGTAAAACGGGCCAGGACAACCTCGTTTACCAGCGTTCCCTCGCAATTCATACAGTCACAGAACCACAGAGTGGGTGAGGTGGGAAGAGACTTCTAGAGATCATCTGGTCCAACCCCCCTGTTCCAGTAGGGACACCCAGGGCACAGGGTGGCATCCAGGCAGGTTTTGGACATCTCCAGACCAGGAGCCTCCACAGCCTCTCTGGGCAGCCTGTTCCAGGGCTCCGGCACCCTCACAGTAAATAGTTTCTTCCTCACATGGACATGGAACTGCCTGGGTTTCAGTTTTACCCGTTACCCCATGTCCTGTCACTGGCCATGACTGAGAAGAATTTTGGTCCCATCCCCTTTGCATTCTCCCCTCAGGTATTTCTTCACATTAGTAAAATCCTCTCTCAGTCTTCTCTTCTCCAGGCTTAACAGGCCCAGCTCGCTCAGTCTTTCCTTATGTGATAGATATTCCAGTCCCTTGATCATCTTTGTTGCTCTACAGTGGCCTCTCTCTAGAAGCTCCACGTCCCTCCTGTACCAGGAGCCCAGAACTGCACCCAGTACTCCAGACATGGCCTCACCAGGGCTATGGACTCCTGTACTCTACTGAGTAGAGGAGTAGAGCACTCCTGATGCAGGTCAGGATCTCCTTGGCTTTCTTGGCCTTGAGGCCACATTGCTGGCTCATGGTTAACTTGGTGTCAACAAGGACTCCCAAATCCCTCTCTGTGGAGCTGCCTTCCAGCTGGTCAGCCCCTAGTCTGTCAGGACCCTGCACTTGTCCTTGTTGAACCTCCTGAGTTTTCTCTCTGTCCAAGTTCCTCTGGATGGCAGCACAGCCCTCTGGAGTGTCGGCCATTCCACTCAGGTTGGTGTTATCTGCGAAGTTGCAGGGGCTGCACTCTGTGCCCTTGTCCAAGTCACTGATCTTAAACTGTCCACCTATGTAACCCACCCTTCCTGAGCTTCCTCATGAGGATGCTATGGGAGACAGCATGGAGAGCCTTGCTGAAGTCAGGGTAGAAAACACCCACGGTTCTCCCTTCATGCAGCCAGCCCATCATAGAGGGTTATCAGGTCAGTCCAACAGGACTTCCTCTTGGTGAACCGGGGCTGACTACTCCTGATCACCTTCTCTTCCTTGGCTGCTGCATCACCTTTCCAGGGACACGTATGACGGCAGCCAGCCCATAGGAAAAATGTGTTTCTGCCCGGTTTCGAACCGGGGACCTTTCGCGTGTGAGGCGAACGTGATAACCACTACACTACAGAAACACCCTATAGCACCCTGTTTTTGTGTGCAGTTTCCAAGAGCAACCCGGTTTGGGTACTGCTGTCCTGCCCAAGCAGCTGCTGGCAGGTGGGCAGGCTGTGGGTTCTGCACTAAGGTGGGATTCACCTCCTCCACCTTCACACATCTATGGTACCTGTGGTATAAACGGGTCTCAGTCAGCTGGACACCCTCACCGGCAACAGTATTTCGGATACAATCCCAAGCGACCGGCACGTGCTTGTGGGAGAGACGGTGCCCACGCTGGGTGACCCACCAAGACCAGAATGCTCATGCACAAAGAGGAACACTCCCATATTTGGTACCTACTGGCAACCGTGACAGGTTTCCCTTCCAGGGATCCAACAAACAAGGAATATATACATACACATGTATGTATGTATGTATGTAAAAGACATTTCAAAACCTTACCTGGCTGGCAAAGAAATGTCCAATGATTTTAACGATGACCTCCTCGTTCTCATCGGGGGTTTGGTCTCGTGGCACAATGACTTCTGCACTGGTTAAATTTTGCAGTTCGTTCACCTGAACCAAAAGAGAGAGTCCTCATTTTTGTGCCGCTCTTGAAAAGGCTAAAATCCATTCCCAGTGTCTTCCCATCCTAGCCATTTGGCAGTACCAGGAATCCTTCCAACTCAGGTCCTGCCACTGGCTGCGGAGGGCCTGACTCTGACCCTCCTTAGGGACCATCGTCACCCAGCAAGAGCCACCATCACCTCCCGACCTGACCGCAGCAGGGATCTGAATGCTGCTGGAAACAGCCTCTGCCTCCAGCCTTCTTGATGTGCCCTCTGGAGAGGGCAGGGGCAAGCACAGGGCTCTGGTGGCCATCGCACGGCTCTAGTGGCCCTCCACCCCTGCAGAAAACCTGCAACCGCAGCTGCATGTGCAGTTCTCTGCAGCCCCAGCCCTCCCCAACCTACCGTTTTGCCACCTTTGCCTATCACGCGGCCGGCTGCAAAGGAAGGCACCTTGATGTGGGCTTCAAGCTTCACTTCTTCTTTCGGGTTAAAAAAGTTTTCTTCTTTGAGCTTCCCAAATATCCGCCCTTGGGCCTGCGGGGGCATGAGGCAAGGTCAGTGAATGGCAGAGAGGAGCACCTGGGCCACGCTCCCTGCAGGAAGACACACAGAGCCCGGGCTCCCTTCTAGACCCGGTGGGACCATATGGAGGAGCTGGATGCTGAACCCAACCTGCTCTTCCAGGCGTGCTGAAGCTGTGGAGCAAGGTGCTTTCCTTGCCTAACCAGGAGCACCCAGATGGAGCTACCGAGCAAGGTGGCCTCACTGCTTCGGTGCCCTTTCCAGCCCTGATGTCTCACAGCTGCTTCCACTAGCCCCACAAGCACCTGCAGGTCCAAATGTCCTACCTGTGGGGCCAGTGGCCTGGAAAAGCTCCGCTGCCTTTCTCCAGTGCCCCTGCCTGCTGCTCCTTCTGGCAAAGGGGCTGCTTTGCAGTGTCCCTTGGTCCCCCTCCCATCCAGCCCACATCCCCAGACACGTCCTGCAGCCAGCTCACCTTGAACTGAGCCTCGGGTGGCCCTGTGATGACAACCATCTGCTCGCTGGCCTCAGGACCTTCTGCAGGCACAATCTGTGAGCCATGGGAGAAGCAAGAGCATGAGTGGCTTTGGCACAACCAGTCTACCCCAGAAGATCCATCCAGACAGGGGTATCCCCCATGTAGAAGCCCAGCAACTTCTGCTCAGCAAGGATAGAGGGACAACTCGGTGGAGAAGAGCAGGTTCTGCAAGCTGCCCTTCACCCCTGGGGCTCGCTTTGAGCAAGATCCTGCAGAGACCTCTTGGGAGCAGCACCTGAGTGGAGAGGTGGCTGGAGGACCGGTAGCAACTGGGCACCATGGAGCTCTCCACCATTTACCTATGGGCTGGTGGCTGCAGCATCCCCAGGAGAGCGGGTGCATGTCCAAGTCACAAAGCTGACCTCAATTTAGCATCATGCATGGAGACTTGTGGTGTTGCAGGACAGACTTGATGGGGACAAAGCGAAGGGTCTTTCCCTTCTTTCTTTCCCTGCTACTAAGTCAGCAGCCGGTCACAGCACGTGCTTGTGGTGGAGGAGAGTCGTGACGCTACAGGAGAGCTGTCTCTTTACCAGACAGCAGGGGCCCATGGTCTGATGGGCCCCCGCTCACCACACTGAGCTCGTTTTGTCCTCTGAGTGATCACTCTCTTCCTAAAGAATCCAGGAGAGCTGGAAGGATGAATCCGCCTAATGTTACCTTTGGCACACGGCCAGCCTTCACAAGCCATTTCCACCTGGTTGAGAGTTTATAATTGCCTGTTAGGAGGCAACACGTGGAGAAAACTGGGATGCCCTGCGGGGTGGGGAGACACATTTGCCACCTGCCAGCAGGCAGGGAACTGCGGAGCTTGCGGCTTGCCAGGGATGAGGGGGCGGTGGGTCCCCAGCACAAGCACCCCCAGGCTACCACTGTCTGGGAAAGCCTTTTGTCACACCCAGCAGCAGAAATGGAGGCACAAGCCCCAGGAGATGAGTGATGAGGGGAGGAGGGGAAACAGCGAGCGAGCGCCTGTGGCTCGGGATACCCTGACAGCACGGAGACGGAGGAGACCCTGAGGAGCAAGCGGCACCCGAGGCTCTGCCTACCTTGATGGAGGCTCCAGCAAATCTCGCAAGCTGTTTGATGTGTTGCCCCTTCTTCCCAATGATGGCCCCCACCGCTTGTGTCGGGATGAACAGATTCACGACCTCCTGCTCGGGTTGCTTGGAGATACACAGAAGGGGGAGAGTTTCAGAGAGAGTTTCAGAGACGCAGCTAGGAAGGATGGTGCTTATCACCCGGCCAGCACGCAGGGCTCTGTGAGCTCCTCCGGCTCACACACCTGCACTCAGGAGACTGTTCTGATCATAGGAGAATCCCTCAGCAGTGCTGGGAAAGCTGCAGCACCTGCTGTGCTGCAGGATACACGTGCCCTGGGCCCCGTCCGCAACGCACAGCCAGGCCGTCCTGCCCTGCTCTCTGCTGGCACACAGCTCACGAGCTCCGCCAGGCCCAGGCTCCCCACCACAGGACCCGGTGAGATCACAACACAACAGCAGCTCCCACATCCAGCACCCTCCTGTCACCACCCGCACTCGCAACATGGCTGGTACGATCCAGCGCCTGCGTGGCGGGGACCTCAAGAGCCATGGAGCAAGAGGACGGGTCGGGCAGATGCGAAGTTTGCTGCTTGGGAAGGGAAAGGGAGGGCAGGAGAAAGGGAGCCCGATGCTTCAGTTCCACCTTGCTCTTCCAGAACCAGGCAGAGCAGGACGTGACGCCAGGGGGACGGAGACGCAGAGCCACTTCTCCTGCTCCATGGTTTGCAGAGTCCAGACCTCTGCACACGCACGCGTGCCTCCTGCCCCACACGTCTCCTCCAGGAAACCTCCACCTAGCTCCCAACAGGCCTGGCATGCGGCGTCTGGGTGCTAACCTGCTACCAGAGGGACATTGGTGTGTCTGCAGAGCTTGCCCAGAGGTCGAGCCGGGGGAGGCTGGCAAAGGGGCAGCGGGCAGCAAGTGCTGCCAGCATGGAGAGCTCGGAGGAGTCACACGCCGGGAACCCTGGAGCCAGCATCCCTACAGGGGCACCCCACAGAGCCCCCTTCATGCGTGGCTGGAGAAGGGCGGGGGCTGCAAACGCATCGTGGAGACGGGAAGGGGAAAGCGGTCCCCATGAGCTGCGGGACGGGCCACGGCAGGAAGCATGGTGGAAAAGCTGGGGGCCAGGCGGGAGCAGGGCAGGGTGCGGCGCGGTGGCACTTACCGGGTGCTGATGCGGGAAGGTGCCAACTGGGGAGGCTCCGTACAGGCCCGAGAGGTATGTGGAGGAGCTCTGCAGCGGGAGAGAACACGAGAATCAGCAGGAGGGCCCCGCTGGCACGCGCCAGCCCCTCGCCAGCCGCCCCAGCCCCAGGAGGAGAGCAGTGTGTGGATGCCGAGCCCAGGGGCGCCCCAGGGGTGCCCCTCGGCCCATGACATCTCATGGTGCCCCAGCCACAGCGTGGGTGCAAAGAAGGGGACCTTGGAGGTGAGGCCGCAGAGCTGCGGCCTCACCTCTGAGTGCAACAGGACTGCAAGGCGGACGGGGACACCTCCAAGGTCCCTCTGGGGCCTTCATGTTGCTGCTTTCCCTCCAGTTGTTCTCTCGCCCTGTCTCACTGCTATTTGTAGCAGGAAACATGGTGAGCTTCAGGCCTACCAAACACCAGCACGTGGGCACTCGCGTCACGGCACATGCACCTTGGCCAAGAGAAGGTTTTGCTCTTATTTTTACCATCAGAAGGGAAGAAAGGCAAGGAGAATTCTGCAAAACTGAAGATGACCCATGCATGGCCCTGCATGATGGATGGATGCATGGATGGATGGTGGGGAGTAGCTCTAGCTCTGTGGGATTGAAAAGGCCTTGTGGCTCCACGGCCAAGACGGCAGCCCCCTGTGTGAAACCAAGGTGGTTTCACCTGCCTGGCCTCAACAGGAAAAATCATGGGACACTTGAGGTTGGAAGCAACCTCTGGAGACCATCTAGTCCACCATTAGACCCTTAGAGCAGGTTGACTAGGTCCATGTCTAGTCTGGTTTTGGATATCTCCAAGAAAAACACATTTGGGGAGAACTAAGCAGAACCGTTTGTTCGACCCCAAGCCATTTCCAACTATGTTTCTCTTTTCCAGGTTGCACCTAAATGCCATTCAATCCAGCCTCCCCTCTCGCTGCCCCACAACAAAAGAAGTCACAACAAAGGCTAATAAACAGGCTGCGTGTGAAGATCTTCCACTCCCATTTTGAACCCAAGTGTCTTGGACAGGAATACTTGTAAACAGGAATTCTGCCAACCTCTACAATGGGCAAGAGTCTGTTTGCCTACAAGATTTATGCTGGGTCTCACTAGTAGATAGTTGTCGCTGACTGAGCTCAAGCAGCCCCAGTGGTGGCACAGAGAAGACCTCTGGTACCGAAATACACATCTCAGTGGGACCAGGCTGGAGTGCTGCCCAGTAGAAAGTGGCCTCACACCAGTGGCATCACGATGACCAGCTCACTCACAGGACGGGGCCATTCGTTCAAAGGCAAGAGGGTTCCTCTAGGCCATGATACCCTAAGCAAGATGGCAAGAAGCACTGAGGGTCCTGTGAAGTTACAAGAGTTTGAGCATAAGACAAAGATGGAGGTGAGTATTCTCACCCATGCATGGACCACAGTGAACCAGCCAGATCTTCAGGCAGATGGAAGGACTTGGGCTATGCAGGGCTAAACCTGCAGGTTCAGGGACCCATTGGAGGAGGCAAAGTACAGGTCTAAGAAAAGAAGTTCTCTGAAGACCTGGTTGGCAAGGTCATGGCCAGGCTGGAAATGGAGAGAAAACTCTGTGTCTCTCCACGGACCAAAGCAGCGGCTGAGGCTGCAGCATCCTGGAGCACAGGACCTCTGGGACTCCACATCACAAACACTCTGAAATCTATGGTACCCAAGGGACCTATCAGAAGCACAGCAGAACTGGCGGCCTTTGCTGATTCCTGTTGGGGACTGGGACCTGGCTCACAGGCTGACTCAGTATCTTCAAGGTCGATCCAAGTCGACACACTGACATCCAAAAATGCAACCGATGGCCTCTGAACACGCACACACGTTCTCAGCACCTTCACTGCCATTCTATCCAGCTACCTGGAGCCGAGATGTTCGATCAGCCCAACAAACCCGAGCTCTCGAACTTGCACTGATCCTACTGAAACCTCCAAAACGAATGTTACCCCAGTGGATGCAGCAAACACCCAGAGGAAAAAAGGCAGCCTCAACATCCAAGGTTATTTGTCTTCAGCTCTCTAATATCTCTATCTCTAATATATCTCTAATCTATCTATCTATCTCTAATATATCTCTAATCTATCTCTAATATCTCTAATATATCTATCAGAGGGGCAGGAAACACACATTTCCTCTGCAAGTAGAAATAAGTCTTCTCCTCTCTGGATACATGGACGAGCATCCAGATGGTGCAGGCAAATCACAGTTGCTCCCTTTCAGGAGGGAAACCAGCTCCTCACCCGCTGCACACTCTGCACTCGCTCTCAGTTCTCTCTTTCAGCTCTGCACCAGCATATTACCACTCTTGTGCCATGCCTGGCAAATCATGGAGGGGTTAGCACAGCTCCATGGGCACCATGCCCCTATGCACAAACGTGATGAGATGACCAGACTCCCACCAGACCTTTTCCTGCCTGCTCACCCACGCACTGAGCTTGTAACTCTCTATTTTGTTGGACTTCACCTGGCTTCTGCTTCTGGCCATGGGCTTCTCTTCCTGCAGCCTTAGTCTGTTCAGCAACTTCCCAGGAAATATGAGCATGGAGACCAAAGGAACTCTCCAGTTTCCTTGGAGCGTAATAACCAGACTGATGTCCTCAGTCTCCCTGGCTCACCTCTCTCTTAGCTGCCTGGCTGAAGAGCCTTGTACAAATGCCCTCTCCATTCCCTGCCATCACAGACCAGCCTTGTCTTCAGAAACAACCTCTCCGACTTGTGCAACAGATGATGTTCAGAGGGAAACAATAGCCTTCCTTGTGTCCTGGCTGCTCCCAAGCACTGTGCTAATGCTTTCAAAGAATGCTGTTAAGATGGAAATCAAATGTCACTTCCTAAGAGCTAAGCTGGCTTCCTTTTAACTGTTTGACCTCACTGTATTTTTTATGATGGAGAAGAGAAGGTTCATGGTAGAGGTGATAACTCCAATTAAACTAGCCAGGGTAGCTTTAAAAACTCCATGCCAAGTTTGGGGGAAACAAGTCCAAATAAGTAAGGATGCTTTTAAGTTGAGATTCCCATTTGCAGCAGAAGCCACCTCCACTCCTGACTGGGAGCCTGAAGGAGGAAAGTGAAGGAGCTTGGCTGGGTTTGGAGCTCAAAATCTAGCAATGTGTCAGCCCAGGTGACCAGACATATTCACACACAGTGGGGAGCTGTGCACACGCATCCCATAGGCACAACTACCACGTTCACACTCATCCGTTCAGTCCGTGCATCACAACCCTAGTATTTGGACTCCCAACTCACCGTTCTTCTCCGACCACTCTGCTGCTATGGTTTTCAGAAAAAAAGAAAACAGTAGAGGTAAATTAACTTTCTTCTCCAGTCTCTATGCATTCACAGTATCTAGGCTAGTATCTAGGCTAGTATCTAGTATTTATCATAGTATCTAGACTAAAAGATGCAGAGCTGACAATGGATTGGGACTTCAATCCTGTCACTTGGTCTTCCTAGGGCTGATTTGCAGCTCCTAAGAGGTATGAGACAAATCACTCGTGATAGCAAAGTAGACAATCTGTCCAATCCTTGCCCATGGTCTTCATGGGCTCCCTGGCTGCCACCCAGATGCCTTCGGAGAAACATGTATCTGCAGTCCGGGCACGGAGGTGGATAGATGCACTGTTTCACGAACAGAGCTGAAGCTCTTCCCCAGCCTCAGCACATATGCTCTTGCCAGCAAATTTTGCAGGTGCTGGCCCATCCCTGCCCAAGTGCAACTTCAAAGGCTCCAAAAGAGCCTCCTGGGTTTGCTTCAAAGGTGCCTCTGTAGAAGAGAACGACCGAAAACCTCACCTGTAAAACCCGTTAAGACAAACCTCCAGCAAACACAACCCCACAGCAAAGATCAAGGCTGAGCGAAGCAGCTGCACCATGCACGGTACTCAAGTACTTTCAAGCCATGCTCCAAATGTAAATAGTAATTTCACCAGCTCCTACGGCACAGAGGTCACACTCTGTTTCTCCTAGCTACGACTTCTTGCAGTACTTTTTTCTGAAGCTAAGCTTGACAGCCCAGCAGGAAACCTCTCTGTGTTTTCTATGCTGTGCTGGCAGAGCCTTGACATGCAGGGCTATGCCCAGTGAACGTGTTCTCCACTTGGCGTCACTCAACTGTGGAGCCAGCGATGGACACAGCAAGACAGTCATCCTTGCCACAGCCCAAGGCCTCTGCACCCCCTGGCAAAGAACCCAGGGAGTCCTGACACAACACAGAGCTTCACAGCAGTTCCAGGCTGCTGGCAGCCACAGCGAAGAGCCCCACAAGGCATGCACCAAGTGAGCACCATGAACCACTCCCACAAAGACACGACCGTGGCTTCAAGGCTCTCTGTGATATGGCCCTTATGGGCACCCCCAAGAGCTAGACCAAGAGTATCTAGCAACCACTTGGCCCCCAGGATAACTTTCGAGCACCCCAAAGTGTCTTGCACTTACTGCAAATGGGTGGTAAGGAGCAGCAGCACCTCGGGTCCCTGTGGCAGATGGGAGCATGGACAGCCCTGTCGAGAAGATGCCCAAAGCGTTGAGGTTCAGTCCTGGAATCAGGTTAGCTTGTTGCTAGAAAAGCAAAGACACAGAGAAATGGGTAAAGCGTGGTGTGAGGTTGGCAGGGATCTGACGAAGCAGTGAGGGAGTGACGGGTGAGCCCTCTCTGTAACACTTTGGACCCCCCTCCCAGTTCTGCCTAGAAATGGCTCTGAAGCACTGCTGTCCCAGGAAGGGGGGCCAGGAGCTTACGTTGACAGCCACGACGTCGTTCTCATAGGCCTCTCGCAACTTCTTCATGATCTCCACTTCTGCATTCGAACATGCCTCTGTGCTGCCCTTCACTGTGATGGTCCGCTCAGGGTTATAAATGGTTAAATCCTGCAAACTAGCTCACACACAGACAAAACAGAGAGGCCGTCAGTCCAAAAATACAAAAATTGTCAAATTAGACAAGATCCCCCCCTGAGGTAGTGTAGGTTACAAGCCATCTCCTAACCACCACCACTGTCCACATATGAAGAGGAACGCATGCAGGAGGACGTGATTGTGTTCTGCCTCGAGGGTCAAGCATATTGGACTGTGGGAGGCCCAGCCTTGTCCCTGGAAGGTCAACATCCACCAGGACTTACGGAGAGATTGTGATCTTCGTCCCAGTGTCTTGCTCAATCTTCTTGAGGTTTCGGCCCTCCTTGCCAATCAATCTCCCAACCAGACTGTTGTGTGCTAGGATTTTCAAGGGAATCTCTTCTGTTCTAAAATAAATGAAAGCAAAAAACCAAAAACCTTAGTTTACTGGGTATCTATGCCCCTGTCCAGGCTCTGCAAGCAACAATGTCTTTACAGGCTTCTATGATCTTCCTCCCCTCAGTCAGTCCCTCTCTGGACTGGAGAATTCAGAGTCAATCCAGAGTCCTAAATTCCACCATCTGCTCAACATCTGTCATTGTCTGTGCAGTGATAAACCTCTCGCTCACAGATCATTTCACATCTATCTACAACCCTGAACTTCATAGTTATTTTGTTGTTTTCCTCTGCTACCGAAGAGATAGATACCAAAACACCAGTGCAGAAATGACTTCCAAGTCCTGACTCTGCGTGGGGGAAGTAAATAGAGATTGGCTCCTGACTCCGGCAATCCAGTTCTGGGGCTCTTCCAGTGCTCATCGGTGAGCTCTCCAAACACAAACAAATTAGCTGACCAAGTTCCCATGCTTTCCAGCAAACATGCTGATTTGGCTAGGGCAGGCGTAGGGGCGATTGCACTTACGATTTCGTTTCATCAGCCTCCTTCTGCATGATGTCCAGGATCATGCGACAGGCTTCAGAGCACCCTTCTGGTGTGGCATGGATGGTGATGGGCTTTTCAGCTGCACCAGCATTCTCTTTTCGATGGATGTCAACCCTACAGTGAAATAACCAGCAGAGAGGAGCCCCCTGAGACCAGACTGACTTTGCAAAGAGGCTATCGAGAGCTTATGAGTTCAACTCACTATTCAGAAAGGCTCATTTCAACATCTGCTCAACCCAATCTCTGGGGTGAACATGGGTCTTGACTGTTACCCTGTCTCATGCAAGCCCAAGTAGCATTTTGTTTCAGCTTGTTTAAATCAGGTTTGACTCAGATTTGGACTCCAATTGCTTCTACCATCTGCCTAGGAACTGAGGGACGTCAGTCAAAACGAAACGCTGCATCAAGACAGGGCAGAACAAATCCTCACTTGCAGAGGGCGATGAGCAACCTGATCTAACTCAAATGCTAGCCCCGCCTAGAGCAGGAGATTGGACTAGAGACCTTCAGAGGTCTCTTCCATCCTCTATCTTTTCTGCGGAAAATACCTGAGGCCGTACAGAGAACAGCTTCTGCCAGGACTGTTGCATGTTCTTCAGGAGAGAAAGGTAACTTACCAGTAGCCAGTGTTTTTCACGACATGGAGTCATACATGCACATTAACAACAGCACTTGTACTCACGCCCTTCCATGTGAGACCAGAAAGTTTTCCCTTGCGGTATCTGTAGAGACTGTGCTCTAGTTCCTCTGATCCTTCCCCTCAGCACATGGCAGAAAGGAAGAACATGCCTGCTTCCATTTCAGTTCCTCACTGCAGAACCGTACCTGGCAAAGGCCCTGAGAAAGAGGGAGAGAGGAAAGCAGGGTAGGAGACTCCCGTACGTGAACCACGCGTTTTGAAGAACATGGGTTACTTGTAAGCAACCTTTCCTTCTTCTCCAAGTGTGTCCACACGTCCTTTCCACCAGAGGATGACTCTGCGCAGCCATCCTGCCGTCAGCAACCCGGCGGTGATTGCAGGGTCCTGTGGGCCACCCGCCAGCGGCACTAGCATGGAAGGGGCTGTGCAAGCTGGGATCTTCTGAGCACGCTGCAGTACTTGCTGCTTGATTGCACAGCAAGCGCCTGGAAGGGCAACGCTGCACTCATCTCCACCATGATGCCCTCTGGTCAACACCAGATGCTCCAGCTTTCCGTTTGTGTAAGAGATCCAAGTGCTGACTGAGATTGGCACTGGTCACTGTCGGGCAGAGGCTGCAAGACCAAGGGTTGTGGTCCAAAGAGTTCCCTCAATGAAATGTTTGGACACCAGTGGGTTGTGGAGGCTTGGTACAGACCGATCCTTTCCAGAACTCATGAACCAAAGTGTTGGAACATGGATACTTAACCAACTGGAATGCAATGGGTAGAGAGGGAGCAGTTATGTGAACCTTCCCCAAGCTGAAAGAAGAGCCTGACTCCATCCACTTCAAAATGCACCCCACTGTGATTAGAGCTAAGCACTGAAGCAGAGGAAAGGAGGGACGCAGTCTGATCCCTTCAGAGATTTATATCTGTCTGGTAGATCTAAGCCTGTCAGCTAGTAGTGCTTGGGCAGGACAGCTCTGGTTGTCCAAAGGGGTACTGGAGAATTCTGCACCCCCGAGAACCCAGCCTTGTTAGGCACGTCCCTGTCCCCATCACAGAACATAAGGTGGGTCTGCCTGTCCTTAGGCTATGGCTGCTATGTCACTGTATCCACGTGGTACGCTGTCATTCGCATGTGACATCCTCTAAGATATTCTGGGGACTCTGTGGAGCTCCAGGACGAAGACATGATGAATTTGTTCCTCCGGAGACACTAATCCTGGGACAATCAACTGGTCAAGGTAGACAGGGAGACATCTGCTGCAATTCCCTTTGCCACAGCAGGGGAGAAGGTAAACGCATTATGATGTGCCAAAGACGACGACGACAGGCTCGTACTCCAAAGAGGTGCAGTGATATCACACCGGCTTGACGCTGGCAGCTCTGTTAATCTCCTGGGGACAGACTCGATGGCAATCTACAACAGCCCTGACAACCCCACTGAAGGGCTGGAGTTACAGGCACCATCTCACAAGTTGAAAAGTAATCGAGCTTGGTGAACATGGGAAGCGTTGTGAGGCAAGAACAGAAAGCATTGCATCGTGGTGATCCTCCACCAGTCCGTCACTGACGTATGAGGACAAAGCCATGCTGAAAGCAGAGAGAGGCTTTTGTAACACAAAGGGAGCCGAGACCATCAGCAGAGATGGACTGAAGGGAGGTACTGAGAGGACCATTATTCTGGACAAGCACAGGCGAGGCGAGGGTCTTGCTGGCCTGCTGACTGCCACCTCCCACCCCAAACTTGGAACGGGTGAATATGGGAGCTGAGTTTGCATAGAAGAAGATATAGGGTGCCAGGAAGCAGCTACTTAGTCAAGCACGTCCCACCCCAAAGAGCAGGAAGGCAGAGGAGTCCTCCAGGCTTCGCAGCATGTCCTAAGGTTGCTGTTACACAGCACCAGTCCAACAGAAGGATGAAGAGGGCAACCTTCAACCCCCACACAACCCATAGCAGCTGGCCTGAAACCCTAGGTCACTACAGGAAGAAGAGACTAGGGCAGCAGACACCAGGATCAGAGAGACAGGGAAGGGGCAGGTTTGCCTACAGTGCAGCTGGAAAAACCCAAGGCACTTTCAGCTGGCCTGAGAATGCTTCAGAGACCAAGGGCCTTGAAGAGAAAGTCTTCGCCCAAGGACTGCACCATGTATTGGGGCACCCCAGTTGCTTGGAAGCTTAGGAAAGATGGTCCTCCCTCTTCATTAAACTAGAGAGGCAGCAATGACGCTGGAAGCTCTTCTGGACTGGCTTCCTGACCTGAGTTCCTTCCCAGTCAAGAGAGAAAGGTTCAATATGGGGAAAATTTTGTCTTCTGGAGCTCAAAACACCATCTCTAGCTGTCCCTGCACATGGAAGCAGGGCTGAACACTCAGAGGCTAAGAGCAGGCCTGAGCAATGGGGCTTTCAGTAGCTCCCCTGATCCCAGGCATGCCAGGCTCAGTGCCCCTGTGTACACACCTCAGGAGGGAGACCCCAGCAAAAGGCACAGGGCACCTGGGTGCTTAGGCCTCCCAAGGGTGCCCTGGGCACCGACAGACCTGTGGACTCCCGGCTGCTGCTACAAAGTCCACTCAAGAGCGCAAGGCTGGTTGTGCCAAGGCCTCGCTGGAGGAAGAAGGTGCGCTGGAGGCCAGAGTGGACGCTTTGGCCCGGCAGGAGGCAGAGCGAGGCCATCCCCCTTCCCAGAAGAGGTTCTTGCACACCCGCCTGGGCCAGCCAAGTCCCAGCCCTGACAAGGTCCGCGCCTTGTCCAGGCCGGGGCAGAGCGGTGGTGCCCTGTGGCACAGAGCAAGCCAAAACACAGGTCAGAAGACAGAGCAAGGGCCTTCCTCCACAGCACCAGGTCTTCAGGGCAGGCACCGGAAGAGGAGACGCAAGGAGAGATGGCTCTGCAGGGGAAATGGTCCCAAGCAGCGGTGTTTCACCTCAAGCGCATGGGCGGGAGAAACTGGCAGCAGGCGCATCCTACCTTTCACACCACGCATGGAGCAGGAGTCAGGGCATGCAAAGGAAAACTTTCCAGTCTCGGCTAGCACGGCAAGGATTACACCCACTGCGGAACCTAGGAGGGGACTCACCTGAAGAAGAAGGGTTTGAGGCTGACTCGCATCGACTACAACTTGCTGGCACAGTGCGGCTGGGAGGGCAGCACGTGCCTTCACAGCTACTACACGGCCACACTCTCTAGTTAAACCGAGCTGCTGGTCTCATAAAAGAGCTCCTCGCCCTACAGTTCTGGCTTCCTTTCTGTACAAACCTCTCTTTTGTCTCTGGCAATCTGTGCGAGCGTTACGGCTGTGAAAACCAAACGACGTCGTGTGACTGGTGCGGCTGCAGAGCATCGCCTCTTGCTAACAGGAGCCACCCACAATGCTACGTCCTGCCAGGGACCCTTCGTGTCTGTGTCGCTCCACGGCCAAGGAGAGAAGGTGACACACAAAGAAGGGCATTGGCCTGTGGTCTTCTCCCGGCTTTGCTCTCTGCAAGGTGCACTGAGACCCAGGTTTTACCCTCTCAGGGCAGATTCTCTTGCAGTTTGACTGAGCAGCAGCGTTTGAGTCCTAGGTTCAGTCAAGGGACACAGATATGCAAAAAATCTTCACATATTTCTCTTACCCAGACTGGAGGTTAACTTTGGTACCAGAACAGTCAGGCTTTGGCATCAGTCTTTTGCTAGCACTGGCAGAAGTGAACAAGGGCAGCATCCTCCTGAGCTACGCTGAGCTATACGCTACTTCGATTTGCAAACCACTAGCACATGCACACTGGAAACCATATTAGAAAACTCAGTAGTGGTCAGCACATTTCAGAGACAGCTGATTACCAGCTGGGTCCGGAAGAAACTCGGCTCACGCAGATGCACTATTACAATTTAAATAATTTCCTCTAAAAGCTTCTCTGAGAAATAGGCTGCCCTGGTGGATGGTTCTGGTACAGGAGTCCTATGTCCTGTGGGATCATCGGTTTCGGGATGATGAACATGGGAGAAGACAAGCTTTGGGTTAAACACAAACGAAATCTGGGCAGGAACAAACCGTGCAAGAAAATCATGCAGAAAATCGGAAATGAAATCACTGTAAACATTAAGAAGAAAAACACGGAAAACTTCATCAAGACAGTCTTTTTCTTTTCTTTTTTTCAAAACTAAAACAACAGTTAGATCAAGAAAAAGGCTTCAGTTATGAAAAGCACATCCTTTTCAAGGCAACCTTCACACAATGTCACATTTCCCCTTAGACTAACTCTAGCACATACTGAGCACTGGAGAATGAACAAATCCCAAGGGCAAAGACCACATGGGCACTGGGCACGGCTTTTAGGATTCCCCTTACATATTTTTACCCCAAATTAATCCTTTTTTTTTCCCCATCCCCTAAAGCGTTGGCCCAGGCCGCTCTCATAGAGTGAGAGCTATACAATTAAAGCCACAGTGGCTGAGGAAAGCGAGTCCATCAGTTTTAGGGGTTATCGGGGCTTGGTATATTCTGAAGTCCAATGCAGGGCTGGGATGTTCCCCTTTTTTTAGAGTCCTGGACCTCAGAATCCTTCTCCTGGTGGTGGTTAACACTGATGCCCCTCCAAGAGACTTGCTGCCCTCAGACCTTGCTGGCCAGCAGCAACAACTTAGGAAATAGGGTCTGGGGCAAGACTCAGTGCTGCAAATTGATGGCAAAAGGGCCAGGCACTGGGAACACCAGTAGGGTAAAGCAGGTAAAGTCACTGCCTCAGCAGGAGCAGGAGGTGCCAGCTTGTTTCTGGGTTCAGGCTGCAGATTTAGCTGGCCTGGCCCAGGTTCCCCACACCTGCTAGGGACAAAGTGTTGCACCTCCTTCACCCTCCTCTGAAAGCCACAATGAGGTAAACCAGCATTTGTTCACAATCCAAAGCAATGAAACATCCTGCCCTGCCTCTGCCCCCGTATGCCACGTGCCAGGGCCCTAACAAAGTCCTATAGAAGGAAACAAAACCATTCGAGGTACTTACTTTGACTGGGTTTGCTTAGTAAGGTTCTTTATGGTCAAGCCCTCCTTTCCTATGATCGCACCAACAAACTGCGTGGGCACCAGCATCCGCAGTGGGAAATCGAGCTGTTTGGGCTGTGAGGAGCCCCCCGGGGAGGAGCCCTGCTCCCTGGAAGAGTGGCCCCCGCGGCGGGATCGCTGAGGGGGCGGAGGGGAGCTCACCTCTTCATCCGGGATGTAGGAAATCTTGAAGGAATAGTTCTCAAACTGGTGGCCGCTGAGCTTCTCAATTGCTCTGAAGGGCAAACGGAGGAAGGGAGCAGTGAGCGCGGCTCTTCGGGAGGCCAGTGCTTCTCCAGCAGCTCTGAGCACTTGCCCTTGCAGAGACCCCAGCAGGTCCCTCTCCTGCCCTACTTCCTTTTCTCTTCCTCACCCATCCTGCTCTCAAAGTGGCAGTAAATGGGATTCTTCAGCCTTCACTGCACTGAGGAAAGTGACCCCAGCAAGGTGGGACAATGGTCCCTTGCCAGCTGGGCCAGCAGCCAGGCTGAGAGCGGTCTGGAGTCATGGAGGGCCTCTTGGGCAAGGTGGAAAGACAGCCCAGGAGCACACCGCTTCACATGAGGGAAGGAACGCAGCCCCTTCGGGCCTGGACATGAAGGAGGCTGAGCATCTTCAGGGAGGGCTGGCAGAGCAAGGCCAGGCAGGACAGGGAGAGGGGTGGAGAATCTCCCATACTGTGTGATCATCTCACACATCTGCGAAGAGGCGGCACCTTCCAGACACCATTGGAAGGGGTAGAGAGGGTTGGTTAGAGATGGCCAGGGCCATCCTTGACCACACGTCAGAGAGGGGCTTCTTCAAATCTGACTAGCGCAGCAGAGCCCTAACTCCGGGAAAGGACCAAGGGAGCTACCGCAGGCTCATCAGAACAGCCAGGGAGACCATGCCAGGGGCGAAGGGCCTCGGAGCCAGCACGAGGCTGCACGAGCAGGGACACGGTTGTGAGCGAGAGAGGTTCAGGCTCAGGAGGGGCAGCTGAAGGAAGGCACAGGAAGGGCCACTCGCCTTGTCTAGTGCACTTCAACTTTAAGCTCTGCCCAAACGAGTCTTTCCATAGTATATGAAACATGGGGCAGGGGACGCCACCATCTCTATGCATTCCAGCTTAGATTCCATCATGATCAGTTTTTTCATTTCAGGTCTCTGCAGTCACCTGGTGAGTACCAGGACAACGAGCAAGCTCCAAACTTGTTAACATCTGCATTTGGGAACGAGCCTATCTGTGACTTTCCTGCGTGATCTCAGTTTTGACTTGCCTCTCTTATACTAGAAATACCCCGGCCAATAATTACGAGATACATTACTCGCTTTGTAGCTAACTCAGTGCTAGCAGCTAACATAGCACTGAAGTCTTTACCAGTCTGTAATAAAGTGTTTTGCTTGAAACAGCCCTTACATTTCTGAATTAACTCCTATATTGACAGAGTTAATGTTTTTTTTCTGTTACCTTCCTTTGGATGTGGTAGACCTTGAGATTGACATTTATACAATGACAACTTCATCGATTCACAGGCAAAGCCAAGTCCTTCCCTTTTTTTCCCTCCTTTTTCTTCTCTTTCTTTTCCATTTTTTTTTTTGGTTATGTTTTTCTTTAGAGGCCGCATTTGTTGCAGCCTTTTCTATGATGTCTGTACACAACAGAATATTTTGCCCACTGCTGATCTCTGTGCTCTCCAGAGACCAGCTGTCAACAGCTCTCCTCCACCTCATATCTTTTAACCAGTCTATCTGAAGACTTTCTATTTTCTCCATGTCAGCAGAACTTTTTAAAAGCCTGTCAGAAGTTTATTGGCTGTTTTTCTGCCTTTTTTTTTTTTTTTTTCTTTCTTCAACGAACATCTTTATTTTAGGACATTCTCCTCTTCTTTTGGGATAAATATGATTATTGTAGATGTACTGGATGGTTCTTGTGAGGAAGTTAAGCCTATGTGCATGGCAGTAATGGTTACCTAATGGTTCTTTCACTGGAATATTTTGAGTCATACTGCCTGAGGCCAGGACAAGGGATGCTTGTCTTTGTCTGCAGGAAGCAGGAGTTGATGCTCTCTGAAAACCTGGGTCTTCAACTTGAATTTTCCCCAAATGACAAGGAGCATCCAGCCATATTCCACAGCTGCCATCCCTCAGAGTGGGTGGCTGCATACACCAGTGATGAATATAGTGTGCTCCCAACTCACTGCTACAATTTCACCTGCCTTCAGGAAGAAATAATCTTGATACACAGGATCCTTAAGGATCAGCAGACCCCTGGAGTAGAACTCAACTTCCTCACCTCATTTTTAGGCCTGTTAATGGCACAACCATCAGCGAAAAGAGATAGGACAGTAGTAGTCTAGTCTGTAGATAGAACTACAGCAGAGATGGGACACAACACAGCTCAATTTAAACCCAAAAAATGTCTGCTGTATGTTAAGGAGAGCTGCTATTAGAAGGTTTGGCATGATCCACTTGGATAACAGCATAGCTTTTGGTGTGGCATCCAGCAAACTTACTCCCACTCTATGCAAAAACACCTTGGACACATGAACAAGCAGTCTGATGGCTCCAGAAGGGGATGGAAAGACTGCCCTTAAGACACCGGAAGATTACACTGCAAGATCCTAGACACAAGGCCATGAGGCCTGCAAAGAAGGAAGAAAAATGGTGCAGTTTGGAGAAATGGCCAGAGGGAAAACACCACGACTTCTTTGGGAAAGGGGTGGACGGTGGCAAATTTGTCCTGTCTGCAAGGTCTGTAGCATGGGGATGTACCAACGCTGAAGGCTGCAACCTTCTATGGACATCACAGACAACATCTGTCCTCATTCTATGGATATAAACCAACTCTTGACAGTTGAAGAAAAAGTGGGTTTCATCCAATTAGGCAAACTGTACACTCCGGAGAAAGAGAGAAAGATGAGAGCAGAGCAAAACAAAAGCTACTCACACTTTTGCTTCTTCTTTAGTTGCATACGTTACGTTGACAACTGCTGTTTCTGTGTCTGTGTTGACTGTGGGAAAAGCAACACCGGGGGCATTAGCTCATGGGAGAAAAGGGCCTTTCCCTCCTTTGGTGGTCTCCCCATGATATCTCGGCCAACCACAAACACAGGAGTTGAGAGGTAGAGCATGATACTGGCTGGCCACTGCGTAGCGGGAGAATTGCTCATGGATCTGGTCTGGACGGCCAGGGTGATGACAGAGCCCAACTGAAACACACACGGGTCCCAATTCTGCTAAGGTCGACTTAAATCATCATGCCCACCTGGTTGTATTTTGGAGCAGCATGGCTCTCCTTTGGCACCTGTACGTATGAGGCAGCACAGTTTTCTTTTCCCTATTGCTTGTGTGCTAGTCTGGTCGCAAAACAACCTGCTTGGCAACTCTGTGAGCCAGGGCTGGGGCCTCCGAGACAGGAGGAGGGATCCCAGACAGCATTACTGTATTTTCTCTCCAAGAGCAGGGATGCAGCTGGAGAAGCAAAGGAGATGCCCCTTGCCGGTTTAAGATGGAGATCTTGGCAACTCAATGTCTTTTTGTCTGGAGCTGCAAGCAGATGACTGCTTCGCTCTCTCCTAGAGCTTCTCTACAAAAGTGACGTTCCCACTAGTCTGTGGTGCGTGGGTAGACACTGGGTTTAGCGGATGCCAAGGCTACAACCAGCAGCAACAGTTTCCTTTACACATAGATGCCATTTAACGCTAACTGGGCTTTTGGCAGCCAGTTGACCATGGGGACTTCCACATGTTCAGCTGGAGCACCTGGTTCTGAAGGGCTGTAGGAGACGGCATTGGGTTTGAATGCAGCTTATTTGAGGTGCCCACCCAATTTCGGGACCTTTTGCCGTACTCTTTTTTTTTTTTTTTTCCTCCTATTTTCTTCCTAGCCCAAACAATAACACGTGCTTTATCTTCATGAGGGGAGTAACGCCAAGCGCTGTCAGCAGAGGACCACACTGCTGCACAGCGCCAGCCTGGCCCAGTGCCTCGGCACCAAGGGCAGCCACATGCCTCACAGTCGAGGGATGCGCGGGACGGGCTCCTCCAGGCACCTCCCGATGTTTGGCACAGGCAACCCAGTGCTTCCTGATGCACTCCGGACAAACCCCCTACCCATGCCCTGCTCAAAGAGCACGAGGCTGGTTATGTGCTATTGCCAACCACGTCCCTTCACAGGGACAAGGGCGACCAGGAGAAGCCAAGGCAGCAGAAGCACGGTGAGGTGTACGGCCCAAGTCATCTTGTCAGCAGACAGACCGTCTTGCCTCTGCCCTGTGCTACCAGGAGAGCTTGGGAACACTTTCCAGCAGGGTTTAGTCCAGCTCCAAATTACCAGGCAAAGCCAATTTCATCCTATCAGGTCCTTAAGAGAGTGGGGTTTTATTCTCCTGCAGAGGGGATGCAGAGCTGGGGAGAGGTGCTGGGATCTCTGCACAGGTGAAGACCCATGTCAGACTGTCTTACCTTGCTCTACATTGTCCACAGTGCCATATTGAGCTAACAGGCCATCCAGCACCTGGGAGAGAGAGTAAAGGACGGAGGTGAAGCGGGCAGGAGAGGCGGACGGGCAGGTGGGCACTTCTCCTGTCCTCAGCCAACCTTGGCAAGCAAGCGGCAGCAGGAGAGCCAAGCTCCATCCTCGCCTGACCCACGATGAAGAAGTCGCCTGCAATAGGGCGACGGGTTCCCTGGCTGGCTTCCGCTGGCTTTCGATACCCAGCCGTCATGACAAATGGACTAGAGGCACTTGGAGACTTGTTAGAGAGAGTGCTGCCCTCCCAGGGCGCGCTCAGGCAGCAAGCCCAGTTTCTGCAAAGGGCACTGAAACACGCGGAATTTGTGTTCTTAGTGGCCAGACTATTTTCAGAGTTGGCAAAGAAGCACCTAAGAAAGAGACGGCTTTCTTAGCACAAACAGGGCCGGCATCAAAGGAACGGCAGAGCTGGGTCTCTCTGCTCCTCTTTCCTATTCCTCAAACCTGGAAAGCACTCTCAGGGCAATGTGGCCACTATGTCTCAGACTGGGCAGAGATCATCATCCCAAGGAGCACTCTATGCTCCTTCTCCTGCAAATCAGGGCATATATCCACCCCAGATGGGCCAATGACCAGGAACCCAGACTTGGACACAAGACATATGGCCAGCATTACACTGGAGTGGTATTCACCTGTTTGACCCCTCGGTTGTGCTGCTTTCAGGAGGACCCATCTGTTCCATGATCCTCACTCCAGTCTGGTCCACAGCTCACGTGTTAAGGTAGCTGATGTCCTTCCTACCTCGCTCCTCCTACACCCTCAGAGTGAGGGGAACCATAGCTGAGCATGACAGCAAACAGTGCTCAAAGCAGCCCAGGGAGCCCCCAGGCAGGAGAACATCTTCTCCGCATCACAGTTTACTCCCTGTCTCGCATCCTGTTTTGTGGGAAGGTAAATGAAGAGTGTGTGCTGATCACACTTGCTGCTCAGGTATGAACGGGGGAGAAAGAGGAGGAGGAAATAAATGGGGATGCTTTTAAAATCACCTTGCCCTTGGAGGGGGCAGAAGGGGAGCCCAGTGCCTCTTACCTCCCACTGCAGGTGCGGGGGGATATTCCGGATCTGAATCTTTCGGCTCCTGCAAAGACAAAGCTCCAGATCACGACCCGAAGGGCCACACGTGCCGGCCCCGGAGCTGAAAGTGGCACTTCCTGAAGGGGGTCTCAGAGCCAGGCAAGGCCATCTCACTCAGCTCTCAGCGGCCACCTCCCGTGGGGCTGGACCTGTCACAGGAGAAATCTCTTCCCATCATGGGTTGCTGCTCCGTGTTTCCTAGGAAACCTCTCAAAAGGAAAACCTCCAAATTCACCGTTCCTAGCGAGACCTGGCTGCTTTCAGATGGGAAACGTGCAGCCAGACGCTAAATCCAACTACCTGCTTGAACACGGCTAGCAGGTCCAGTCTGGCCATGGTGCAGCCTTGGGCCGCAGGAGTGCACCAAGCATTGCAAAGGCTTCCTAAGAAGGAACAGCCACCAAAAGCCTCCCCAGCCTCACTAGAGGAGGACTGCAGGGCAGGAGTGACTTTTGGGAGAGCTTTGGGAGAGCTCCGAGTCCATGGTGCTGTCAGCACGGCATTACCTTTCCCTTTTTTGACGCTCTTTTCTGACAAGATCAGCTTATTACGTTAACCTCCCCTGCAGCTGCGCGACCACTAAACTCAACGCAAGCAGCACTGGCAGGCGCAAAGCAGAGCGGAACCACCTCTCCCAGCCACAGCGATTAACGTGAATGCCAAACCACTTCCTCACACACAAACGCCCAAAACGCATGGCGCAGATCAGCAGCTGGAGGTATTGCTCTTTTTGCAAAGGTTTGTCCTTCCTCCCGGAGCTTCTTGTGCTCGGCTCAGAAACACAGCAGAAAAAGAAAGATCTTTTAAGACTTGCCGGATGAACCTTGGGCCATCCGCAGTGGCAGCAGAGCTGGGACTAGTGCATCCTCTCCAAAACTCTTCGCCCTGGATGCCTGACCCGTGGCAGGGCCAAGCGCTCCCTTTCTAGAGCTCGAGTATCCCACGTGCCACCCTGCGCTTGGCCGTCAGGTCCAGGACAGCACCCAGCTGCCTTGCGAGCTCACACCGAAACCGAGGAGCGAGGACTGATGACAAGGTGGCCAGAGACAGTCGTTCCCAAGCAGTGCACCGGGACAGTCGCTGGCAGCGGTGCATGGGTAGGGCAACGCTCCGTCTCGAAGCATCCTGGTGACGGGTGAAGTGATGACACCAGGAACTCCGCTCTGACATTACTGCCAAGCGCCCATCGGAGCCAGGGGACCTGGCGTTTGCAGGGGCAGGTCAGTCAGGAACTCAGGTGGCACCTTCATCAAGGGACTGGAGCATCTAAGCGGCTCCGTATCCGCAAGGAGACACTGATCTAGTGTCCCTTTCACACCGCCAGCCATTAGCAAGCAACACACGCTCTGGAAAAACCGCTTGAGAGTCACCAGAGCCTGTTCACAGGCTCCTACCTGCTGCTGCCTGGGCAGCCAGCACCCCTGAGAGCCGCGGTGGATGCTCTGAAGAAAATCATGTAGTCATACATCATCATCGGCCAGCTCTCTTCCAACACTGGGAAAACAAGACTGCCAGAAATGTAACATAGGGAAGAAATCCACATCTTGCATCCTTTCAGGAAACAAGTAATAAATACAACTGTATGAGCCAACAACCACTTGTTATTTGGAAAAAATCCAAATAATGCTACGGTGCAACTAAGGGACCTGTGTGTTCTGCAGGTTGGCAACACAAAATAGACACGTTTCTGGTGTTTCCTTGTTGGGAATTAGCCCTGCTCAGAGTCGGTTTTGCTGGGAAACCTGTTCCACACACTTGTTCTGAGCCGCAGAAACCAGCTTGGTGCACACTTATTTGTGAAAGAACACTGGTGCCATGCCTTCTTCCACAACGACAGTCCCCAGGAGGACAAGTTGGTGGTGCAGCTGCATAAAAACATTTGCTAGAACATATTGGTCAAGGAGAAGACATGGCAGGGGGCAGGTATCCGTGGGGACCCAATTTCTCAGGCAATTTCAGACATTCAGAGCCAGCACACTTTCTACAAGAGCGCTTTCTTTATCTCATGAAGATGAACACTTTTGAAGCATTTTGAGACAGACACGGGGGACCAGGATGAAATGTGGGGCAATAGACAAAGCAGAGAGAAAAGAAAAAAGCCTCCTTTTCACAAAGATCCAAAGTCACCAGAGAACAGGAGAACTTCCAGCCAAGAGGCCAGCAGTTACTGTGCTCCCTACCCAGAATCCATTGGCCCCTACAGCCACATCTCCTCTGCTAGCCACGAGCCTTCCTTTTTCTGATTTAATCATGTGGGGCAAGCAGGACCTGGCACCCCTCTCCATTTTTAAATATGGCTTAGGGACCTAGCACCAGCTCCAAGGGATGATGAAGGACACGAGTCTACCTCGGCAGAGACCCGGGGTTTCTGACCCACATATGGTACTAAAGCCCGCCAGTCACACGACAGATAAAACACAGGCTCCAAAGGAAGAAAGGAAGGGAGAGAAAGGAAGATATCAACCTCTGACCACAGCATCTCTTGATGACGGTCTATGGATATAGCTGTCTCTCTGCTCTGTGGATGTTCATGGTGCCCAGAGAAATGGTTATCCCTGGTGCTTCAAACACCTTGCACTGTGGCCATCAGCCCACAAAGAGCATCTGTTGTGGCACTCGGAAGAACAAGGAGGAAGATCAGGGTCTTCAGGCCACCATTCTGCCATCTTGCAGAGGAGGGACCACCAAGGAAATGAAAGAGAAGCAAATAACCAAAATCAAACCCGCCATGGACACCAGGACCTCTCCTATCTGAACAAGGACCTGCTATTTCATGGGAACACCATACAGAGATGACAAGCAGCTCTCATGGGACAGTCTCTGAGCTCCTCTCTGTTTTCCTTATGGTCCCTCCAGAGATTCAGTTTACAGCTCCTGTTTCTAAACTGTCATCCCCCACTGCAGCAAAGGGGTTAGCAGGCTCCATGCTTGGTTGGTGACTTTCCCTCCATGTCACGTGTTCCTCTGCCGGGTCAGCTCTCCCATTCCAAAGAAACCCAGCACTACGGAAAAAGTACAGAAGCCAGAGCTCAAGAAAGCGACTCTCCACTTTGACGTTAGCAAATGCTTCTTCTCCAGAGAGCATGAGCTCCTTCCAATCACAACCACTTCCAAGGACTTCAGGATTGGACATGCAGCTCTCGGATCCTCGAGGAGCCACTCCAAGGCTCTTCTCTCCTTTGGAGAGTTACCCCATCCCTCTAAGGAGCTTCTCCTGAGAAAGGAGATACAGCCCAGCAGGCTTCTCCTTGAGCATCGGAAGGTGTGGAGGAGCAGTGAGTATCCCTCCAGTCTCTTAGGGGTTCAACAGCGATGACCAAGAGAGACTTCTACTGTGCTAGTCCTTCCCCAGCAGACAATGTCCTTCATTCAGACCAACATTCTCCAGATGGGCTCTTTCTTAAGGTGTGCAGGTCTAAGCCTGGGCAGCCCTGAGCGCCCCAGCTCCCAAGGGACTAGTTCACACCTCTATCGCCACGTGGACATGGTCAGGACACGGAAGGTGGCACTGCTAGGACATGGAGTTGGTCAGGAGGCTCTCTGCATCTCACAGGGGATGGTCAGGAGGAGAAGGCAAAGCAGGGGCTGAAAGGAGGAGGAAGCATAAGGGGCTGGGGGAAAAAATAAAAATAAAATAAAAAAGGAGGAGGAGGAAGAGGGAGAGACAATGGAGTGAAAGAAGAAAAGTCAAGTAACCTAAAAATAGCTGCTCTCCAAACACAGCTGCACGTGATGCTGCTGGACCTAGGCCATGCTGGGAAATGAAAAGCAAACAAGACACCATCTTCTGTCCCCAGAGGGAGAGATGGGAACGTTTCCCTTGCTCAGGTCAGGCGTCGCGCCTCCAGCGCTGTTCCTGCTGCCCTGCAGCACGGTGGCTTTGGGCAAACCGGCCAGCCCAGCGCCCGGCTCGGCTGTTACGGGAAGCCACCAGTGAACAGGTTGTCCCTTCACTGTGTTGGGTGCCACCGTGCAGCCTCGTCAACCCAACCTGCACGGGTACACATGTCCTCTCGGGGCCTCCTTCCGTCTGGCCTGCAGCCTCTGCGATGTGGTTGATGGGCAAAAGTAGGGTCCTCATAGGCAAGGGCTGGGAGGAGTTTTGCCTCAAGCATCTTTGGACTTCTCCGGCTTCTGCATGTGACCTCTGGTGACCTGTGGGGAATTTCTGGGAGCCTTTAGGATGAATCAGACCAAGCAGTTTTGAGATGCGAGTCATGGATAACAAGAAAAGTACCATTCATTTGGGGGAACATCTTCCCACCTCCTCTAATAGAGAATAGGAAAAGAAAATAGATGGCCACTGCCACAGGCCACGGACAGGTTGGGAATCACCCTGCTCTCCATGAATCCCTAAACCATTTTCTTCAGAGGGGTCTGGCCCAGCGGAGGAAACGTTCACCTCCAAACACTCGCAGCTCTTCCCAGGGAAGCAAAAAGCAGGAGCAGGTCACCAAGATCTGCAACGAAACCCTCCAAGGAGGGTGGCAGAGCTCCAGGGTGTGACAGAGCCCATCCATAAATGATTAACCTTCGGGTGCCTCGGCTGCGTTGGCGAACAAAGTCCACAGGTCCAGGCCTTGGCCACGCAGAACGAAGCTCGTGCTTTGCTTCAGGGCAGGGAGGGAAAGCCCAGCGTCCATCATGCCAAGTGTTTCCTGCAAACGAGCTCCTGCGCTGGCTGCCCCATGGCTATGGGTTCACCGGCACCACCAGGGCAGCCCGCGCGAGGCCAGGAGAACATCCCTGCCGTGCCAGCACCGGCTCCTCGCTCGGAAAGCACCTGCTCCCCTGGGGCTGCTTCTCTGGGGCGTTACAAAGACATGAGGTCTCCTTGGAAGGAGACATGGAGCAGATCTCACCCAGCAACCGAGCCCCGTGACCCCCTGAGACACAGATGAGCTGCGCATGCATGCTCAAGGACAGCAGTGCCTGTGGCATGTGGGACAAGCTGAAACATTGGAGATACTGCAGTTAAAACAGGCCAGTGATGCCTCCCATCAGCATTGTTGATCCCCTGACTACAACACCAAGAGAAGGAGAAAGAGAGAGACGTGTAAGAAAAGCCAAAGCCAGGGTTGTTCTCATGGATCGTTTGCTCATGCTGGGACACGGCTTTGGCGAATCTATTTTCGGAGATGCCTGTACTAAACTCTCCGCAGCTGGCACCACCGCTCCTGCCCTGCAGGACAGGTCTTGCAAAGCTCTGCGTGCTCCTTCAAGTGCGTCTCATCCCTGCGGACACCGTGCTCAGCGTGCTCTGGTTTGGGGACGCCAGGCCCCGTGTTCCGCGCTTGCCGCATGTGAGTGCCAGCTTAAAACCATTCCCCGTGGATCTGCACGTGAGCTCCTGCTGGGGAAGAGAACTGCATGAGCACGACCCTGAGCAGGCCCAAGCTCGGTCCAAGTGTCTGGGTGCTGTCCTTCAAACACACGCCTGCCGAGAAGTCAAAGAAGTCCTGATCATGATCCGTACCTTGAGGTATGGATTCCATCACCTGTGTCCTTATTTCCTTACAAAGGAAGCGGCAGACTCTGATGAGACCTGCTCTACCCCGTGCCCCGGGCCAGGGAAAGCTGGTGGCCCCACTGTGGGGCATCCTCACGATGTCACCTCACTCCCATCCTCTGTAACTCAGTCACAGCAAAGGCTGATGAGAGTCTGCCAGCCAGCTACGCAAAACAAAATAAATAAATAAAGAGGGTTTGCAGGTTTGGAGAGTCCCTGGGAGCTTTAAAAGATTCATCTCCCTCCGGAGCGCTGGCACGTGCCTGCGGCAGTGCTCGCGGGGGCAGCTCGCGCGCGGACACGCGCAGAGCAACGTCACCAGCCGGCCGGTGGCAAGGTCACTCCACGCCACCCTGCGGGACTGAGCCCCTGGGTTCCTCCTTACCGCTGCCCCATGCACTGCGGATGGAACAAGACCTTTTCAGGCCTGAAAATGTGACAAAAAGCAAAGGCTGGCCTCTCACAGCAGACTGAGAGCTGCTGCTTTGATGGCTCTGAGCCGATGGGACATTTCTACCAGCAGATGCCTTCCAGCTTTGAAACAGAACTAGTGCCACATCTCGTCCCAATGGGCCATCACTCAGCGGCTCAAATCGTCACGGAGCACCGTCCTCCTCCCACTGAGACTCCCAGTGCTTGGAGACATCCATGCTGGGCACCTGGATAACACCAGAAGTTGGGCCATATACCCTCCTTTTTTGGCTTTTTTCTCCCCCCCTGCCCTTTTTTTTTTTCTTTTGTTTCTATCATGACCTCTGCTTCCAGGAGGAGGATCATTAAATAAAGGTATGAACCGAAGGTCCTGAAACCTACCTGCAGACTCACACTGAAAACAGGCACCTGTCTGCTAGGGTTCCTGCTAGAAGAGCAGCAAAGGGGACATCTCAGGTGGACTGTCACAGAGTCACTCGGCAGCAATGCGGGCTCCTCAGAGAACCCAACTGATTTTCTATGGAGCACAAGACAGATCCTCCCTAGGGTGGGATCTTCACTGAGCCTCTCCTTTCCCTGCCCGAACGCTCCCTTCGCTCCTCCCTCTCGCCCTCCCAACACAGGAGCCTGCGGGAGGGAGGTCGCTTGTGCCAAGGGCCATCTGCTAGCACCGGGCGGGCTCTGACCATGCCGAGCGGACCATCTGCTGCAGCATGGCGTGCGGGGCGGCCCTGGTGGCCGCTCCACGCGTGGACCTGCCCTCAGGAGCCTGAGCAGGGCGTCATCAGTGCGACGCCTCCAATCCGCACCCCGAAAACAGGGCCACAGAGGGCTGCTACGTTTCCTTGCCCGGCGCCCGCATGGGAGACGAGGGTCTAAGCAAGGCCGGCCTCTTGGCTGACCAGGGAACGATGCGTTTGGAGGCAGCTCTGCCAGCCAATCCAAGCAGAACGGACCCAAGCGCTGGGAACGGACGGCTCCGCCGCGCGGCATCAGGAGCAATGCTTAAAGAGCCTTCCTCTCGCTTGAGCTCCCTGCTGCCTGCCAGACCTATAAATAGAAAGGAAATGGGCCACCAGCTCTGACCAAGCATTACCGGCTCCGCACGCTGCACCTCCCAGGCTGGGCTGCTCCGCAAACAAGGATTCCCTCGGAACATCGCCGCAGTCTCCTGGGAAGAGCAAGCAGTGGGGAAGAGGCAAAGGACCCAGGACCCCCAGCCCCCCAGCAGCAAGAGACGTGTGTGAGGGCCGATCTTGGCTCTGCACAGCCCAAGCGTTTCCCTGGAAGGGGTTCAGATACGTCCGAAGGAGACCTCCATGGAGATGTAGGGTTGGATGCCCACCAGCCCAAGGGACAGGCAGAGGGCCCAGGAACACACATTGGGGCTGGCTGCCTAAGCCAAGGAGAGCCAGGCAGGTTCCTCCAGGGAAACCCTGGCAAGAAATGCTGCGTTGTATGGGAGGGCAGCTCAATTCCTCCTCTGTGAGAGCTGCCAAGGACCCCACCTTCATCTGCAGCATCTCAGTGGGAAAGTCAGTGAAATGAAGAAGAGTTCACAGGCATGGTGAAGAACATGGATCTGTCTCTGCTTCAGCTTTTCATCAGTGTTTTTAAAGCCAGTGTAGGCCCAGAAAGTGAAAACACACCTGGAGGAAAGAAATGGCTCTTGCAAAGACGCTGGGGTTCTTTGCTTGCCCCCCAGAGCTGCAGGAGAACTGCACGCAGTGGGGAAGCGAGCACATCATGCGGGGCAAACTTGAACCTTCACCCTGAAGGCCTCCGTAAACACCCCTTCTCTCGGAGATGCTGGGTTTTGAAGCAATGCTCTAGGCCCTTTACGCGCTTGCCAGGCCCTTCCTGAACACATCCCTGCTCTCAAAGGGCTCAGAAACCCAGCGCCAGCTCTTCTACCCATGCCCAGGCACTAGCAGCTGCAGGCACATTCATAAATTCACCCATTCCTTGAAAGCCAAGCAAGGAGGTTGCCAGCACATCCCTACAGACATAGCAAGGTGCTAAGTAACTCCATTTCCTAACAGCACGCAAACAAGGCCGGGAATGCCCACTTACAGCATCCACCTGAGCTAAAGCAGAGCTTCCAAAGAGCCAGTCAAAACCTTCTTTAAGGCTTCCCCTCCACCAGCTCTACCATTGGAGGGTTCTCTCAACAGCACTGGAAACGAGGCTGCATCCAGACAGTCACTGTTGTAGAAAACCTGAAGACAGCTCGAGCACTGGACACACCATCCAGGGCCAGAGCAGCCTTCCTGGGGGTGAGACAGGGCACACGTGGCCCTTCAGCAGCAGGAGGAACCACACGAGATCCACCTAAGACACGGGAATGGCACAAGGGGATCACAGCCACCTGTGGAACTTGAGGCCAAGCTCCTCAAATGTGTCATTTAATACAACTTGCAGAGACGCCCAGGAGGACGCTGAGGCAGGAACGCCCTTGATCTTCTTCCAGCCTTGCTCCTCTCTCCCCGTCCTCCTGCTCCTTCAGCTTCCTCTGAGCAGGAGCTGAAGGCCTGGAGGTGCCTCAGTCTAATTTTAGCACACACAATAACCTCGGCACAAGATCCTGTGATGAAGGCAACACTCACATTTCACCCAACTTGTTTTGCAGCAGGTTGGTAGGAATTTATATATATATATATATGTATGTATATCTACAAGCACATGGTTTATGGAAAAATACCCAGCTGTATGTTACAACCAACTCTGCAATATTGAGTCGGTCACAGTTTGGGAAACCAGATAAACACAGAATTGAATTGAACATTTCTTCATTTTCCCCTTTACTCACTCTCCTCTTTCCTCCTCTCTTCAACACCTAGATTCGCTTCTTCCTTTTATTAACGCAGTTCGTGCTGGTTCCTCAGCCCCTCCTTGATGGCTCCCCCACTTGCTCCACTCCTGCTTCCCAGCACTTCCCCTGACACCCCCGGCATTTTGGGACATAAAACTAAACCACACAAGAGCTCTAATCAGATGCCTCTAGTTTTCTCCACATGCTCTTTGTGCCCTCTACGCTTCCACTAAGTTGCCCATCCTTTAGGGCCACATCTGGTCACGGAGAGCCAAGAGAGCCCCAGCAACGCAACTAGAAACACCATGGGAGAGCTCTGCACCAGCTCCCCTACACACCAGCCCATTAAAAATACATAAATAAATCTCCTTTCCCACTGTTGCCCTCCATCATTTCAGGTTTCCAATTTCCCCTGGTTTCGCTGCAACGAATTGCAGCATCAATCTCATCCACAAACGTAGAAAGCAAGAGACACGGGGCGAAAACCAAGCCTGAGCTCTGCTTTCGAGAAGGAAGATGCTCAGCTTTGTGTTCGTCTGCCTAAGATCATCTGCTTTCTCGACCCTTCTACACCCAACCCGAAGGCATCCTCTTTGGTAGGGTTGCCCCTCGCCATGGGAGGAACCGTTGCCCTCCACCTCGGAGCGTTGCGCGGGCTCCAGGGCTGGCGATTCCAGCTCGTCACCGCCAACGAGATCGACCCTGGAGCTACGTTGCAGCGGCGACACCATCGCCACGGGGGCCGTAACCCCAGCTCTGCTTCGGGCGCCTTGCGGAGCCGACGCGCACCCGGCCCCCTCGGCCGCATGCCCAGCCCAGCTCGCTGCTCGCTCGCCCTCCCCGCTGCTCAAAGCTTTCTAGGGCCCGCGCTAGACTTCGGAAGGAATTTCCATGCTTGTGGAGATGAAATAACAAAAAACAGAGAGGATGCATTGAGGCTGGAAGGGCTCCGGAGGTCTGTGATCAGGCTGCACATTTCACGAGGCTGTTAATTAGACCTAAGAGGCGTAACGAGCTGCTCGAGCCTCTCTTCCCTTCCATTGATGTCTGCAGGGCAAATTCCCCCTCCAGTTCCAGACAGGGCACCTCAATCTCCACTTCATGCAGCACTTCTAAGCGCTAAAAGCAAAAACAGGAGCAACCAGAACATTTCCATTTGCTTTCACCTTGGGCAGGGGGAACAGGTTTCCACCATTCTGCAGGATTTTATGCTCACTTTGGACTTGATAGCGAGCAGATTTGCAAAGGCTTCGTTAGGTGTTGTTCCAAACAACAAATATTTTTCTATCTTTGCATCGTCTTCCTGTAATCAAGTCGCGCAGAGAGTTTAGCACCATCTACCTGAGATCAGATACTTGGGGTGGAGAAAATCCAATCGGATCTCTCCAACTTTCAGTAAAAACCCAATCTCTCCAACTTCCAATAAAATTTGAGTTCAACAGAGCAGAGGAAAAAAATAGAACTAAACAAAAAGGAGGAACATGTTGTAATCCGACTGCCTCCAGGACAGCCCGGCTTTTCTTTTCTGAAATATTTTAGTGCTGGCTTGAGGAAAAGGGTATTAGGATATCCTGACAAGGGTTTACAAGAGGGGTTCCAACTTTTCACAGTCAGAAGATGTCTAAATAATTTAAAAATTGTTAATAATACTCAGCAGATTGGGTAGCAATAGTTTGTGTTCACCTGCAGTGACAGCAGTGCAGAGCCTCCCCTCCTACCAGCCCGTCCCTTTGCTAACTGAACATCCAGGCACTAGCTGCCCCTCCTGCCTCATCCCCAGCCTGGATGGTCAAGAGAGCTGCGACGGTGCCTGGAACCTCCCCGCACCACTGCTGGGAGGGCGGGCAAGCTCACAAGCGTCCCAGAAAAGGAGAATTCCAAAGACTCGTGTTAGCAGACCAAGCCAGCCGGAGGGAAACGGACCACGTTACTGCAAGTGCTGGTGGGCAGCCGCTCTTCACCGGCGAGAGCTGGAGGCCAGGAGAAGATGCCCATGCTGTGACTGACAAGCTGAAGCCAAACAACTTGCTCCTAGCTCAGCCGAGATCCCCATGTCTCGCCTCTGTCACCCGAGAGCTCTCCTGGGGCAAAACAGGCCTAAACTCCTCACACCATCAACCACAGCAGAACCTGCACGTGGTGTCAAGAGCTACCCGGGCCTTCCAGACCTCTCTCAGCCCCAAAAGCCTTCCCAAGGAGGGACGATCCGTCTTTGAAGTCGCTGGAGCACCCACAATGCCTGCGTCCACCAAGAGACGCCCGCAGCTTGCCCTGCGGTGGAGGGACCCTGTCTGTCACGCAGGGAGGGCCAGCCACGCGTACGAGCGCGGCGGGCGGCATCTTTCACGGAGCAACACAATCGAAAACCAAAGAAGGTGGCTGCATTTCCTACTTACAAACTCGGCCTGACCACGACGGGGCATGATCTGGGGAAAAACGAGCCCTCCCCAGCTGGAGGGACAGGCAAACGAGGGCCTGCCAGCAGGCAAACGGCACCCGAGCAGCCTTCGCGGCAGACGCGGGATCTCGGGTCCAAGCACGAGTCCGACCGAGCGAGGGCTCCTCTCCACACAGCCGGGGGACACCAGATGACAATAACCGCAGAAGAGCAAAGCAACTGAAACAATATATCCGAGGCAGTCCCAAGGCAATTGGAAACATCTTGGAAGGGAAACAAAGCGCTTGCCCGAGCTCGGAGGACAAACGCAGCTACACAGGCGCCTCCTGAACCACCCCGCAGCGCCGCCGTCCCTCCGCGTCCCAGCGACGGGCGGCGAGACTCACGTCTTGGGCTTCCCTCCCGCTCGCTCCTCGCGTTAAGAGGCAACACGAGCATCTTTCAGAGGTTGCTCAGGCTGCCGCTGTTACCCATCCCCTGTCCCATCTCCCAGCTGGAACCCGTAGGAACTGGAGTGACGCTGTTCCCCTAAACCTGGGGTGAGAAGCAGGACTGTGTGCCCGGAAGGAGGGTGAAACCAGAGCGACGGGGACGCAGAACGGGGACAAGCGCGACAAGGAGAGCACGAGAGGCAAGCTGCCTCGGCGCGGCTCCGCTCGGGGCGGATCCTGCCCGCTTCCCGTTCCCGCAGGCAAGATCCAGCGGGAGGCCGTTGAACCAGCACAAAGGCAGGATTGGACCCACAAATATCTTGGTCCGTATTTGCCGAGGAGAAAAAGGAATACACTGAATGCCCAACCAGGTCCTTTTATCAAGAGCAGCATACGATAGGATAACTCCAGTGATTCGCTGTGCGAGAGCTCTCCGTTAATTCCCGGTGAACTTTTATTCCCATGGCTCTCCAAATCCGAACAGCGAAAGTCTCTCTCGTGGCATTTGTTCAGCTAGAAACCTGACACGACCTGGATCCTTGCATCAAAACCCCCAGCTCGCTGCTGCTCCGGGGAATAATAATAAATACTCGAGTGTTACTCATCTTTGCTTTCAGTTTTGGCTGCCTCCTCCCCACACCACGGCTGGAATGGGACACAGGCAGGGGCAGCACAGGCTTCCTCAGCACTGGCATTTGGAAGGTCTGGGGGGGCTCGGGCAAAGGGGGGGGTTATTTCAAGTTGCTGCACAGTGACACCTGCCCCTTGGCCCAGCTCACTGACCCGCTGAGACGTCACAAAGGCCACCTGACGTCATCCCCCCCTTGATCCCCATTCACAAAAACACATCCCTGCGTTGTCCCCTGCAGACCGTGACAGCCCAGGCCAAGCGCCCAGGGTCAACCCTGCCAGGGAACAAAGACTCAAGCCAAACCAAGAGAAAAATAATAATACCAAATGATCATTAATAACAATAATGATTTTGACACCAGATCCCTGCTGGCCAGCTGCCCACCGAGCCCCTGAGCAGGGCAGGGGACTGTGGTGCCACCTCCATAGGGAACCCAAGGGAACACACTCCCATCCCGGGCACGGGGAAAGCAGAGCTCTTTAGGTGCCGTAATTCTGCTTTTTTTTTGCCCTACATCTGTATTATGCACCCTCTCTGATAGGGCAAGCAGTAAAACAGCTACTGAAATCTTTTAGAAAAAGCTGAATTAGATACGTGAGCAATAGAGATCAGCCTGCACACGGTGTCCACTCCTCAGGTGCATCTGAAGCTGTGCGGGTTTTCTTTTTCCCTCTTGCAAAACAATTCATTTACACACAGGAATGGCTCGCACAGAGATTTATTCTCCCTTAAAAGAAAAATGCCCGTGATTAACACTAAGCAACAGCAATAAGGAAAGAAAAGATTAGCGACCTATACAAAGTGCTTGCAAACTCATTCTAGGCCCAATTAGCCCCAGAAATCTGAATTTCTCCCACATTTTAGGGTTTTAACTATAAATAAATAAATAAATAGATAAATAAATAAAAAGTGGGGAGGTGTGAGGAGTAAGAAGGGAAGCGCCCCCCCCCCCCAAAAAAAAACAGGCAAATGCTGCAGCATTAGCAGAAGGGGCAAGGGAGGATTCCAGCAGCGACCCAACGAGGGAAGAGCAAAAGCTCAAGCAGTAACGTGGAGCAAACGCCCACGCTGCTCGCCAGCCCCAAAGAGAAGGTGCCCCTTGCTGCCAAATGGAAAGGGCCCCTTTTCAAAGCGAGAGGGGGGAATCATGAAGACCGAAAGAAATGGAAATAAAATGTAAGAAAATAAATAAAATAAAAATATCACGTATATCCCCGAACCAACAGGTTGTCCCATGTGGACACCTCGGGCTAAGCGCTCTGGTTGGGCTCTTTCCCTGCCAAACTGACCCCGAGGTCCGTTCTGCTCCAAAACGCGGCTCCAGAAACAAGACTGGCAATTCAAACTTCGATTAACACTTGGCAAAATAATAATAGCAATTAAAATTAAAATTAATAATAATAATAATAATAATAAACAGAAATAAAGGCGATGCTGTTGGCCACGACGGCAGCCACAGCCCCTTGCACTGCAGCAGGCCGGTCCCAACGCGGCACCGCTCGAGACCTTCCCCGGGGTGTTTTATTGGGCCCTCCCCCCGTGCACACACACACACACGCACGCACACACACACACACACACAAGTGCTAACTTCAACCCCCGAGCACCAAAACGCGCCATGGAAACTGCTCACGAGGGCCGCCCGTCCCCTCCGGTCGCCGTGGGCGAGCGCCCCGGCTCGCTCCAGCGCCCACCGCGCCTCCCCCCCCTGCACCCACCCGGCCCCCGTGCGCCGGGGGTCACCGCTTCCCCCCACCCAAACCCCCACTAAAGACACGAGCTGCTCGAGGCAGCGGCCGCCCCGGGGGGCCCCGCACCAAGGCACCCGAGTCGCTGCCCTCAGCACCCTCCAACCCGGGATTTGAGGGGGGAGGCAAGATTTAGGAGGAATTCTTTTCCAGGGAAAACAAAAAACCTTGGGTTTTCAGGAAAGGCGCTGCCTTCCCCGAAAATCCCAACGTTTTGGGGTTTCTTTCTGAAATATTTTTTGAGACAGACCAAAGACCCAGCGAGTCTCATCCCTCCCTGCACCTGAGTGAGAAAAACACCAAGGCGCCCAAGTCCTGCCATTTGCTGCCAAGGTCCCTCAAATATCACTCTGATTTCAAGTCCAGATCCACTCCAATCACGTCCCCTTCGCCTGCTGTTTTTACGTTTTCCGTATTTAAAAACACATTTCATGTTTACAACCAACACCCGAAGCAGAAATCACCACGACTCCCATGAGGACATCAGAAATCTAGAGGTTTTGCCCACATTTTAGTCGAGCTTTGCCGCCTCGCTGCTGCTCACTGCGACGTTCCCTATATTTTTTATCAAACACGTATATTAAAAGGAGCGTCGGCGGTGGTGGCAGCTTTATTTTCCATTCACTGTCCCACCCCAAATGATCGTTTCCTGTATTCCCTCAACGAGAGCGCAAGGGGAAATCTAAGTTCCAAGGTAGGGCAGGGGCAGCAGGAGGGGTGGCGTGAGCAAGCCCCTTTTAATGCTAAACACCCCCGAAACGGGGCCACGTCGCTCAGTTGCAAACAGACCAAAAAAGAGGGGGGAAAAAAAAGAAAAAAAGAGGATTTTTTTTCTTTATTTAGTTTGCCGACGCACAAAGCGACGTATACAAAGCCCGGACAATCGCACACTGTCTGTGGGTCCTATAGGAGGCCCAAAGCATCTGCCGCTGGGCAGAGCCGCTGCGCTCCAGCCTGCGGATTTTGCACGGACGCAGCCTCCCCCCCCCCCCCACCGAGCACCTCCGGACTCCGCAACGAGCCCAAGTCCCGAGCTCCGGGGGGGGCCAAGGGTCCCCCGTCGCTTTACGGGCGGGTTCCCTCTCGCGTTTCCTCCGTGTTCAACGGAGCCCCTCCTCGCTGCATTAAACATCGGAGCGGGAACGTAAAGCAGGAGCATGCATTTCCACACTGCGAGTTCTGCACGTCTGTATTTCTGCACGCGCACACGTCGCGCATATATATATATATAAAAATATACATGTAAATAAAGCAACCCTGATTAACGCTAGAGCCAAGAGGAAGCTGCCTGCAATCAAACCCCATGGATTCCCAAGCACGACGTCAGAAACGGGAGCCGCGAAGCGCTCGGATGCTCCAGACGGCACCGAAAGCAGGCGCACGGGACGAGCGGCACCCCCGGAGCCGCAAGGTGCCCGCGGGGCTTCGCGGCGGGTGCCACGAGCCCCCGTTTCCACAGGTTCGGTGGGGAGGAAGAGGGCTGCAGGGGCGGAAAAAACTGCAGACGCCACCATGTGATCCCTGCCGCCCCGCCAGAAAATCACGTTAGGAAAACAAAGCGCGGCCAAATCTACGACCGAACCCGCGCTGGGGCAAAAAGCACCGACGGGCCGGCCGCGGGGTCGGATGTAACACAGCACGTGGTCGGGTTTTGGGCAGAAAAAGATATAGGGAAAAAGAAAAATAAAAATGGGGTCTTAGATTAAATATCCACAACACGAGGGAACAAGAGGCAAGCTAAAATGGAAAACTATAGAGACAGCTGAGCCCCGATTAAGGTAAGAGATGTATCAGCCTATTTATGGGCTGTTTAAGTGTCTTTTGGCTGGTTCTTTCACTAACCTAAAGGGAAACGAATGCCACTTGGAGGCCGACGCCGCATGTCGGCACGGGCAGATTCCTTGTTTACCTCCGTTCCACGCGGCGCAAGGCTGCCGATCGCCCTCGCCTCCCCAAACCCGCGCGCTGCCTCCGCTCCGCGGCGGGAGCCCCCGGCACCGTGGGACCCCACGGCCACGGAGGGGCTCGGGAACGCCCCGGGCACGAGGCCGGGCTCTGCAGCCCCGGGCGAGGAGGCCGGCGGGCGGCACGAGGCTCGGCCTCCCCGAGCGCGCCCGGGGCAGAGCTGCTTCGGGAACGAGCCCGGGAAGGCGCGCGCTGCCCGAAGCCGAGCCGGCGCGCGCTGCTTTAAGGAAAAATGTATATGTGAAGGGAAAACGGAAGGAAACAAGGCGAGGAGACGCTTGGAACGCGCCGCTGCCTGCCCCCGTGCTGGGATGAGGGGCTCTCCACGGCGCCGTCGGAGCTGCCCAGCGGCACCGGCCTCCGCCGCCCCCCGCGCCCCACGTCTTGTTTATCCCGGGGCAAAACGAAATACGGACGAACGGGACCCACGGAGCGCCGGGCGCGGCGGAGGGGGACACGGCGCCTCCCGGCGACACGGGACCGCCAGCGGGGGCCGCGTCCCCCCCCCCGCCCCGCGCGGCCCGGTGGGGTCCCCGCGGTGCCCCCGCCCTGCCCGGGGCAGCGGCCGTCGGGGCGGGGGGCGCCGGGGACACGCGCTGGGTCCCCCCACACACACCCCGCGCCGTATCCCCCCCCGACCCCCCCGGTACCGCGAGTAGAAGGGCGGCCGCCCCCGGCCCCGTTACCTCCGCCTCCTGGGCACCGAGTAATCCACCTCCAGCACCTTGCC
>PTEX01000212.1:1374708-1406916 GCA_003342815.1 Eudromia elegans
CCACGCCCGAAAGCCCGCGGGCTCCTCCCGCGCTGCGGCCCCGCGGCTGGGCGGCCAGGGCGGGCAGTCAGCAGGAAAGGCAGGAACAGCAGTAGCAGTAATAATAATTAATAATAGTAATAGTAATAGTAATAGTAATAATAATAATAATAATAATAATAATAATAATGTGCTGGTTTTCCCTGCTGGAAAGAGCGGCTGCTCCAACCTGCCTTCCTTCAGCGACGTCCGCTGTTGCCTCTCCCGGCGGGAGCCCTTCCACTCGTGGCGGTTTGGGCCCCTTTGGAGGGTTCGTGCTGGGCCCGTGCGCACAAGAGGATGAATCCGTGTTTCCTCCGGGCTTGTGACGTGCCCCGGGGGGGCTCTGCTTAAGGGCGTCCTCAGGGAAGTGAATGACCAAGGGAAGTGAATGACCAAGGGAAGTGAATGACCAAGGGTTTGGGCCGTCTACCTGCCCCCTCCCGATGGCTCCCACAGGTCTTGGTCCCCTGGCCTTGGTTGCGTCTCAGCTCAGTGAGGTTTAGGAGGGCTCGGTCCTTCCCTTCTCCCTCACGTTATCGGGAAGCGGATCGTGAAATATGCCTTAGTTTTTGTATTCAAGGTCCAGCAAAGCTGTCTCAATGCGTCGGGGGATCCCTGGTGGGTAAAGTAGGGCGCCCAAGCAGCGCTGGGCCGGCGGGAACAAGTATCCCTGGAATGGGGTGTTGCGCCCTGCGCTCCTGGCAAGCGCTAATCCCTCTCCGGGGGTCAGCGGGGGATTAAGGGCGATAATCTCATTCCCCAGATTTTAAATTGCCTGGCGGGCCCGTTCCGAGGGAAGCAACGCCCTCCTCCCGCGGGCGGCGCCGCGGCTGCCGTGCCCGCGCTGTCATGCGGCGCTGCCGGTGCGCCGGGTGGCGTAGGAATAGCAGTGACGGGCGCCCGATGCCACGTGCATAGCAAAAATAGACGCGGCCGGACTGCGATGATGCAAAGCGAGAAGAATCCCTTCTCCTCCGATTTCTTCTCCTTCGCTTTCCCTGCAGCTCCTGCTGGGAACGCCGTCGAGCCGTGGGAAAGGGCGCCCGGCCATCCCCACACACAGGCTGTGCTTCTCGGGGGTCCTTCCGGGGCTGAGGGTGGCCCAACAAGCCTGGGGCACCCTCCCCTCCTGTCTTCTCCTGCGCTGAAGCCAAAGTTAAAGATATTAACACATAAACTTAATGCTTGTGTTTGATGTCTATTGCTTTTGAAGGATGTCGTATGATCACGTCGCAATTCCAGTGCATTTATTAAACTGGAAAGGGAAAATCATTAAACACGATCTCCAGAGCTTCCTGGAGAAGGATCACCCCGAATGGGGTCATCTCCCTCTTTCTCCCATGGGTTTGAGCTTTCCAGGAGGAGCCTGAGATTTCCATCGGGTTTCCTTCCACCCTCACCAATCCGTTGCTTCCTCTCTTTCATAGTGTTTTTGTGGGTGCACCTGCACCAAATTCGAGTTGCGCGGTGGGTAGGACACCCAACGCTGTCATTCCTCCCCACGCGGCGCTAGGGACGTGAAGACGCAGCCCCGTAGCAGCAAGTCCAGGAGGCAGCAGCAAGAGGGATGGAAAGAAGAGCAAACCCCCGTGCAAGCAAGCGAGGGAAGGCCGAAGGAGGACGTGTTTAGTCTAGACAGGAGGTGGTTGAGGAGGACGAGATAACGGGCATGTTGTCTACGTGTGCCAAGGGCTGCTCTGAAAAGGCAATTTGGCTGGGTATTTGGGGTTAAAAATAACTCTTTGGACTATCGACCTGTGAGGGTGGCTGGGGGAAAAATGTTCGTCCACAGAAGCACCCCCGGGCCCCCGGGCCCTGATTCTAGTGGTGGAGAGGGTGAAGGGAGGCTCACCGGTGTCACAGGGACACGAACAAAACAAACGCCTGGGAGAAAAAGAAAAACCAAAGGCCACTCGTCTGCTCCTGCTCCTCGGCCCTTCTCGCTGCCAACCAGAGTGAAGGGCCGCCCGGGAGGAGCTGTCCTGTTACAGCAGCCGGCAGAGGAGTCAGGGCGTGAGGAGGGCGAAGCAGCACGGCCCGGCTGGCGTGGAGGTGGAGAGGGTTTGGGGCTGGGGAGCGGAAGCGGCTCCGCACCCGGTGACGCGGCGGGAGCAGGTATTGTAATGAACGAAACGAATGAGGTTGGTCACCTTCTGCTGGTGACCAGGCGTCTCCCTGAGGTGGCCCCTTTGCAAACGTCTGCCCCGGTTTGGGCAGAGCCCTCAGGAAAGATGGGGAGCAACCGGAGTGTCGGAAGGGGAGAGCTGAAACGATGGGAGGCTGCTTGGACTCCAGGAGAGAAATGGAGAGTGTGGCTGCTAGGGGAAGGGGTTGATTCTCCCCTGGTGAGGCGAGACGTGACGGGCTCAACATGGATGTTTGTCCCACCCCGGCTCCCTGAAGGGGAGCGTCCCTGCGCAGTGGATGCTGTGAACAGGTGGGAGAAACCTCAGCTGGATGAGCTAGCCCGGCTTTCCACGAGGCGCCCGCCCCGTTTCCACCATGGAGCGTCTCCAGAAAGGGCAGGGTTGGCAGCTGTCCCAGCCCTGGGGAGGATCCGGGCACCTTCTCTGCAACCCATCACAGAGAGGTCCACCGTGAGAACCCTTCCCACCTGCAGAGGGTGTAGAAACGTCCCTGGAAAGACGAGTGGCAAAGCTGGAAGGCCCCTGTCTCTTCTCCAAGTACCATCGGTGGTTGCTGTCCTGTCTCTAGCTTTTCTGGCTGCTGGGAGTGCTCTGTGGTGGTGGCCAATGAACCTCAGCAGCACCCACTGTTTGCTATACTTGCAGTGGCTTTTCTGCTAGTAGATGAGAACGTGCACGTCTAGTTGGTCATCACCCGGAAAGACGACCCGTATTTAGCAGCGGTGCTTATGTTTTAACTCCAAACCAGGTGGGGTTAACCCAGGATGCTGCAGGCTTCAAATGGTGCCCGTCCAACAGCAAAGTCGAGGCGCCTAAATGTCCCTGCTGTGCGTGGACGCTGAAGGGAGCTGTAAAACCTCCAGGTCACTGAAGCTGGGTGCTCTGCAGAGGGAGATCTGTGCTCGCGGGGCAGCTCCAGGCAGCTGGTGGAGCTGCAGCTGGATCCACTCGCTCGGAAGAGGCCTTTGCTTCGTATATCCATTCCAAGCAAAACACGTGCCTGAGGCACGACGAGATAGAGGGAATCCAGTGTAGCTGGGAATAGAGCAACTGGGCTTTGATTAGAGAATCTAAGAGCTGCTGCAACTGCCTGAGTCTGTAATGAGGGATCATTTTTTAGAAGCAGCGATAAAAACGTCTCTTCTTTCCCCCCCTTCCACCCAAAGCTTGGCATATTTTTGGTTGTGTTACATAATTTTGAGGATCGTGACGGTGACGGTGACTGCGCTGAGTCAAGGCGTTGCTCGGAGGAAGACGACGTTTTGTCCACCTCGTGACGAACGGGGAGGTGATTTTATAAGGGCTGGAGATGGCGACGACTCCGGGAGGCTTCCCGTGGTCCGGGCCGATGCCTCCTCCTGCTTGCTACGTGCCAGGATGAGGCGGGCCTGCAGACATCGTCCACTGCAGCGCTTGGGAGCTTCCTCGGAACGGTGTCCTGATCCTTCAAGTCGTAGCGACAAAGCCCAGCATTTTCTCCAGAAATGCTGAAAAAGCATCACCGAGACTAGCTGAAGTCCTCAACAGTCCTTGTCTGTGACTGCAAACTAAGTCTTGTTTTTCTCCAAGATGTGTTATAATTTTAGCAATGCGCCCCGGTAGATGGAGCTACAAATCCCAAACAGGAGGTTAATTCGACCGTGAGAAGACGACGCTGCTTGAGAATAGTTTGCCACGACACAGTACAAATCTACTAAACCCTTCCTGAGGCTGCAGCAAGACGATGACAAGAATATGGGAAATCCAAGGAGTGACACCTAGAAATTGATACATAGGTGGCTTGAACAGAGTGTTCCCCTATAGAGCCTATGTCAGCAAGCGAGTTGCGTATGGAAACCATGACAGCCCTCGTCGTACGCAGGAGACCGGCGCGGGGAAGGCATCGCTTCACTTCCAAGGTTGCACAGCAAGATTTTCTAATCGCTTTTGCTCATCTGCCTGAAGCTTTTCAGGCGGCTTTTGTGTCATCAGCGTTTAATGCTTAGGAATGCCGAGGTGGAAGATAATCATCTTGGCCCAGTAGCTTAAGGAGTAACTGGGTTTCCGCTGATTGCAACTCACATTGGTGCGGTAGCTGAGCACTACCGAGACCTAAGCAGCCTGTTAAAGATGGGGGTGATGGACAGAGACAAGGGACAGCGACACAAGAAGGTCCTAAAGAGCTGTACACCAGGAGCGATCGCTGGCAAAAAGGGGTCAATCCTTCTTCACTCTGAAACCAGCTTATATCAACTCTGGAGAGTTCCGTTGAGATTTGGTTTGCAGAAATTAAACTGCCAACAATAAAATAATAGAAAGTCCGTGAGTTGCTAATTTAAAAAAAAATAAAAGAGTTTTTGGGGAGGAATCTTGAGCTCTAGTAAAGAGCTGAAACATCTCTGGAGTCTCAGGTGCTCATTGCTCTGGATGATCCTTGGGTAGAAAAGATTGTGTTGGCTACAGAGAACTGCTGGACACGGATGACCTGGACACAGGGCAAGTTTCAAGTTAATTTGTATGTGCAAGAAATCTTCTGGCTTGATTTTAATGTTTTTTTTAAATTTATTAAAAATGTTATGATGATAGATAAATAAGCTGAGCATAACTGACACATATATGTGACTCCCCGCCCCCAAATGCTAGAAGGAGTGATATTTCCTCAGGAAGGACCTTAAAATCAAAGCCCTTGGCTCTTAGCTCTGTCTTGGAGATTGGCAGCCCATCTTGACTCGTGCTGGGAACATTTTCAGCCCTTACCCAAAGGCCCTGGGAGCTGCCGTGTGGATTTGCTTCCTGTCGCTCCTGATAGTTCTCGTCTCCGGGAGCCGGCAGGGACTCGGGGCCAGCAGCCATCCTGCCCACGAGCTGCGGCTGAGGCCGTTGCATGGAGGGGGTGGATGCGGAGAGGAGCCGCAGTTACATTTGTACCATAAGGGTCACAGCAATTTGAGGAAGGGATCTGAACACCACATCAGTCCCTTTCCCACCTCACGGCCACTTTTGGGTCACATCAGAGCTCAGGGCAGCCGCACAGGGCAGCGATCTGCCGAGACGCAGATGTTGGTCAAGTCAGACCTTGATCCATGGGACAGCGATGGAGTAACAACGCAGGTACATGAAGAACAAGAAGGTAATCAGGAGCAGCCTGATCCTTCCTCTCGCCTCAGACCTGCTGAGGCCGCTCCTCAAGCACTGTGTCCAGCGCTGGCCTCCGTAAACACTGGAGATACGAAGGTTCTTGAGCAAGTCCAGCAAAGGGCCACTACAACCTTTAAGGGAGTGAAGCATCTCTCACTTGAAAGGCTAGGAGAGCTGGGACTCTTGATCCTGGAGAAGACTGTTGAGAGGAATCCTATCACTGCCTACAAGTATATGAGGAGAGGGTATAAAGAGGGGCGAGCAACAGGACAAGGGGCAACAGGCACAAGCTGAGACTGAGGAAGGTGCATCTCAATACAAGCCTTGTCCTTTATCGCCACGGTGAGTTGGTGCTGGAGCAGGCTGTCCAGAGGAGTTACGGAGTCTCCATCCTCGGACATGTTCAAAAAGCAGCTTCGTAGGATCCTGGGCAACCTGCTCTAGGTGACTGCTTGAACATGGAGTTGGACCAGCTGATCTCCAGAGGTCCCTTCCAAACTCAGTCACTCTGTGACTCTGGGCAACTAGCCCCAGCAGAAGCCAGAAGAAAGTACTGGGGCGAGGAGAGGCTAGTGCCCGTGTTGAGTATGTCAGAGCAGTGGCTGCTCTTCACTGCATCGGGAGAAGTTTGACATTCTCTGGTATCTATTCTGGCCACGGGTTTGTGGACCGGTTGCTCTCTTTTGCTTGTGTTGACTCAGAGCCCCTTCCCCGCCTTGCTTGGATGTCCATCCTAAATCCAGGAGTCCGGGAAATAAGAGTTGCTGCAGATCGGGCAAGGCTTCACTCAACAAAAGCCAAGCATGGCTGACTCCAGTCACACTGGAGCATGATCAGGGACTCCACTGGGCTGGTCCCGGTGGAGCACTTGTTACATCTTGTGTGTGGAGGTCCCTGCAATCAAGTTCTCAGGGGCCATCTCAAGCCACGCCACCTCAGAGATCCCCCAGACCCCCTGTGCAATCAGCAGCGTTACATTTGTCAGGAGCATTCGCAAAATGCAAGTGGATGGATCCAGTTGTGGATTGAGGAAGTCAAAGAGCAACTTAAAAAAACTGCCCATGGTGGTGACCTCATCATGGGAGGTTAGATGGAGCTGGAGGAGGCCTCTGCGAAAACAGGACTCCTGAATTATTAACACTCATGGTCTGGCACGGGGAAGGTCCATAGACCTGTCAACAGCGATTCCTCACCCAGCTGACACCTTGGCTCGCACCCCGGCTGTACAGCTTGTAACCGCTCCCAAAGCAGCTCTTGACCTGCAAAGCTGGAGCTCTGCTCTTCCTAAGAAGGTCAACCAGGGCCACGCATTTCGACCTCGGCAGACACTGCTCTGATTCTCTGCAGCACGGAGACGTGCCGCTCAGCAGGCCGAGGAAACGCGCTCCAGGGGCTCACGCGTGCATCCCCACCGGCACTGACACGCCAGCACCCGGGTACTTTCTCATGGAGCCCCACAGAACCTCGTGGCCAGCCTCCAACCAGCCCAAGGGCAGAGCTGGCGTGTCCATCCTCCAGCTGGGGCTGAACCTGCTTCCGAGCTGCCTTTCCATGGGCACGTGGCAGCAGAACAATTCCTGAAGGAGCCTCCCATTTCTTTGGGCTTCCTTCTCGGCCAAGGTCAGCTGAGAGCAGAGTATCAGGCAGCAGTCAATGGAATCAGGATGTAGTCATCTTCCCATCGGAAACCATCGGACTCTGACCTACCTCTTGAGCTTGTCGAGAGCACAAGCAGTTAACCACACTTCTAGTCAATCACCTTATCAATCAGTGAAAATTAAAATTAAAGCAGAAGATTGGTCTGTGCTGCTCATAAGAAAAATTCTCCCAGGGGATCTCCTTCACATTGCCTCCCTGGGTACTTAGGAGGAAGTTTAACCTCTCTTATGCAGTTTCCTTTATTTGGGATTGCTTTCACAGCAAAGGCCAGGGCTCAAGCCCACACATTTGGGATTTGTCTTTGAGCCTGGGACTTTCCCTATGCCCATTTTACAGCGTGACCTCATTCACCAGCGCTGAAATTCATACAGTCTCTCCCCAAGCTAAGGAGATGATGCTTCTGCATCTCTGAGTTCCAGGGTCAGACTATGCAGACACCCAGCAGTGATTCAGACATGGTTTGGAAGTGCATCATATACCACAATAATCCATCATTTCTGCTTAACAGGGTAACATTAAACACAGTAGGGGATCACCAGACTAGCAAGCATTTCTGGACTTCATAAACATGTAGGAGGATGCGGCAGTAGCAAAGAAAAGGTGTCTAAATCCTACACATACCTGGAAAACAAGTTTTATGGGGCCAAGGAGCAGCAACTCCAACACACACTGTCTGTTCTGCTAGTAAGAATCCCCCTTTAACTGCAAACATGGCAATTCTTAGGAGAAGCTGTGGCTTAGGGCAATGCTCTGCTGTCACCTCGTGCTACCTGGAGTATTTCCCTGGAAAGCGGCATCGGGAGGCTCCCAGGGCTCTCGCAGCACATGGATCAGTCCTCCTACTGGAATCACCGATTAGGGCAGCAGGTAGAAGGTATAAGGCAGGAACGGAGACCAGTCCTGTCTGTTGCGGCAGGAAAAAGGTTCCCCCCAGATTGCAAAACACTCATTTTACTAAAAATCTTAAGTTGCTCACCAGAGGACACATGCTCTTGAGCCTGCGTTTGTCCAATCCTCTTTAATGAGTCAAAGGAAGCAGCAGATCATGACTAACCCCTTATGGTACCCAGTGTGGGGGGGAAAGGTCAGCTCTGCTCAGCGAGTGCAGGCTGCTGCGTTTATTTACACATCGATGCAAAACACAGCAACAAAGCCATAGAACACAAGGCAGGGGAACACAGACAGTGATCGGTGGGTAGCAGAGAAATGACTCAACACAGCAAAAGCCCTAATGGATTTTAAGGAAACTGCTCTGAAAACAGTGGAGGTTTTTATTGCCTTCAGTCTTTTAATGGCCCTTTTTAAGAAAAGAACTTGCTTGACAGGAAGCAAGAAAAAAGAAAAAAAAAGCAGGTAAGTCTAAGCATTATTTTGCTGCCTTCTGAAAGCAGGTGAATTTTAAACAAAGCTCTCTCCCACGTCCCAGCTCTCCCCACCTGAGGTGATAGGTGTTGCAGTTCAAACCTCAGCCTCCGCAAGCCTGCGAAGCACTACAAGAGCTTCGTGTTCCTCAACGATGGTGCTTGCACTGCCTTACTCTACCTGAAGGCACCACATTCGTAAGACAACTGCCAAAATCACAGCAATACAAGCGAGGTTTGCGTGAATTTTATTTCTGGCCTCCGTGCTATGCCTTCTGGAATACCATGTAAGAAGGTAGTGTCATAGAACGTTTACAACTAACATTCATACTTGGCAAAAGTAAGTAGGAAAAACAACAGTATTTTATTTTTGTTTTCAACTTTTTGAAAGTGTTTTACACAGGTTTTGATCTTCGGAATACCTTGGAATCAGTAGAAAAAACTAACTGAACAGTTTGTTTTTACAATAGAAACCTTTCAGGAAGTCAAAATGGAGACTAAAAAAATACATGCAAAACATACTCTTCAAAACACAAATTGAAACAAAGCACCAAACTACACAAATATGCAGAATGAAACAGCATTTAACATCACAGAAAGAGTAGTCTTCATAAAAGGTGTAAAAGTCACCTATTCACTAGGCACTGTTCACTTGTTTTTAAACAGAAGAGACAATAAAAAAATATTGTCCACAAACTTGCAATTTCAACTCAAAGGCTGCAACTAGAAATTCCTCTACATGTCATGCTTTAATAGCGACCTGAAAAGAGAAGATATATACTTGTTAGACTTAAGTATTGATGGATTGCATTTTAAGTTGTGTATGTGAATTCATCAGTATGCCTCAAACCCACAGCAATAAGTTTGAAGGCCTAATGTGCTGTCTATGACAAAAATGCAACAGGACCATCCTACCAGTAAGTTCCTTTGTGTAGCAAAACCCAAAAACACGCACATATGCACAGGGATGATACTTTGGTGTATGAAGGAATTAATACCAGTGGCAAGGTTGGCTTCTCTTTCCCCTTTCCATCTCCTAATATTCTGCTATCAAAATACAGCTATATATTCTATGCAGATAAGCAACTGGGAAAAGATGGCACTGTATGGACCTCAGATTAAGTCAGCCTCCTCTTCAGCAAGCTGAAATTGGGAGATCTGCTGTCAGCACTGGCAACATGCAGAGCTTGACAATTTAGTTTTGCTGCTTGTCTTGGACATCAGCAAACTGTCAACATGCTCTAAGGCATGTAACTTAATTCCCAAGAGAGACAGGACTTTAGACTTTTAAGGTGACAGAACCTAGTTTATTTTCTGCAAAACTTAAGTTTCTCTGATCAAATAACTACTTTGAGGGCAGAGCAACGTTAAAGGAAACTGTCCCCCAAAATCAGAATAGTTTAAACGCAGACAAAAGCTCAAGGGAGAATGTCAGACAGAAACCAAAGTTTACTTTTGACTAGCTAGCTCTGGGAGGAGATTACTTACGAGGTGAATAGGACCGAGATCTGGATCGAGATCTGTAGCCCCCACGGCTGTAGTATGGGGACGGGGACCTTCTCCTGTGAAACAGGGCAAACAACCATTTTCCTTGTTAATGCCTACAGCAGATATGTAACAGTAACTTTATATGGGTACCTTTCTCTAGCCCAATCTGGTATCAAAGAGTTACTGGGAAAGCCAGTACAGAAATATTAATGAGCTCTTTATATGCTATTTGGTAACAAGGCAAACATTTGAATTTTCTTAATATTTTTCCATGAGTTACACTAGTCACAGTAATATTACTTTGAACTGATAAAAGAAATAAGTTCTCTTGCATTCACCATTTGACTATATGAAAGTCAACAGCATCCCAAACAAACAGAATAAATGAAGCCAAAGTGTAACTTGGTATTTAAATATTTCTTCTCAGCTACAGCATTCCCCAAACCCTGGTAATCCTTCCCTATCTAGGCACTCCCGTTTTCCTTGACCATTTCTACTAAAGTTGCCTTAATGGTAATTCAACCCAACTCCACATATTCCATATATTAACTCCTTGAGGAAACCCCCACCCATTTTTCTCTTGTACAAGGCAGCATTAAATGGTCCCTGTACTGACCTCATGCCTTTACTCAGTGGTGATGGACCCCTGAAGCGAGTCACACTGCTACTAAAGAGCAGCGCCTATTCAACCCACACCATTTCTGTTAACATAGCTGAAGATAACTTAGATCTCTTTCACTAAATGCTCATAGTCCCCTTTAGAGATACTGCTAGTGTTGTGCAGATATTGAAGCCTTTTTCATACCTGTAAAATTGATCCCTGTCTTGGACAGCTCTCCAACCTCCTCCTCCACCTCCTCCGCCTCCTCTGTGAGGACAAAATAATTGTGACTGTTAAAGATTTTCAAATATAATTATATTTCACAATAAAGTAACAAAAAATAATGAAGTCCTGCAAATAAAATGCATCATCAAGTGTAAGTGCTCTAGAGACAAGAAGTCACGTAATTCTACACTAGGTAATACTAAGTAACTTTCTCATTGCAGTTAGGTTTTACACCTTCTTGGAAGAATTTGGCTTGAACACAGCACCAAGGAGCAATTAAAGAGAATTTATACCCCAGGTGATCAGCATTGTATTTTACAAAAATATACTCTGCAAAGAGCAGCAATCCACGATTGGTACAAAGCCTTTGCTTCAGACTTCTGTTCTCAGAGGCTTGCCCACTCAAGGCAAGTATTTATTTTTATTTTATTTACGTAGCACGTTAAGCTCCCTGCCCTGAGGAACATGAGCTTGTAGATTCTGTGGTTGAGGTGGGAAAAACACCCTTATATTTCAGTACAAAGCCATCACTTTTGGACACGAGCAGCTCTAGAACAGGAGTGGTACAACTTAATCTTACAAAAAAAGTCGTTCCGAACTGAAGTGCTTGATTATAACGTTTAACAGTATCCACCAGCTAGCGTGGCACCTGCACACACTGAATTGTCAAGATGCAGGTCAAGGGCTTTGCTCCAAGTCTAAAAGAATAAATGGGAACTGCAAGAATCTCCTCCCTAATGCTGCACTATACAACATGTCTGTAACTGTAGACATGCAGATGTTTAGCAAAGAGTGGTTGTAAGCAGGATAATACAAAACAAGGGTAAACATTCCATTGCAACATGAGAAAATTAAGTTTAAATCTGACAATTCCCACCTGAACTTCTATTTCAAGGTTTTACTACACAGAAAGCAAAACGGGAAAAAAATACAAGTAATTGCTACTGTTTTCTGGAGTAGAAACACTAGGATGCAGTGTTTAACTGAATCTTTGAAGATGCAAAATTAATGCATCCCTGAATCCCTTCCCCTTTATTGACCAAGCACTCATGACACAACATTGCCCTTCCCTTTCCCTCAAAGTTCTGGGATCTGTAGGAAGAGCAAGCAGACATCTAAGCTCTTCAATATCCAGATACAGACAGCTTATTTTCAGCCACCAACAAACATTATAAGGGTGTTACAGAAGCTCTACAAATGTCCCTTCCCATCCTTTTAAAGGATAGGAAAACAGTCTTTGCAACTACTCTCACTAGTGCAAACAAAGCTGAATTAATTTACAACTTCTGATGATGTTTTACAAAGATCTGTTCCAATTCTCCATTACAGAGGACAAAAGTAACATTCAAGGGAAAAACTTACGATTGCATCCTAACTTAAACAAGGAAATTCCATATACACAGGGGTTTTAAAACACATGATAACAAAAGCAAAACAGGAAGGATTCAGGAAGGACAACAGGTACAGCCCAACCTAACCACTGGGAAAGATGGAAAATTCTTCTATAAAATAACAACAGCAGAATGTCAAACATTGTATAGCTTCAACAAATCTCCTGCTGGTCCTTATATGACTAGTAAACCAGTCCATTCTGACCAGTTTACATTACAACCACAAGCCAAACAAGATGGAAGATGGGACGGCAAAGATAAGGACAAGCTACTAGCACGATTTCACAGACTGACATGTTTTGTAGCATTATCTGTCGGGCAGTTTCCAAAGCTTAACAGCTTTAGATGATTTCCTTACTAGATGCAAGCCTTTACAGCATGAGGTGAGAAGCTTATGGCAACTATCCTGGAAACTTCAGAGCATACAACGTTAACTGCAAATTTAGTCAGAGAGGTGTTTTGGGGTCCCATCTCCCTCTTCCTGTCACTATAAACCCCCACACAGATCTTAGTTCTTGCCTACTCAGTATCAACTTAAGAATTTAGCTGTTTCTAACTCTCTAAAATGTTCAAATCCATTGATGCAGCAAGAGACATAGACTGGGTAGAAAAATACCTTCTCTAAGTCTCTATCCCAGAAACTAGTAAAATGTTTCTGTCTATTCTCTGCAATGCCTCAGGAGCACCTCCACTCCCACCCTGCAGCACTGGGAGCTTTGTAGAAGCAAAGCACTTAGTTTACATAGATAAGGAGGCAGAAGCAGATGGGAAGGAGGCAATGGTACTAGAAAAGTATTGTGATATTAGTCAGCTTTCAGGTATTTAGCATTTATATCATCTCTGAGCTACAAGGTGATAACACAGCTTCCTCTATCACATTAGGCAACAAGATACCCATACAGTGCAGATGCATTAAAGCCAGGCAAACGGCTCAGGAAATACAAATTCAGCAAACATACACACCATCTAGTAATTACAGATAGGAAAGATTAACTCCATTATGCTTTCACCTAACTGAACAGCGTCTCGATAAATGCTGAAGATTTTATAAGAGGCCTGAGCTGCTGGCAATCCTAACACTGAACATTCACAGCTCATTTCTTAAACCACCTCTATGCATGCAAAGCAAAATTTAAACTACCAGATTTTGACAGCTTGTGAACACACAAATCCCTTCAGGGAACAGTAATTCCTGGACAACAAGAAGGGCCTCCTCATCATCCCAGTTAGGCAGACACTCAGATTTTTGTGGTGAGATTCAATCACCCCTTATTGAGCTGATATATGAGCAAACTAGCTTACCCTTGTAAACCTTCCCTGGAAAGATGCCTGTTCCCAGTACTTTATCATTCACACTAGTCTAGCAACAAGACAGAAGATGTTTAGGAACAATTAGTAATGACCTTCTAGAACGCAAAATACCTCTGCCTTGAAATCTCAGGGAAGTTTGCAGAGGTGGTTAAGGTCTATTGAACACCAGTGCTTTGTCCCTGTGTTGTGAAGGGACTCAAACTCTGCCAGGTTCTAGGACACACAAGCCTCAACTCAGAGTTAAATCCTGCACATGGCTCAAATCTGTTCAATCTACTAAGCAGCATGGATTCAGTTTCTTCTCTAGTTCCACCTCCCCAATTTAAACATGTTGTTTCCTCCTAATAGCACGTGCTGGTTGCCTTGGTTCTGTAAGGAAATCCCAATCACGGGTGCCAAGGAGTTAGCTGACACACTGCCCAAGGGAAGGTAATCCCCTTTTCAAGCTCTGTGTAACAATCTAGCTACTTTTGCTACAAGACAATTAAGCTTTGTGTATAAACAGTGTTACGAAACTCCACACAATTAAGTTTCCAGTAAGTTAAAGGCTTTTCATGTAAGTGCCCAGGACAGACCAATTCCCATTCCCGATTTCTGGCAAAAGCTGAGAAACTGGGATTATTAATAAGGGACACTGGCAAGCACTGATACCTCCTACTGCCTGCCATTTGATTCCACTCCAAATACAGTTTGACTTTATAACACAAATTCAAGCATCAGGTCTGCACATCTGCCTTCACTGCTTCAGTGCTAACAGATACCAATGAAAATTTAGGGTGACAGGATAAAGAACATACTTCCTTTTCCAACGTTTAATAGAGACTAAAAAAAGCATTATGAATCAACTCGGGCCAAAACTAAATATCCCATTCAGAATATTTCTCAGTCTCACCAGCACATGGATTTGTTCTGAGCAGTCACTTTGATAAGATTTGATAGTAAGATTCTAGAAGAAAAGTAACAGAATATTCTACAAAATATTGAGACAAACTGATGACACTTAGGTAGGAGGGGAGGTGAAAAACCCCACAGTTTAAAAAGTTGTGCAGTATTGAGTGTTGGCTCACCTGTATGATCTGCTGTAATAGTCACGATCATCATATCCTCTATCGTACCCTCTGTCGTAGTAATCTCGTCGTCGTGAGCTGCCACTACGAGCAATGAAACAGTATTACATTGTATTAAATGCAAAGCACTACCTCTTGCTCATAGTGATTCACAGCATGCATAAAGCTGGAAGTGATCTTATAGCAAACTGTGTAATCAGTTAAGAGGGAGTGTTGTGCTTACTTGCTCGGCATTATTACCACTCATCCTCACAGCTGTAGTGACTTTGTGAGCACCTGATTTACCCATCAATGCTTAAACCATAGTTAAAGTTCAAGCACTTGAAAAGACAATCTACTTTTCTCCTTGGTCTGAATGCTCCTAACCTATTGATATTGCAGGCAGAAGAACACACAATTCTCATTCTTGATAACTCCAAATGTAGACTTTTTGGAAAGGGGTAACAAAGTTGCACAACTGATATTCATTATTGCACTCTGTTCTTCTCAAAACTTACAGCTTACAAAGCTGTTTATGCTGGAGGCCATATAGGAGACCACCCACTGATCATAAACAACTTACTGTCATTTGTAAAATATCAGAAATGTCACCATAAACTTAAATTCTTAGCAAATGCACATCCAGACAACCTAAGTTGCAAACACCATTTTCTGCTTGCTGACCCCAGATCAGCCACTGACAAGGTGTTAGCACACTTGTGTGTGCACACCTAACAGCCTAAAAGTGATCTGAGGATTTTCACATTCCATAATTACACATCAGTGATTTCTGTATTAGAGTGCCCCATATAGAAGTGTCCACATGGAAGCATACAATTCAGAAGCAAGGAAATACAGTAACTTACTAAGTTGGTCTTCCCATGTAGATACCAGGGGTAGGGGTGTGAGGTCTTTTTGTTATGGAGAAGTCTACCCGGATCCTCCTTCCATCCAGCTCCATTCCATTGGCACGTTCTTTAGCCTGCATTGGGTGATAGAATACACTTAGCTGTAGGTTTCAGGTTTAAGCTTTAATATAAAAAAAGTTTCTAAACACCTTCTCTGACACTAAGAGAAGTCTTAATATAGTTCAATTAAGATACAAGTCTAAGTTTTACTTAAGCCTGGTACATAAGTCCTTGAAGTGCACATTCAGGGCTGACAAGGACAAATGGAAATAAGCTTCAGTGTTTAAAATATGACTCACGGCACATGAAATGCCAGAAAGGCGCATAACTAAATAGTGATTTTTTTTCTTACGTGATTAAGGGATGTCTGCCTACAGGCTTGTGTGGAGTTGCAACTACTCCGCCATGGAACATGAACCACATTTAAGCTACAAATAGATCAATGCTTTATCAAATACATTTTTCCCCCCCTCCTCAAATTCAACCTCAAATTCTACTCTGACCTTAGCTGTGACAATATTTGAATCATTAAAAGAAAGCCCACATCAAGAAAAAAGCCACTACTTTTTCTGCCTGGTCATAGAACCCAATGCTTCATTTAGTAGCTCCTAGCAAGGAGATCATTACGCCAAATTTTATAAAAGAAACTGTAGTTTTTAGGACTGAATTCATGCAGAATATAAGCCTGCTTACAACCCATTACGACAATGCCTTTTGCAGGCTCGAGCGCAGAACTTGAACTAGTGAGTTCCCTTCCTGTATCATTTTTACTTGCAAACATCAAATCTCAAAACTTCTTATGTGCTATTAATGCTATTAAAATTTAATCAGATGCTTTAGAGTTTCCAAAGACCACTTAAAAGGACCATAGAGGCACTGTGGTGTTTGCCAGACTTTTCAGAAGAGATTCTTCCTTTCCCCCCCACCATAATACTTCCCTAAAGCACCAGAAGTCACCAAAGTGCAGGTAAATGCTCCTACAGCGCACTTGAGCATCTAAGCAGCTTTGAGCACTCTGAACATGCTCGGCATTAAAGAGACTTCCACTTAAAAGGTTAAGAAGGAACTTTCATCTCAACAGTTAAACTGAGGAGGACTTTGTCGTTATTTTGTTGTGTTGACATACTCTGCACTCCAGCTAGGTTGAAGTTTGCTTTGGTGAATTAAACAACGACTCAGCCTGCACTGCGAGCAGCGTCCTTGCCCTCACATCATTTCATCTGGCACACAGTAGTTTTGGGCACTTGAATTAAGATTCTTAAAATTAAGATAAGGTGCTGAAGATATTTTAGGCTCTGACAAGGCAGAGAAAATAGTGGTCTGGAACATGTGATATTGAGCACAGTTTTTCAGACAGCCTCTAGCACACGCTGTATGTATTTGCTTTCCATTCAGATCCAGGAATCTGGAGAAATGCTGACAAAGGGCACATTTTTCCTCTCCAAGATACCAATTCACCATTTATCCACATGCACTACAATCTCATAGGAAGTTATCAGTGAAGGGTGGAGTATTACTTAATAGCAAGCAAGAAAATAACAGTTTTTGCAACTGGTCCTTTGTATTCAAGAATGGCTATATCTGTTATCAACTCACTACTTGAAAAATGTGCCATTTTTTCTCTACTTCAACCTACTTCCTTGGCATCCTCGACGTTTTCAAAGTACACAAACGCAAATCCTCTTGAACGCCGTGACTGTTGATCGTACACAATGGAAACATCAGCAATTGGACCATACTTGGAGAAAACTTCTCTCAGATCCCTTTCTGTGGTGTACAGACTCAATCCAAACACGCCAAGACAACAATTTGGGTCAGGATTTGCCTTTTTAAAAAAAAAAAAAAAAAAAAAAAGATATCTATTAGCATAAAATTGCTCCATTTGCAACAGAAAGTATTCCACTAATTTTCAACCAAGTATAAAAAACCAAAACCCACACTGCTGCCATTTGTTGGCTTAACTTGCAAGTAGACACTTGCATGCCTTTAGTTAAAATCTGCCTTGGTGGTGTCTTTATTAAATGTTCTAATTTTGTAAGGAATTCTAATCAGAAGTAGCATGTCTCCCTCATTTAAACACATTTGAAAACAAAAACATCCTCTCCTCCCAATAAACAACAATAAACACATAAACCACCCACGCAAAAACCTTAAATATTGCCCCTGCTTCTCAAAATTGCCAGTTTATGGACATCCAAGGTATATCAAAATTAAACTGACAACAATTATCAACAATATCTTTTATACATACACCTTAATGTTTCCAGTAGAGCATTCTTAGAGCTTACTGTAGTAAGCTCCTTATTTTTATCACACTATAAATCTGAATAGGATCAACCTGGTACCTGAAGAGTTAAATCTAATGCTAATTCTCCTATACCAACAAAGCACAAAAATCAGAACACTGTCAAACCACATCCAAGTTCTTAAATTTATGAAAAGATCTTCAGAATAAGGATAGAGAATTCTTCCACAACTGCATTTTGCTACCATTCACTAGTTTACTAGGAAAGCAGTTCTATTTTGCAATGGTAAATTGAGACAAATTACTTAAGAAATTAAGAGCAGAATATTTTTCTGGAAGACTGATGCCCAAATCAAGCAGTTTTAGGATGCAGTCAAGACTAGAGACAAGTCACCTACTGTTGTAACAGACCTACCCTGTTTCCAATATGACGTCTGCGAGTAGACATGGGGGAATGGCTGTGACTGTGCCGTCGCCGATAGTCCCGACTGTAAGATCTACTTCTGGATCTCCTGTGAGAGCGGGAGCGAGAGCGGGATCTTGTGTAGTGTCTACGAGAACTCCTCCTCGATCTAGATCTGCAAGAAGGATGCACAATAAATAAAGCTACAAGTTTTATAATTTTTCAAATAGCCAAAAAAAAGAAAAAGTCAAGATATTAAAAATCAAAAACCCAATTCCTTTCTAAGAACTTGCAGTGCCACATAACTAAGTTGTTTTCCAGAAAACAAATGCAACCAGTTTTTATCAACCATCTTTAAAGCTACATTACTGCAAATGCTCTCGGAGCATTTCCATTAGTGGGGAAAAAAAGGCAGGGAGGGAGGGAACCTCAATTTTCATTATAATTAGCTTTTAGCTCCCTGATCATTTCTAGCTTTCTCTAATATGGCTATCTTCCTTTGAAACAGTACACTCTTAGAATAATCACTGCATTTACTAGCATTTAGGCAGAAATAAAATATCTGCTGTAGCAGTCGCTAAGTCCTAGCAGAGAAAGGGAATAGGAATAAATTGTGTCTTCATACAAAAAAATCCATGATTGCAGAGGTGTTTATTCTAGTACCCAGAGTAATACAGCTCTTAATGAAACAAAGGTAAATATACTTTCTACACAGCACATAATTAAAAGTACAAAAGCATGCAAAAACCACCTTAAACAGTTCAACAAGGCCCAAGAGATTAAGCTTTTCTAACGAAGTGGTAGTAGGTTTATCCATCCTTTGGTATTTCAACAGTTACTTAACATCAGCTGCATGTGTTAACAAGTTTTACATGTTCAGGCATGTTGCTCCTTTGCCTCAATACACTACAACTCACTAATTTCAACCCTCTTCCCTTCAGAGGGGTTACAGAACTGTTTTCCAACAGCACTAGGTCTGCATAGATGAGCTCACGAAGCACTTCAGTTACTTCTACCAAGCACTCAGCCCTTCAAAATACAGCTGCTCTACAGTTGAACACTTATATTGTGGTAACATTCCTGAGCCTGGCCTGCTGCTCACACTCACTGAACAACTTGCATTCTACATGCACATTTACAAATTAAATTACTGCATGGATAAGAAGTGTAAGTGTACTATTTGGGGAAAGTTGCAGGGTGCTCTTAGGCATCAGTGAGAGTCTGAAAGCTGATGATTTGTGACCAAATCACCTCCGCAAAGTACAAGGGAACAAATATTACCAAGATTCAGAGGAAATATCAATGCAGAATAGTGTTTCAGAGTAACCATCCGGCATAATGGAAGCTCTTAACCTTGACCAGTTTTTACTCTCCTGAGCATTTAACAGCTCTTGTCACCAGGATTTCTCACTAGGTATCCCAGAGAGCCACAATGAGTGACACGCTCTTCGAGTTACAAGTCTCCTTAAACAAACACACATCTCCAACCCTTTCAGCTAATCCTATCTTCCTCTACTTGAAACTCCAGTAAGTGAGTTAGGAAAACAGACTGACTCCTGTCGAACTATTCTCACTACAACACTTATCCAAAGCACTGTATTTAGAAAGAACAAGTCTTATGTTTTTGGGCAACAGGAAGAAGAAAGTAACTCAACTCCCAAGTGAAGTAGGAAAGGCAGGACAGAAAGACAGTGAAATGCCAGGCAAATATGAAGCTCAGCACCTGCATAAGCCACGTTTTAGTTTTTGACATTGAAAAGACTCATCTGAAGACAAGACACAGAACTCATGGTCTGGGTTTTAAAATGCATCCATTAAAAGAACAAGAGTTGAACCCTTCTAAACCACACAAGTTGCTACCTGAAAAAATATTTCTTTTAAGTAGGCACTGCTTATACATAGTACATTAAATGCCAAGTGCTATTGCTGATACTCTTTGCTGCAAAGTCACTACAGGTAAAAAAACCCATTCCTCTGCTGAGATGCATTTAGACCTTAAGAACATACAGAACCAGCTAAAAACATATATTAATAACAATTAAAAAAATTGTAGAGGCTTTTCCTTATACTAGGGAGGAAGCTTCAAAAAACACAGCTTTGTATTTCTTAATCAAATATTCCCGAGCTCCAACTGATGAATATAAACATACACAGATCTGTTCACATAATCAAAACTTACACTAGTGATTTAAAAAAAAAAATTGCAAAAGAAGCCATCAAGAAACACAAAAGTTGTTACAATGTGACTTCTCCAGTCATGATCAAAGTTTACATGACACACTCAAGATGAACTGCGTGACGGCACTGAGAGACCCAAGTATTCTCCATATGTGTCTTGATATAAGGCTACAAAACTCTACTAAAAATCCCTAATGGACCTACCCTATCTCTGCAATGTAATTTCTGTTTTTTTTAGCCAGAGGCACTTTAAGGACAGCTGTTACATGCTCAGGAAGTTTTAAGCTTTTCCTAGTGTTCATCAGGGGAAAAAACACTGCACCTGTAGCTGCAAGGATTTTATTTAAAGGGTAACTTCTCATATGAGCTACCAGTTTGTCTTCAAAATGTATTACTGTGCCAGGACTTTGCATTCCTAGATCTTGTGTTTGCTTCTTTCAGCATTATATCCTACCTGCATCTGCATTCTTACATAGCATCCCAGTATTTTCTAAGTGAAATACAAGGCTTTAAAGGGAGAGCATTAAAACACTAGGGATTATGGATTAAGGTGCCAAGAACATGCTGGGCTAGGCCCTGACATGCTTGTGGTTTTAGAAGGTTAAAGGCTACCCAAAGAGGTTGTGCAGTCTGAATCCATAGAGGTTTTCAAGAGTCAGCTGCCTAAATTAATAGAGACTGAGTTTGTAGGGAGCTGCGTCCAAGAAGGTTTTGGTTCTCTTGAACTGTCCTGCGCTTCTCTCACTACTAGCAGTCCCCCAGCCCAAGTCACTCCAGTTTCTTCCTAAGTAAAGCAGTATTTATTACAAATAGTTAGTTTTTAATAATTAAATACATTTTAAATTGTATCTTCAAAAATAAAAATACCAAGTATTTAGTTTAATATTTTCACTCTTCTACTACGAGAATCAAGTACCTCTTTTGACAGTAATGACTAGGTCTGAACTAGAGAGCAAAAATATCATGCCTAATCCTGTCAAAATCTGCACTATTTACGTTCTCATGGGGAGCTCTTCATATTGTACAGAAGTACCTTTAGCTTCATTAGCTCCCCAAACTGCAGCACTGCTGTGCTCCCAGTCGGCACCACGGACTAACATCAACCGAAATACCTGGGCTACACTGGGAGATGTTTCCTGACTACTACCAGGTTAATTCCAGCCTTGCAAGCAAACCTAAAGGTACTTGATAGGATTTTCTATCATGGGTTACTTACTCATGGAATGACATCTTTCAAAATTGTCATCAGGCCCTTGCCCTATCTCTAGCCTTCTTATTTTGGCAAGCCTAATTCAGTGTTTATATGCAAAAACATAACAGCTCAACAGGAAAACCCTGAATCATTATTTTTCTCTGAATACTCACAAATGAGCAAAGGAAAATTCATCTCTTTTAGTCAGCACTGAATTATCAAGGTTTTTAATACAAGTGACATTCACACATTTACAGGTTTGTTGACTTCCCACATGGTCTTATTAAATACACCCCTTAGAAGATGTATCTAGCAAATTCAAAGATAATCAACAAGCATCACCGAGCTAGCTGCTGATCTTCAGATTGTGAGCAGAGGTTATTTGCTCAGTGAGAAGATCCTTAAGGGCTTCACGAGAAATTCTGAAGGTACAGTTTGTGGCAGGCAAATAAAAGGATTATAAACATAATCAAAAAATACATTTGCACAGTGGCCACGTAACAAAATACTAAAAGCTACTTTCTCCATAACTTTGACAGGAAAAGCTCCAAATTTAACAGTTTTTTTCTGCCTGTTAGTTTTCAGTTGAGCATATATTTTAAAAGGATGTGTAGCAGCTCACATTCACCTCTACTACTTTAATGAAAGAAAGCTACAGCAAAAAAAAAAAAACAACTGTAACATTACTGTAGCCTGTAAAGAAAAATTTCTGTGGACGCACTTAAGGCACGTAAAGATGCAGAGCACCTCATATTTCATGTACAAGAAACCAGCCATAATTTTAAGGTTTAAAGGCAGGTCTCCTCCAACTGTATCAGCAAAAACACAGCACAATCTCTCAAAAGAGGAAAAGAAAGTCCTTAAAAAGAAAACCTAGCTTAATGATACAGAAAATAAACATGCCTCTTAGTGTTCAACATTCTGGGATCACCAGTTACCTTTCGCACCAGACTGTGCTAAATTAGACTTCACTTCAGCTCTGCCACAATAATCCAAAGACTTGCGAAGAGGAGGAAGAGGTAAAAGAGGTAAAAACTCACCTGGATTCAGACCTGGATCTAGATTTTGACCTGGAACGCCTCGAGTCCTCCTTAGAGCGCGATCTTGCCGGCGTGTGCCTGCCCGACTTGCCAGACCCATGAGCACTTCCGCTTCTGGAAGCAGAACGGGATTCCTGCACGCAGATATTGAAAGCCTAATTTGTACACAATTTCTGCTTTACCTCAAGTCTGTAAACAAGCTCCAGTGAAATAAATGGTAAAAAAATCATATCTATGTGTCCGGGCAGTTGGAATTAGAACTGCCTAGATTTTTTTAAAGTTTTTTTTTTTTTTTTCTTCCCTGGTAGACACTTCTTTACCCTGCATATAGTTTTGCTATTAAACAGATAATGCATGCATGTTTAGCAAAATATACAGGGACACATAAACAGACTAGTAATTACTTAGCGTAGTGCTTTCAGATTCCAGATTACTTCTTATCTTAACTTCATTTTTATTCCTTTTCTTCATTCTTCCGTTTCAAATTCTGACTTCTTTCATCTTCCCCACTTCACACAAATTGCTCAATATTCTATAAGTGGGACTTCTGGTCTGATAATTAGCATGCATTCACTTTCTTTTTTTTCAAATTTCAGCTTCACTTATTCCTGAGCTTCAAATAATTCTCATTTATAAAACTTGTCAAATGGCGACTTCCGCATTTTCCTTCTTCAACATTAACCTTAATAGAAAAAGAACAGGATGAAGAATATTTAAAAACTCCAGGATAAAAATCTAGTGCCAAAACTGAAACTAGAAAAAAAAAGTTTTGTGGACTTTGACTATATATGCAGTTCAAGAATTGAATCTACCAACTTTCCTAATATTTTATAAACAGACTCAGTCAATTCAATTTAACTTAGTACTAGAGTAAGTGAATTCACTATTTATGCCTACATTTAGTATCAAGCATACAATGGCCCAATTAAAGACTTACTCAGCAATCCTGGCATTAAGAAATTCAAGAGTGTTTTCTAAATTCATCTGCCACATTCTTAAGAGAACACCAGCAAGAAATGACTTAAGTAAAATAACTCCCTACTATAGTCAGAGGCTACAGAGATGCTTTTCGAATGCAGAAAGCACAGAGGTGGTTTCATTTATTGCCCTCCTCTTTTAGGACATTCTCACCGTTTAGAAGACCTAGTTTTAAAATCCCCGCCTATTCTGCCCACATGAGTGTGATTACACATGCAGGGGGTCACACTCAAGTAAAGGAGGATTTTCCACAGAATGAAAACACGATTCTGTGCAAAATAAGTATGGCTCCGGAAAAAGTATCCCATGTCCTTTATTATTTATTGATAATTTATTCTGACAATGACATAATCTAATTAATATTTTCAATTTTTGTATTTTTAATCAGTACAATGCCACATTCAGTCATGTGGCTTCAACATTTAGTTTGAACATGCCTGAAGGTATTATTTACTTCAAGATATTAGAGGAAAATTAAAATTCAACAGAAATCTCATCTATTGGCCTGTGTCTTTTTACAAAGAGATTAAGTTCTACATTGTGGGTCAACTCTTGACAAGGCGTACTACAGAAGTAGCAGAATTTGTTCAAAATGGTTTTACCTAAACTTTTTAAAATTTGAACCCAACTCCCGTTGAAATTCTAACAGAAAAAGTACAAACATTTAAAAACTCATTTGCTAAATCCATTTAGCTTTGCTTACACTACTCACTCCTTCTGCATCAGTCCAGTTTAGCTGTTTAAAACTGCCCACCCTATACACTCAGAGGGGGAGGCGCCGGCGCTTGCAGGATGAAACAGATTTCTTATCAAACCTGAGAGCCACGCAAATAAAAGCTGGTCACGTGCATATTCTTTGTCAAAATGTGTCATGAGCACCATCAAATTCTAAACACCTCACTTAACTACATCCGCAAAGGCTAGTGCAAATACTGAGCTAGTTTGTGGCAAATACTAAATTTACCCTAAGCTCATTAGTGCATTATAAAAATCCCACAATGAGTTTTAAGTCTTGCATATTAATTTAAATAGGGGTAGTGCTCAAATTATTTTTAGACTTTAAAAAAGATTTGAAGGAGTGATAAAACCCAAACTATGGTTGTTCTATATTGGAGACAAATACTTAATTCCCAAAAAATTGCACTCTTGGCAAATTCAGTCTAAAGAGAAGGAGCACAGCAGAATATCTAATAGCAAAGAAAAGAGAAATGTATGATGCTTTGGGAGAGTGAAGGAAACAAGGAAGACCACCTTGCCCAGAAACATACTCCAAAGCTACATCCTCATCACCACCACCACCTTAGTCTTTAGGTACAGTAGGCTTTGAAGAAATCATTATAGAAGGGACACTAGAACACACAGATCTAAGTCTTCATCTACTTGACACTTTCCTCTTTTATATTGAGGGAAACCTACAAAGAAAATAAAAAGCCTGAGGATAAACAACTACATCTGAAAACAGGCAGCTGGCTTATTTTCATCTTGCTTCCTTGGATTTCACAACATTTTTGCAATTTTTAAACCTACAACATTTCTCTTCCCCTCCCACCTTTGGATCATTTTCTTCCAAACTTTACACTTAACTCCACAATATTTTACAGCATTATGTCACTTCTTCCTTCTCCTAAGCCTTAGTGGAATTAATTGCACCTTATCTGCTCAAGGTATTACTAAGATGGGCAATCATAATCTCTAGAATTAAAAAGGTATTACCCCCCTCCCCCACCTAAGGGAATCCTCCCTACCTAAACTAGCGCTTTTCAAGTATTCCTAGCCAGCAAAACTTAAGTTTTTGCTCAACTATATGGCCTCTTGGAGCTCCTACCTCCACCCCATAGCTCACTTAAATCTGAAAGTTTCTGCTATCTGCTTTTGTTCTTAAGACAATGTTCTTCTTCCTTTTGCATAAGGAGTTTTAACCTTTTTAAAGAAGGTGAAGTAAGCTCTTTGCTCATGACATAGAGAAGAAAACAGATAGAGGAAAAGGTAACTTGTTCCTCCTACCTATTTTTAAGCATTGCAAGTAAGCAGATCAGTTTATTGTTAGATCTTAAACACTTCCAGATTCCCAAATAACCACTCCAAAGAGTAATTCCAAAACAATAATTTTCCTAATCTTGAATTTCTGAACTGCAGAGTTTAAAAGCCACTGGGTCACTTGATTTGTAACTACAAATCTCATTTACTTCCACCTGAATTTCAGTAAGCCATGATGGAGGGGATGGCCTCAAGTTGTGGTTTCTGAATTATCCCTCAAACACACTTAAACATCATCAAACAATACATTAATTCTGTTGAGATTTTTATTGTTTTATTTTTACACCTCAGGCACATTCATGAAGCTTGCTACCTTCATCTACACAGCATCACATGGGCAAAATTATTCTGGGGATAGCAGGTTAAGGAAATTTCCTTTGACTGACGCAGCTGTAACATATGGAGGTAGGATCATGTGCTTTTTGTACTTCAGAGATCCATTTTTTCCCCTCGCAGGAATTAATTATAACAACTCATAGATGTTAGTTATTTAACAAGATAAAATGCAGCCAAGCAAGACTTTAGCTTTAAACTAAACTCCTACAAAGTGCACCAGCTTGCAGAACACATTCATTCTTAGCATTTTCCTTCCAAGATGTTGTTAAAGCGAATTTGTAAAAATATTCTGATGTGAAGAAAATTCAGAAATGTGACTTTTTCCCAGAGCTTCAGAAGCTAAATAGTTAGAAGACAACTTGGTTTGAAAAGCTGAACTCACAGCAGCTCAACAGCACCAAACCCCTCCTCTGCTATGTCCATCATCCCCTTTGACCTCAGTGTGCTAAGCTAGGAGGAAACTAATCCAACAGCAAAAAGCAAATGAGTTTCTGACAGCTTAGGGTATTGAATCAGCTCATCAAGAGGTTAGATCAAGTGCCAGATGGCAGAGGGGAAGGGAGAACAACCCAAACCTGTTGTTTCTGATCACCTCAGTTTCTTTCACAATTCTAGTAAATGACATAATAGTCTCAAGAATATTGACTTTGGCTTTTTAGTGATCTATAATCATTTAAGGCATTTTAAAAGTAAAATGAGAAAATCTGGCTATCAGATTAAACCTTCTTTTCCCTGATCAGATATATACCAAGTCACCATTGTCACTATTAGCTAACTCACAGGAGTCTCACTATTCTCTCAAAAAAGAGAAAAAAAAAGAATTCTCTTAAAAAGAAAAAAAATCACTACAGAGTATAAACTGCACAAAATAGTTTGTTGAGTAATTTGTACTAATATTACAAGTCACAACATAAGGCATTTAATTTTGAGATGCCACTGAGACAGCAAGCCCAGCTCACATGGCTACTGCAGCCGAATCTGTGAACCAACACAGCTGGAAATTGAACCAAAAAATATATCTCAGCTGATCCAGTTCCCAGATCCGACCTGACTACAGCTACTAGCACTGGCAGAAGGGAAGGAGCAGGAATGGAGTTTCAGGAGCGTAGTTCTTGTTGGCAGGACAGGCTTGGAACAGTTTAACAGCAGGCTGTAAAGCCATATCCTAGATTGTGCAAATAATGTTTCTACTGGCAAAATGGAGACTTCAGAGCCCAACTTGAAGAAAGCAGCTGATTTGGCAAAACACAAGCATTAAGCAAGCAAAGGATATCTGTAAATAACACTGGGATAGGGTTAGAAAAGCCACTGCCTGGTCTAGCCTACAACAGCAGCCTCATAGCTACATGGTGCTACTTCTTAGTTTTACAAACGTGTATTGCATAGGACTTACCTATAAATGAGTCATCAAAGTTCAGTTATACCAAAATAATGTTATTCTGAACAGGCTCTAAAGGAACACAACTTCTCTTAAGTCTTGTTCACTTGGTAGTTAGTAGAGACTACCTGAACATAATTTGGTTTTATTTTTATAGGTTCAGAAGAGATAGAATAGAAAAACGGTCATAGGGAAAGAGCACAACACTCTATTGCACCCTGCACCTGTGACTTTGAGAAAACTTTACAGCAGTAGATTCAACATTTCTATTCACACCAAATAAAGTTAGGAAGTAGGTTACCCTGACAAACTGTACTAAAATTCAACTATTTTCTGAAATTCATTTCAATCTGTCTTGCACTGTACTAATTAGATCTCATATTCAACCAACACACAGTAATCCATCTCAGGTAAACTACAATATTCCAGCAAAAATCATCTCATGGCTGTAATAACATGGAAACAATAGTGAAAAACAAAGCTTCAGGGCAGGGGTGTAGCCTACACTTCGGTCCACATCCTTTCAGTGTTCCAAATCATCCACTTTTAGCTTCCAAGCGAACAGACTTTTCTAACATAACCTGCCTTGAAGTAACATTCGCATACTAGTAACGCTTACTAGGGGGAATCTGAGGAAGAAAATCCCATATGAACCAAGAAGAGGCACTGCAAAAATGCAATTTGCTGTCCAACATTAATAAATTCTAAAACAAATACACAAAAAAGCTTTCTCTGGTGGATTATGAGCCTAAGCTATCAATATCTAAGCTGCAATAACTTACAAAGTTACTTGAATTGAAAATAGAACAAAACACAATATTGGTTCCTGCCTTGTATTGACTATGGCAGCATACGACTTCAAAGAATAACAATGCTCTTCCCTTACTCCCACCCCAAAAACCAACCCCACAACCAACTCTGTGCATTTTTTCAAGTACAAATTAAACTCCAGTGTCACAGGCAAGTGGCAATTTAGTGAAATCCACCCAGTCAGAAGTGTTTTGGAACGGGCTGAGACACCTTCAAGCACAGGGCAGGTCCCGTGGCGCGATGCGAGCAGGGAGCGCGCTGCCTCGGCATGAGGAGGGCCTCACTGCCCACGTTTACATTAAGACAGAGCACAAGCCCAGCGGATGCGAAGCCGCAGCTCCAAATAAGCAGAATTAGCGTTTCTCAAGCAAGGAGGGCGGCGAGGCAGAGCTGGGCTGGCGAAGCCATTTGCCACGGAGGGCTCGCAGGGCGGGAAAGGAGGAGGGGGATGCAACTGCTGCCTCGCCCCTCTTATCCCGCCCTTGGGAGGTGGAACAGGACACGCAGGCAGCACAAGCGCAGAGCGCCGCCTGCTCGCCCCCCACAGCGGCCTCGGGGGGCTCCTGGCCCCAGCTCCACGACGGGGAGGCTGCCGGCGGCTCTGCCGCCCCTCGGAGCCCGCGGGCCCGGCCAGGCCCATGGCGGCGCCGCCGCCGCCCTCGGCCATTTTGTCGCTCTCTCGGAACGCCCGGTCACGAGCCCAAGATGGCGCCGGGAAAACTCACCGCGGAGCGCGCGGGCAGCTCGAGCGGCCTCGCCCCGCGCCTCCATTTCCTCTCACCGGCGCGGCTGCCATCTTCCCGCATCGAGCCCCGCCGGGACGGGACGGGCCGCCCCGCGCGCCCCGCCGCGGCGCCTTCCCCTCCTCCGCCACGACGCGGCGGCTCGGCGCCCCCTGGGCCCGGCGGGGCCGCGCGCGGGCTCCGTGCTATTTACCCGCTCGCCGTAGTTCTGCTCGCCGCTGTCGCTCATGGTCCTTCCGCGCGCGCTCCCGCCGACCGCCGCCGCCACCCGAGCGTCCCGGCGCCAGCGCTGCTCCCGCACCGGAAGTGACGCGGCCGGGCGCGCGCGCGCCCGTCGCCCCTCCTCCCCCCTGCCCGCCCGCCGGAGCCGTGCGCATGCGCCGCGGCCCGGGGGTGGGGGGGGTGGAGAGCGGGGGGACTGGCTCGGGGGGGATGAGGACGGAACAAGATGGGAAAAATTAGACATTTTCGCCGTTAATTAAGTTTTAAATTACTTTTTCCCCTCCTTGACTTGTGCTATTGACTGATTTTATGCACGATACAACAAAAGAAAATCTTGCGTTCTTGCGGGTTCATAAAGCTTGGGCTCTTAACTGGCCCTTTTCATTCGGTAGCAACATCCAGAGATGCCGGAGCCTTGAGGATGTTTGGAGCTTGTCGACGGAAAGCACCAAGAAAGCGGAATGTAACCGGAACCTCCCCTAATGCAGCTGGAGGCCATTGCCTCTTGCCGTATCCACAGGTGTTCTGCAGACCGACCCCCGCCTCACTGCAACCTCCTTCCAGGCCGTTGTAGAGAATGATAAGGTCCCCCCGGGACCTTATTTATTTATTTGGCTTTAAAGCAAAAAAAAAGTAAGGCCGCGGGAACTGCGCGGGAATTGCGCACGGGATGGGGTTTGGCGGGCGACGGCGGCTCGGCGGGGCCAGCGCGCCGCGGGGCACGCCGGGAGTCGTAGTCCGCGCGGGCCGCCATGTTGCGGGGCCGCCGCCGGCGCGGCCGCCGGGGCCGCCATGTCAGGCGCGAGGCGGCCGCAGGGGACGCTGTGGCCCGGAACCCCTCGCAGCAGGGGCGGCTGGTGCCGCTAGGCCACCAACGCGCCCGTGCGGCCCGCAAGGCACGTGGTCTCCGTTGGGAAGAGCAGATGCCTCCCAGCGGGTCGAGGGAGGTGCTCCCTGCCCGCTCCTCAGCCCCGCGGAGCCCAGCGCTCACCTCCTGCCTCCAGCTCTGGGCTCCCCAGGGCAAGAGAGACGTGGCAGGAGCAATAGGGAGTTCAGGGCATGGAGCAGCTTTGCTCATGGTACCAAATGGGAGGAGCAGCTGATACCCGAGAGGACCTAAGATCTCCAGATCACCTGGACAGACTGGACAATTGGGCAGCGAGTAATCTCATGAAGTTCAACAAGGACAAGTGCAGGGTTCTGCACCTGGGCAAGAATAACCCCAGACACCCGTACAGGCTGGGGACCGACCTCCTGGAGAGCAGCCCCACAGAGAGGGACCTGGGCGTCATGGTGGACAACAAGTTGACCATGAGGCAGCAGTGTGCCCTCGTGGCCAAGAAGGCCAATGGGATCCTGGGGTGCATTAAGAAGAGCATCTGCAGCAGGTGGAGGGAGGTGATTCTGCCCCTCTACTCAGCCCTGGTGAGGCTGCACCTCGAGTACTGTGTCCAGTTCTGGGCTCCCCAGTGCAGGAGGGACGTGGAGCTGCTGGAGAGAGTCCAGCGCAGGGCCACAAAGATGATTAGGGGTCTGGAACATCTGCCCTATGAGGAAAGGCCGAGAGAGCTGGGCCTCTTCAGCCTGGAGAAGACTGAGAGGGGACCTGATCCGTGTCTATAGGTACCTCAAAGGAGGAAGCGAGGAGGATGGGACTGGCCTCTTCTCAGTGGTGGCCAGTGACCGGACTAGAGGAAAGGGCCACAAATTGAGGCACCAAAAGTTCCACAAGAACTTGAGAAAGAACTTCTTAACAGTGAGGGTGCCAGAGCACTGGAACAGGCTGCCCAGAGAGGTGGTGGAGTCTCCTTCTCTGGCGATCTTGGACGCAATCCTGTGCCACATGCTCTAGGTGACCCTGCGTGTGCAGGGGGTTGGACTAGGTAATCTCTAAAGGTCCCCTCCAGCCCTAAGGATTCTGTGATTCTGTGACACCACTGCAAGGACCATGATGGGAGTTCTGCAGCGCGTGTGGGCTGCTGCCACTGAAGAGGAAGGGGAGGCTGGAGGAGGCTCAGGAGGATTCTCCAGGGCTATAACCACCTGCTGGGGCCTGGGAAGAGAGGCAGATGGAGCTGGACTGTTGCCAGTGGTGCTCAGTGACACCTTGCGAGCCAGTGGGCACCGAATGAAAAACAAGCAGTTCTTTCCAAAGGGAAGAAAACCTACCTTTAATGTGCAGCTCAGAAAAAGTCCTTTTATTCTGAGGTTGATGAGGTGGGAGTGCCACACCATGAGCTGGTCGGGTGCCCCTGCTCAGAGTTTCTCCACAGCTCCCTACACGTGGTGCAGGGCAGACTGTGCTCGCTGGGCCTGCCTGAAGCAGCCTGGGTTACACCGGGACCTCTCCGGATGTCCCTGGTCCATGGGCACAGGCGTGAGGGGCTGCCAAGAGCGGAGCTTCGTTGTTGCCACCACGTTCCCCGGCAATCAATGCATGGAGAAGACGTAGGGGTATGCTCAAGTGCATAGGAGTTCTGGAAACTCTGCACAGGATGCTCCTGTCAGGAGGAAGAATAACCCCAAGGACATGCTGGGCAACGTAGGCCTGGGTTGGGACCCAAATATTCAGGACAAAGCATTTCTGAGATCTTTAAGAAAGAGATCGCCTTTCTAGAGGAACCCTAGCTCCAAGAGGCTGAAGCTGTTGAAACCCAGGGAACTCAGTGTCCCCTTCCCTGAATCCACCTCCTTCCCGTACTCAAGACAGAGCTGACATTGAACCCAGCAACAATGAGGGTTGCACCGGCATGGAAACTCCTAGGCCCTTCCAGGGCCAGTGGCTCTTCCCTACCAGGGGACAGCTGAAAAAACTCACTATAGAAACGAGGATGTGGGTTATAGGCAGCAGGTGCTCCCTGCCCTTTATTAAACACTGTGCCCTTCAAATGACATTCAGAGGTTCCCCAGTTGACTGCTCAGCTCTGCCGCCTCTTTTCAGGCCTTGCTTTCCTCTGCAAAAGGAACCGCGGCAATGTTGTACTCTGCCAGCTCTACCCCAAGGCCCCGGGAAGCTCCTGGATGTGTGATCCTAGAAGAGCACACGGCAGTGGGACCACAACAGGATGTTGAAGAGGATGATGAGGAATAAGGTCACCACTTCTGGCTCAGCATCAGGAGCTGGCCTGTCCTCGTGCTCCCCGTCCCTCTCGGCGCTGTGTCCATCCGCGGGCTCGCAGACCATGGTCACAAGTGGCTCRCGGCTCTGGCTGCGTCGCCTGGGGGACCTGCTGCGGTGGCCGCTGCGAGAAGCTGCTTCCCCTGCGCTGCAGCGTGTGCTGCGGGAGCTCTGTCGCAGTCGGCCGCGGGGTCTGGCCGAGCGCTCCCTGGGAGCGAGGGCCTGATCCCTGCTGGGGCTCGGGCTGCTCCTC
>PTEX01000213.1:0-180559 GCA_003342815.1 Eudromia elegans
TTTTCTTTATTCTTTTTTTTTTTTTAAGCAATTTGCATCTTTTGAGAAAAAAAAAAAGGATTATTAAATTTCAAATGTTGCAATGTTCAAAATGGTGCTTCTGTGCCAACTGGCACTGGAGGGGGCCTGTAACCTTGCCCAACTGCACTATATATAATTGTTAATTAGAAAGCAACCTGGGAAGCAATGATTCTCTCCCCTAGCATAAACCAGAGAAACTCCTTGAATTTGCCATAGGAAAGAAAATTGGTTTTCCTAGGTCGCACTCGGGAGCAAACTTTATTTTACTTTGACTAGTGGTTCACTACTCAGAGTGAAATTGCGGGTATTAATTGGAATAACTTGGGTGCTCAATTTTGTAAATCTGCTGGCAAGGCTCCTACAATAATTAATAGGTCTGACTGGCAATTCTCCACCAATACACACCCATTTCCCAGTGATTTCCAGTGTGCGTACCCACATTTCACAGAAGCTCAGTTTGCAAAGGGACATATTTAAGAGTTTATAACTGTCCCAATGACAGCAAGTTCTAATTTGAAACTCCTGTGTAATACTTGTTAGGAAGTTTTAGTATCAGAAGGGCAGCCAAGGTCTTCCGTGAGAAATTTCGAGACAGTGAAAGAAACTAATCCTTTTTAGTGATGTTTGGCTTCTCTTCTGCAGTAGTTGATCTCTGATTTCATATTTTATATCCATGGTTTGTTAATGAAATTTTCTCCTTTAAAGAGTAACCAGGCAGATAGAAAAAAAATTAGCTGATACTTTGCAGTAAACGTTTGAAGTGAAATTCAAGTAGCAGCCTGAGGCTCACAGTATGTAAAACCAACTACCAAAGTTTTCGGAGGGGTTTAATCTATTTTTTTCTTCTCAGGGGACCTCTGCTGTATTAAATTCTTTGGTTGAAGAGAAGCAGCCAAGTTGGCATTAGATCTGACTTAGCAGTTTGCATCTTTTGAAAAGGGATTAGCAAATTTTAAACGTTCCTGATGCCCCTACGCCAGTTGGCACTGACAGGGGCCTGCAACCTCGCTCCTCAACACTCTTGCCTGCTGTGAGTTTACCTGAAGAGTGTTATGGGGCTTGTTGCGCTAACTTCAAAGGAAAACAGAAGAGGAAATTAAGCAGCAGCAGGATTTTAAGGTCTGTATATATTGGTATCATTGCTGTTTATATACCACATGGAGAAGTTTGCTTCAAGTTCATCCTTGGGTGTTTTGTTCAGGTTCTTCTTTTCTGGTGCTCAGATTCCTGGATTTTTAATGCACTAGTACTTAGAAATGCCTTGTCATGTGTGCAACCATGTCCCAGGCCTCAGAACTGGACTCTAGAACGAAAGTGTGAAGTGTATCTCATTGGAGATTCAGAGTCACAAGCTGGGTTTTATCTCTGAGTTTTCTCTTAATCTGAGTTGACATCTGGCCTACAGTACTTCTGGGTACTGTTTCTGTAGATCATGGAGAAAAATAAGCCTTTAAAAGGGGAGTTAATTGCAGCTATCTTAGGATGTATGACCCATGCTCTGTACGTACCTCTATTTCTCCAGCGATGGAGGAACCAGGTTGATTGGTGTTGGTAGAGAAATGCAGCCACATGTGATTTATATGGAGGAGCTGTCCTTTCAAAGCACCTACTTTTCTGTGTGCTCTATAGACGGAGTCCAAACAACTTGCTTCAGCTGCATAGCTAATGTGTAGGTGGCTAACTTGAAGGCTATGAGACGTAGTCACTAAGGGACAGCTTCAGATGGCTCAGATTTCAGCCAAGTCTCAGGGAGTTATATGCATTGAGCTACTTTGTTTTGAAGAGCCTAAAATCATCTAGGAGGAAAGATTAGGCGTAGGGACATAGGTAGAATTTGGTTGTTCGAATGTGGTTCCAGAGGTTTCCCAGAGTGCGTGGCAGTGGGTATTTCTAGCAAAAGATCTAGTCTTTCTTCAGTTTGTCCAGTTGTAAACGTTTGTAGGCTATGCTGCAGTTTTGTGTGTGTTTTTATAACATCAGAGGAACTCTCATGAGATCAACTGATATTCAGTAGTGATCAAAATCTGGTCTTGTCTTTCCTGGCATCTACCTTGCATTTCTTTTATGTACATAACACACTAATAAGAGGAAGGAGAAGGCTTGTGCCAGTTTCCCAAACTGTTAGATGAGCGAGCACCTTCTTAACTTGGTTTAGAAGGCAAATTAACTGGGCTTTTGGAGGATCACTCAATAAGGCTGTCTTGCTATGGAGTATATGCCCAGTTTCTTCTATCTTAGATAAAAGCATGAGAGGATAGCAGCTTGCTCATTGCAGCGGTGCAGGCGGAACCATCAGCTGGTCATACAAAGATTAGATTCAATGCCTCCTCTTGTACCCAGAAAAAATGAGAATTTCAGGACAGAGCAGGCAGACTTCTTAAGACACTATTTGGAAGTAAAGGTTCAGCTTCAAGTATCTATAATGAATTTATGCTATAAGTGAAAATTTGATGTTTCCTTGGCTCCTCCCAGTATGTCTTTTCATATTTTCTTTGTGAATCGTCTGGTATTATGTGTCTATAAAGCTTCAAAATTTTACTTAATGATGTTTACTTTCCTTTTGCTGCAATATTTGAAGCCTTATATACTCTGTTCACACCATATCTCTTAGAAGAGCTGAGACTGTGCTCGTGTGTGTACAGTAACTGAGCCAAATAACTACAGCAGAGGGTTTTTTCCACCTCTAAGGCTTTCGCAGTTAGACTTGACTGTACCACCTCACCTGTTCTCTGAGGTGCATGAGTTAGGGAGAGGAGATAAAGGAGGGTTCTTGTGCAGGTTGATCACAAAAAAACTCTTTGTCTTCCCTTCTAAAATAAAAAATTCTGCCAAGAACTTCATTCAGTCGCTCATTTGGGTAAAACTAGACACCCTGGTGTCAAGTGAATAGGAAGCAACGGGAGGTCAGCATGTCTCAGTGCCACGGGAGAAGGAGGTGGCCAGAACTCCACAGCAATCAGACCACATATATCTACATATAAACTGTCTCTATCAATCACTAGCTGCAACATGCGTATGACGTGCATGCACACCTGCCACGCTGTCAACACACAGCAAGGGAAGCAGCAGCTTGCTTTCCTCCAAATACATTTCCGCTCCCTCCAAACCACAGCAAAAGAAAGCAAAGATCCAAACTAACCCCCCCTCAATTACTTCAAACTATCCTGAATTATTAGGAAAGCAGAGCAAAGGCCTGGCAGGGAGTGGAAATTGTAATAACGACAAGTTTTGTGCCTGAAGGAAAGGCAGGAATGAAGTCAGAAAGATCCGATGGGGCCAGGTGAGGAAAGAGTCAGCCAAGCACGGGAGTGTTGGATACCTGGAGGCAGTGCAATACGCTGGCAAGGAGCCATGGCGCTGGTGTGAGAGAGCCTGATGGAGGATGGGGAAGGAAGGGAGAGGAGATGAGACACATGGCAGGTATTTGACGGCCTGTCTGACACATGGAGCGTGGCCCCTTGCTCCTTGCCCACCATGGAGGCTGCACCAGGCAGCCAAGGCAAGAGCCCTCGCTGTCAGGCTCGCTGCTGCTTTGCTTGCTTGAGCTCCAGTGGAAGGAGAAGGAGCCCCGTTCCCTGCAGGATCTAGGGGCTGCAAAACTGAAACATCAAATACCTTCAGTGTGGAGAAAGCCAGAGCAAGCTCCGGTCAGGGTGGCTGTGGTGATGTCGTCGTCATTAGCCCGTGAAAGGCAACTTCAAAAGCAAGGTTTATATTTGCCATTGGCTATTTGATGGGGGATTAGTTAAAGGGAATCAACCGGCAGTAGGGTGAGATGGATGTGACTACAGGGACAAAGGCTTAACATGATGTGCTTGGAAATGACATTTGCCTGTTGCCACGCAGATGTGGCCTCCTCCTACCTGTTGCYTTGATCCAGGGGTGGTGGACAGTGYGAGGAACACAGAGACAGCAGTAGCCAGGGAAGCCAGCAGCAGGTCAACCCCTCCACTGCAGCCACTCAACTGGAAATCAGTCCCAAGCAATGCCAGGCTCGAATGTGGCGAGATGAGATTTTTCTGACGAGTGCTATTAGTGGAAGACAGATCAGTGTTTCTAGGTTGCCAGGGGTGAATACACAATACTGCAGTTTCTAGCCTTCTTGGCAGCGTATATGGAAGCACAGGCACGTGGGCCGTAAAAACCTGACTGCTTTCCCTCTCTGACACTGTTAGCTTATTCCCTGTTCTCTGTTGATGTTTTACTCACTTCTCCTGTTGCAAGTGTCCAACTGTGGGACCCCAACCTCACAATGAGTTACTGTGTTCTGCAGGTTGCTCTGCCCTTGGATGGACTACGAGATGTATCAGGGGAGAGAGGTACAGCTTTTAGGCCCTTTCCAAGGTCCTGGCTTATTGAAAAGCAATTGTTATCCTTACTGTTGACCAAGTGCTTTCTCTTTTCACTGGAAAGCAGAAATGCCACTCAAAAGAGGGGACAAGACCTGTCCGGCCGAGCTGGACCCTCTTGATAAAAAGGCTGAGCTGGGAGGGGACAAACTGGTTTTGGGAGGCACTGCCCGCGATGCTGTTGTAGTTGCAAGTGCAGCTGTTTCTCGGGGTCGAGCAATAGGCCTTGATGGCATCTGGTGTTTCTGATCACAGCTAGCTATGGGAGCTGCAGAGCAGGTTGATTGAAGGCCTCAGGACATGTCAAGGAGAACAAGAACAGGACAGAGTGCCAGCTCCCTGGGCGAGTGGCAGGAAGCCTGGCTTTATCAGGATGCTGCAGGCAGGAAATGATTTGAAGTACACAGCCTTTTCTTGTAGTGATTGAGGGAAGGGAGGAGAGCAAGAGCAGGAGCAGCTGCAGCTATATTTCAAAGCTGGTTCCCATCTTTTCTCTTACGCTTTCTTTCCTTACAAAGGCAACAGTTAGGCATTTCTTACTGCAGTGTTTCTCATTCTTCTTTCTCTCCTCCTCTTTTAAGTGTATATGCTCCAGTTTAGAAATATCTCAGGTACCTGGAGAGAACTTTGAAGCCAGTCTCAGATCTCTGATTCTTACAGACTGGTCTGCTGGTGGCTGAGTGGATTAGAGCTATTTAAAGTCTTTGTAAGTGTCAGCGTGGCCTTGCAGGGACCATAAACTCACCAAGGATGGAATCAGGGTGGCTAAACTGGCACGCAGAGCCCTGAGGGAAGGAGGTGGTGGGGGCCAGTGCGGGGCCAGCCAGGCCTTTGTTCCTCCCTGTCACTCTGAAAACGACTCAAACTGCCCTGTAAATCCAGAGCTGCAGAACAGCAACTGCCTGGGGGGGAGCATGAGGACCTGCACGTTTACAGAAGCCAGGATATGGTTTGTGTGGTTGCCAAAGCTCTGCTGCTATTGCTACCCAAAGCTAGCCAGTTTGGAGCGGACGTGGATGTTAAGCTAACTGCAGATGTGCCCCCCTCATCAGAGATGGTGAAACCTGGGTGTTCTTCATGTTGCCCTTCTAGCTGTGCTCCCTTTTCTGATAACGAGGGGTTTTGTTGGCCGTCGTCTTCCCTTCTGCACATCAAGTGCAGGCTCTGCAGCTGAATTTTCTGAATTTATGACAAGTACCAGCTTCTAGCCTTAGTTTCCACAAAAGCTTCTCACAGGAGTTGCATTTTGGACTGTTTGTTTTGTCTTTTGGCACCAGCTGTTTTATGAATGAGAAAAGTAGCAAAGGGCAAATAACCAGAAAACTACTGCAGTAGAGGTACATGTGTTTCGCTGTTCCTTGCCTGATGGGAGAGTCTTTGTAGCCCTTAGGTCTGACATCAAAACTCACAAACTCCTACACTTGTAACTGTTGTGCAAAAAGCTGTTATTGCCCTTAAAACTAGTCATTGGAGTTGAAAGATAAATATTATTCCATATCTTATTGAATAAAATATATTATATCACAGGTGATGGAGACAGATTGTCTCAATAAATTCTGATACTGTATTCGGAGGAAAAGTGGCAATAAAAATGCTGATGACTTGACACGGGGAGAATATTGAATGTCATTAACATGTTATTTCCTCTGTTCTGATACCACTGTCATGTTCTTCCCACTGCTCTAATCTCTATCGGTGGGGTTTTTTGTTTTGTTTTGGGTTTTTTTTTTTTTCCTCTGCTTGCTTGAATGAGAGAAATGACATTTTTTCAGTGCTTTAAATGAGTCAGTGCTTGAGAAATGATTAGAGATAGGAGGTCACTTCATATAAAGAAATTAAAACAAGGTTTGATATTTAGCAGCATTGCATATAGGGGCTCAAGAGGGATGTTTAAGGCTGCTGCTATTATCTGATTACGACAAAGGCAGAGCCATCTGCATGGTAGCACTAGCAATATCTTGATGTTGTAAAATGCTAAATGAAATGTTATTCAATGTAAGCGAAAGCACTTAACAAAGGTGGTTGCTCTTCATGTACAGATGGGGAAACTGAGGGACAGGGGGGTAAAGTGAGTCACCCAAGGTCGCTCAGTTGCTCAGTGGCAGAGTCAGGTTTTTGAGACGTGCTCCAGCTGGTAAAGATGTATTGCTCTCCTATTGCTATGAAACTTGATTTATTGCCCATGGCAGCCCATTTTTCCCAATCCACATTAAACTGTACCTGCTGGGGCCACAGCCCAGCAACTTTTCAATTGCTGCTCCTAGAGATACTTCTGATTTTAATTCCTGCCCCTGTCTGCATATGGACTCTCTCTCTGAATATATGTACTTCACAATGGAGTTTGCAAAGCTGGGAATGTATCTCTGCGTGTACTGTTATAATATGAGCCCTCTAGGAAAAAAAGCAACCGTAAACCCTGTTTTCATCCCTTTTTCCCAGAGTAGAATAAAGCCACCGCTTTTCAGAAAGCCTGAACCTGCTCAGACACTGCCATTCTGTCGCTCTGTGCCAGAAAGCCTGTTGTGAAAGCCCTACGGGTAACTCGGCTCTGCTTGTACCAAAGAGCATTTGAATCACGTGGATTGTTTGGCCTCCTCATGAGAGAATATTTTGCTGGCCTTGAAAGATAGCAATTAAAGGTGCAAAGAAGTCATCTGTCTATTTGCTAGGGCCAGTATATTGCCTGGATTCCCACTGTAATCCTGTGTTTTGTCCACAACTAATTCTAAATGACTCCACGAGTAGCCACCACTTCCATTACAGGCCTATTTCATGCACTGTTATAGTTTATTGTTAGATAGTTTTCAGCAATTAAATTCTAAATTGATTCCACAGTTGCACCCGCTGCTTATGTTATTTATTTTGGTCCTCACCTGTCCAAGGCATGGCATGCTTATGTCTCTTCACAAGGAGAGGCTGCTGCCTGGCTGAATGGAATATTTTAGGTGCCTGAAAAAATAGATTTTTACTTAGGAGTAGTGTGCAAGACAGCTATAACGCAGTTTAATTCTCACAAAGCCCCAGCAATAATACTGATGGATTTTGAAAAGGGAAAAATACTATAGATCTTTTTCTAAGTGTCACAGTGCCTACATTTTTCTATTTGTTCAGGTGTCCTATAGGAAGATGTGTTATTTTTCAATGTAGAACATGAGATGGAATTAGCTTCCTACTATGGCTGCATTACTACTCTATTCATTTTTTTGACTTCAGCTCAGGTACCTACAGGTCCTATTGAGTTAAGTTAATGGGAACCTTTCTGATAAGGCAGGTATGGGGCCAATAAGCCATAACAACTTTAATGCCTCTATTTACCCAGGTGTAAAATGGGAATAAAATTCCTCATGTTTTGTAAAGCACTGTTGAGAAGCTAAGAGGACTCAGCTAGTGAGTAAAGCTATAGAGGACTTCAACCATCATGTCTCTCCTCTTTCAAACAGGGACTATTTGAGTATGAAACAGAACTCTAATAAAGTTTTCCTGTACTCAATTTTTCTCCTTTCACCTTGGGTACACAGTGGAGTATTTGTGAGGTCTCCTTTTCTTCTCTCCCTTTGTTTTCCTTGTATTTTTTAATGCTCAGACTGGATCTTTTTGGAAATCATTATGATTTTAGATGATGGTGTATGTCCCTTTTCCAGCAGCAAGTGTACTCCAGGCCAAGATCTGCTCCTGGGTAGTTAATTTACTGACAGGCTAAAAAGAGATACTCATACTATCTTGGCACCACGTCATTATTAACATGCAAGCAGTTCTCTTTTTTTTTTTTGTTTCTTTTTTCTTAACGTATAAAGAGAACAATTGAATTTTGCCAGGCAGGGCTCTTAATCTCTAGGATCAGATTCTTCACGGCAAGGAGGGGGTGTAAAAGTTTCTCTCGTGCTCTGTCTCTTCATGGCGCATGGTCCCAGCTGTATGACTCCGTTCATGAATATGCATGAAATCAGATATGACATTGCCCTGCTCCCATTAATAATCTTGTCATCTGACTTGTGCAGCATTAAGCTTCAGCCCGTGGCTCCTCATAGTGAATGCAGCCTGAAGGAAAGGGAGGGAGGGGAGGAAAAAAAAAAAAAAAAAGGCCATGCCTTTTTTTATTGGGATTAAGTGCTTGAAAATTTTGGCAGGGGGTTGCCAGGAGAGTAAGGGAGGGAGAGAAAAAGGGAGACACACACAGGGACAGAGAGACGAGAAATCCACCATGAATGCGTTGGCTTGTTAGAAGCCCAAAGCGGTGGGTGTAATGGTATGCGAGCTGACCTTGAATATAGCCACTGTGGGTTGCCCCAGCTTTTTTGTAAAAGAAGCATTTGCAGCAGAGGTTTGGATTTCAGGCTTTGCAGTCATCAATCATCTCAGCCTATTCTCCTCTTTGACAGCTCTGTACAAGGCCTGACATTTGACACCCAGGACCCCAGGACTTGCACAGAGGCACAAGCTGAGGCCCTAGGGAGGAGGTAGGGAACTAGGGGAGAGGAAAAAAAAAAGGAGAGAGATTTTTCTTTTTTTTTTAAAGAAGACACACACACACAAAAAAAGAAGCTACAAAACAAATTGTAACTGTAATAGGAATTGATTTAACAGAAGAACATCACATTGAGTTCTGCTCTCTGCATTGCGCAGTTCATGCTGATAAGGCTGATCTGAAGAGCTGGGCGAAGAGAAGCAGCCTGGGAGCACTGGGAGAAGGGAGAGGAGGCTCCTCACCCCCATTTTAGCAAACCTCAGGGCTACCAGCGGCCCAAGGTTTTATGCAATTTTAACACGATTAACCTGGGCTTGAGTTCAGATTCCAGCCAAGTGGACTGACTAATTCCTTGAGGCTCAGAGACCTATTGGAGAACACAGAGTGAGGCCAGACTGGATCTGGGCCAGGTTGCTCAGGCTGAATTTCAGCAAAACTAGTTATGAAATCAAGTGGCTAGGTTAAATTTCTGTTTTCGCCGGACTCCAAAGGGCACAAACAGACAGTATATGAGACTTGATAAAGCAGATAAATGACCTGGTGTAAACTTTTTTGTTCAAGTAAGTGTTTACATGAGCTGGCAGGTTTTGATCAGTTCCATTCTTTTTAACTTTTTTTTTTTTGGGGGGGGGAAAAGGGGGGGAGGTAACCAAAGACCTGAGTGCAAGTGGGCAGGAACAGACACAGCAAAGTAATTCTCTTTGAGATTGAACTTTTCAGTGTCAGGTGGCATGTTTAAGTTGACCTAGAAACATGTGRCTAAGATTCTCCCCTTTCTGCTAACTTTAGATTCAGCTGAGAAGCATGGACGTGGCCTGTGGATTTCGCTTACAYAGARAGTCATGTTAAATCCTCTGGGTGATTTTTCAGAAACATTAGGCTGTCTTCTCTATCAGAGCTTTGGTCAGAGATGGTTTTGTATGGGGAAAAAAAAAGAGCTCTTAGCTCTTTAGGATTTTCTCATACAGTGGTTTTGATCAGCGGGGTATTTCTGTGTCCTTCACTATGAGTGTGTGCTGTCTGTAAGCCCTACTTGCAGTGTCCGTTTCGACACACGTATCACACGTCGCTGCCTCCGTGCAGATGACCGAGAGGCAGAGGAATAGATAGTTTGGGTGCGTCATGTCTGAAACGCACATCCAGAGCAGCGTTTCTCCACAATAGTATTTAGAGAATTTTTGCTTTCCATAAACAAAAGCGCTTGCTCATACGAACCTTCCGGGAAAAGGGTCACAGCTGATGCAAAAGTGAGTTAGCTGGCTTTTACATGAATGGATGTTTGCAAACATTATTTTGCTATCCTGCTTCAAACTCCTAATTACAGTTGTGGCTTGGAATAAGGAAAAGCCTAAGCTCTCTCTCTAGGACATGCTGATTTGATCGCCTGCAGCGGTTAGGAAGGGTATTTTTCCCTCTACCCATCCACAGAACAGGCCAAGTGCTCTGTGGCTTTTGAGGGTTGCCTTCCTCCGAAGGGTTTAGTCACCGCTGGAGGCGTGATACCAAACGTGATGGACCAATGGCCTGATTCAATATGGCAATTCCTCCGCTCCTTCTATTTTTCAAACTGGCTTCTGTGTGCACATGCCCAAGTGGGTGATTTATCAGCAACTCCAAGATGCACTCTTGCATAGAAAAGAACAGGAGCAAATTCTGTGCCGTTTCCATGTGTKTGTGTGTGTGTATGTGCCTGTGTGCCTGCAGACAGAAGTAGCTCTGGAACAGCTGATCAGTCTTGTTTTCTTTCTCCACCCTGGATTTATCCCAGTGTCTGACCCTCTTCCTCTATCAGACTGCACTTTCATTTCCAGCTTTTTCATTCAGTGCTACATTTATTTCCAGGTTTTCCACTTTTTCAGTTGATGTTCAGGGCAGGGGTTATAGAATATGTATCATGGTTTGGCTGTTTATTTCAATCGCTACTTTGCAGGCCTAAGGAAAATCCCACCACACTTGTCCAGGTTCCAGACCTGACACTTGTATCTGTTTTTCCCTTGATCTGCGCTCAAAATGAGGAATTTGCAATATTAGAAATGAACATTTCTATTGGGAAATCCTTTGATCCATAAAATAAAAGAGATTTTTTCTCCTACTCATCTGTAAGCTTTCCAAAAAAAGATTTAGTTTAGCTTATTTGAAAAGACCTGTAGACAGAAGTTTAAAAATGTCACCCTGGTTGGAATTGATTAGTTTTAAAGAAATGAGTGAGGTGGCATTGCAACCCCTTTTTCATCATTTTATTTTCGTGGCAAAACTTCAGCCTCCTTTCTCCATTAGCAAGCAAAGGGCTTGTTCTTGACCTAACGCATTTCTAAACAGCAGTTCAGTATATTCATCTGATTCCTGTGTTTTTATGCCTTTTTCTGTGGGGTTATTGGACTGTTGTATACATTTGCATCATTCTCAGCTGTGTGTTTTTTAAATTTGGAGTTCTGGTAATTGGGTCAAGAGTGTAGATCACTATCACATCCCTAGATAACCACGGGAAAGTCACAAAGAGGAAGAGGCTGCTCTGTCTTTGAGTCTATTTCCTTTTTTTTTTAATAGCTAGAAATAGAAATTTGATGGATTTGCTTTGAGTTCTTATGTTTGTTTTGAAATCACAACTCCTGCTATAGATGTACAAACACACCTGAAAAAGAATGGAAGATGAGCAGTCCAGGCAGTGAACTGAACCTTGCATCAGATCTACTGCGCACAGAGAGCAGGTGAAAATAATAAATACAGTAAAAATAATAAATACAAGTAAGGGGACATGAGGAAGAATATTGTGGTCTGGAGCGATATCACACAAATATCCAACAGGTTTGTGTGCTTGATTCTAAAGAGACTGCTTGAGAGCGTTAATAAAAAGTTACAAGAATTGTCAATCATTTAAATTCTTTAACAGAGGCCCGGCAGCTCAGACAAAGCACAAATCAAAGTATAACTTCTTGCCTTCAACAGAATACAATGGGAACCAATATGTTGTTATGTAGTACATCATAAATATCTAGGGATAAACACTGGAGACCAAAAGAAGAAAGGATAGATCATTTTTATTTTAGCTTTCTTTTGTTGCCTTTTTTACTATTTCAGTTATGTTTTGCTCTATAAAAGTGATTATTATTCCTCTCATACTACTGCTATTGATGTGAAATCATTGCATAAGTGAAGACTAAGGGATCTATTTCAATGAAGAGGCAGCCTTTTTCTAGGGGCCGTAGAAGCTGGTGGAGAGTCTTCATCCTGGTGATGGGTGCAGAAACAAGTGTGTGTGAAACCACAGCGATTATTCCTTAGTAAACACCCCAGTGTGACTTTCCCCTTCATGCCCCCAAAATGTAGTGGGTTTAGCTTAATTCTAAACATCGTATCCATCCCCTTGCGCATGGGTGGGCGCTTCATGATGCTGAAGAGGACATTTTGACTGCTTATATCTGTACCTGGGGGCCTACCAGATCTGAGGGCAAAGCATTGCTTGCTCATTTGACTCACATAGCTGCGAAGCTTCCAGCACAAATGCTGCTGCGTGGGGGTTGGATGGGATGGCACATTGCAGGGCTGGAGAGGAAAAATAGAGAGGCAACAAACTCCCAGACCTTAGTGGCAGGAGTCACCCTCCCTAAGCCTGTGAGATTGAAGCAATGGATTTTCAAGTAGTTCTTCAGAGCGACTAATTTATATGGATATCAAGGATTCAGTCGGAGAATTAAAAAAAAAAAAAAGTAGCTAGGGGAAAATATGATGCTCTAAGTCCCAGTGGTATGCCACATTCATTTTACTAGAGAGTTTATTCTTTAGTACTTTCATGGATTGACATGAGGGAGGAATTCGCATGTCAGGACAGATAAAATCTCCCTCCTGCCAAAGGAGTCTATTCAGACATGCATGTTAGTAGGTTGATAACTTATTCTGTATTGCAGAAGACTCAAAGATAGACATTTCTCCTTTTATCTCCATCTCTGTGCTCCCTGCATACTAAAGATATGGGGAAACAGCAAGATACATCTTAACTAGCCCTCTCAGAGAGGAGAGAGTTTTCCTAGTCCGTGCCAAGAGATGCAAACTTAAAGGAATAAGGTGTCACACAGACTAATAGCAAATACATTAGCAATGTTTATGCGCATAATTTGAGCCCAGTGTGAATATTGTTTAAAAAAATATAAATCCTGGTCTTTGTGGTTAATTTTTTTGCCAAGAAAAATGCACAATATTTCAATGCTCTTGTTTCATGTTACTCTTCTAGAGGGATGGGGAATAAGTTGAGAAAAAAATGGGAGACCACAAGAAGGAAAACACATTGAAAAATCTATCTTTGATACGCTTTCCAAATACTAACAGAACCTCAGTGTTTCCCTGGGAGATAGGCCCACTCTCCTAAAGAGTGGGAAATGGAGACAAGTAACCTCGTTCTGTGCCCAGAGCTGTAGAAGAATATTTCCTCTTCAAACTGCGATTAAAATTCAGGGACTATTAGTCTTCGTCTTAAACTGGCAATCTCCATTGCATGTATTTTTGATATCTGAAGATATTCAAATGGCCTAATTTTAAGAAACCTGATTAGCTGCGAGTATTAAATTACATGAGTGTTCTTCCAAGGAGCCCTGTTTAGAAAGTGGAGGATGAAGATCCTCCAGGGTGTAATTCTGAGCACCTCTGAACTGCCCTCTGGCAGAAAGTCTTCCTTTCTCCCTCCTTCTCCTTCCAGTGATGGCTCTGGGAGACTAACCTTCATTAGGCAGCACGGGGCTGGACTCATGGGTATGAAACAAATCAGATATACTAGGAACTTCTCTCAACTTTCTTTCATCCTTTCAACTAAGTTCCCCAAAGAGGCTTCTTCCTATTTATAAACAGCTCATATAAGTAGACTGAGATTAAAGTGGTTTAGAAAGTGTTAAATATAGATGTGTATACATACCTAAAATATTTGTCTAGATGTATCTTATCTAAACTTCTGCGGGCATCTGAATTTCCCAGGCTCGAACTATGGTTTGTGTAAATTGGTGTTGTGTCAGTGTCTTTGAGTAACGCTTATTTACGTCAGCTCTGGAATTAGTCCTCTGTATTCTCACCAGCACTTAGACTGCAGGAGTTGAAATAACATGGATATGTACCCATTTTCCTGTTATCTCTGACCTCACTAGAAACAGAAGGTATTAGAAATTTTGTGAGAAAACTATTTTCTTGCAATATTTGCTGCCCACCCAAGAGCTTTAGATTGATATCAGGTAAGAATGTGAAGTTATAAAAATCCCCAACTTAAGCATAGTTTTTCTTGACTTAGTTTTAATTCATCCTGATTTGCATACCTTAGCTTTGAGATCATGTCATTGCAGAGATTTTCAGACAACAATTTTATCTCTTCCTCACAATTTTCGTGTATTTCCAAGCTGCTTGAATAAAGAAATATAAGATAAAGCCTCATGAAAAGCTGCTTTTTTTTTCTCCTCCACACCAGAAAGTGCAGTCTGTATTAGGATCCTTTCTAGAAAAAGTTTTAATTCCACCTAAGATCGGATCCAAGTTGTTTCCCTTTGAAACTGGTAGGATGTTCCCTGGCAAGATGTAGTGAAGTAGTGATACACAGGCACAAACAGACAAACGGACTATTTATTTCATCCTAATTATTAATGTGGCATTATCACTATTGATAATATGTAATGACATATCTTCCAGTGAATTCTCCCCTATTTGTGTATCATTTAATATGAGATTATTCTTTAGAGACAATAAAAGATGGCATCTCAGCATGGAAAATTACACATAAAGAGTGAGAAACTGAGTACAGTGAAAGACAACATAACTGACTGATTCAGATTTCATTATGCCTCACATAAAATCTGTATTTTATTTCCACATTCTTTCTACAACATTATTTTTCCTATTACTGTTGAGCACTGAGTCACTTCTATGGAGTCTTAAGAATAATATTAAGAGTCTTAGACTCTATGGAGTCTAAGAATGTCTTTTAGACAAAGAGATTTCAGCAAGGTGAGCTCGAAAAAATGTGATTTCAGCTTTGAATTGTTCTTTTCTATTGATCTTCCTGTGATTTACAATCATTTCCTATCGGAAAGTTTTCTCCTGCTTTACATCAAGCAAATTTGGGGCAGGGTTTCACCTTTACTGAGCACACCTGCTTTGTGTCCCTTGTGAAAGGAGATTAGTTTCTAGCTATGAGGATTTGTTGCCTATTGGCTATCTTCACCAWAAAACTATCCAAAATGTTCTGTGTGTTTCTGAGTGGAATAGCTGGGAGATTTGTAAAATGATTTTGATCTTGGATCTGAGCCTTGCATTAGAGTGCTTGACTTGCCTTGACCACTGTAATTTTAGAAAGCTGACCCTGCTCCCCTGCAATTTACACAGTGTTTTTAGCCTAATGCAGAATTTCCCTCTTCTGCAGCTGGGAGAAGAATATCCATCGTTTCCAGATGTTGACATATGATCCAGGAGGCAGTTGAAGGCATTTCAAAATCATATGGTTTGTCTTACGAATTCGGATTGGTCAAGAAAGATTTGCCAGAAACCCTCAAGAAAGTGTGGCACCTTACTGCCTCAGGTGGCATTTTAAAATAAAATCTGAAGTTAAATGCATTTTATGAAGAGACTTAAAACTTCTGAAATATAAATCTAAAATATTTATATGTGGGCTGCAATAGAACAGAAGTTATGACCTCATATGTGACTCTCTAGGATTTGTTTTTTTCCTTCCACTAGCCCACCTGGAATGACTTTAGCTTTCAGCTTTACCTCAGGCTGTACCCAGGTTAGCTTCCAGTGACTTATGGCTCCATCAATCTGCACAGATATGTGCTGTGCTCCTTCAAGGGAAGTAGTTCATCTTCTATATGACTGCATCTCCACCTCTTCTGAAGTTCAAAGAACCCAGGACAATTGCTTATTCGAACTGGCTTCAACTAAGTGTAGGAGATGTTCCCTCTGCCTTCCCCAGTGAATCAGGACTTTCTGGTGAACTTTGATAGAGACAAAAACTTTCAGAGTAATCCATCCCCTGTTGAACCTGAGAGACATGTGATGATGGTGATGAAATATCAGGTGAGATGGCTTAGTTTGTTTTAAGGAGCTTTGAACTGGAAATGGATCAATTTAGAGCTCTTTTCTAAAGTCAAAGGAGCACATTTTTTACGATCCATTTCCCATGAACTAACAACTGTTCCACGTCCAGCAGACAGTTTACTTGTAGCTATTTTGACTTGCATTATTCCACTTAATGAAGATAAACATAAGTCAGACACAGGAAAGCCACAGAATGAGTATGAACGGGAAGTGTTCCAAGTATTCAGCATTTTACTAGACAAAATTGGCCAGTAATTCTTTTTGCTTTTCACTGTGGGTAAAAATCCCTGAAAGATAATCACTATCGTTTGAACTAAGATAACACTTTTATCCAGTGATCTGAGAACATTTCCCAAACCTTAACTGAACTGAGAAGAACCTTGTGATTAGACCCATATTATTTAAAACACCTGTTTTACAGACAAACTCACAGGTCACCTGGAGGTACCATGACTTCTTGAGGGTCACAAAGTAGGAAGCCTACAGAGGATTTCTTTCTATGGCTTAAGCGACGTTGCAAAGGATGCCTAAATAATACTTATCCAATCTGCTTAAATTATTCAATTACAAAGGCATTTTGGATGAGTGGAACTTTCTTTTTTTTTTTTTTTTTTTTTTTTTTGTAACATGCAGCTTTTTAAAATTGTTAAAAACGTTAAACCTTTTAATGCTCAGGACCTGTAACTGACTCCTGATCACATGTTGTTATTGCTTCCCTTTGATTGGATTAGTATTACTTTTTTCTTAATCTGTGAAGAAAAGATTATCAAATATTTAATTCATACAAGAGTGAGCAAATAACTGCTTTCCAAGTAGGAATATCTATTCTGTAAACATTTATCTGAACAAAACCTACTTGCCTGTATTTTTTCATAAAAGAAATAGGAAGATGGCAGGAACATGGATGAAGAAATATTCTAAAATAAGACATTCTAAAATCTTACAGATGAGGTAGTGCCCTCAGTTCCAATGACTTCAATTAATGGTGATGATTAATGAACTTAGAGTAAGACAATCGCTGCCATTGGAAACAAAGCAGTGCACCCATGATGCCTCCTCAGTCTTTCTATATGATCATTTGGGAGATGCCAAATGACTTAGAACAATTTCATTTTTTTCATTGGTAGGTCCGTGGTTTGAAAAGCTGCCTAATCCTCTCCTGCTCTTGTTTCACTGTTGACAGAAAGTGGGCTGTGATGTTAGCACCGAAATCATTTGGCCYTGACAAGCCAAATAGATCACACCCTGCCTCAACCTTGAATCTGTATCTTAGAAATAGCACCATATGCTTATTTTTTAAGCCAGCTGATCAAGTGTTTAATAAAGCGGAGGTTGTAGGGATGAGGAGGAGAAATGCTGTCTGTAAAAGTTATTGTTCTAGTGGGCTTCATCTCTTAAGCCTTTCTAGCATGGCAGGTCTCAGTGTTACAATTAGTTTGAAATTTTTATTTTTTCATGTAAAGTTAAATTTGAAGCAGATGATGAAAATGTATTTTTGCATGCTTTCAAACAGGACAACATAGTAACTGAGAAAGCTTAAAGTTTTGTGTTAAAAAAAAAAAAAAGGAAAAACACTCTTTGGGAAATGAAGTAATCTGCAGAAAAAATGCTGATTTAAACAAAGCAGCCTTCCAGTTCCTGTATTTTTTGGGCTAGGGAGTGCCATCTCCAGTATTTCCCTATGAGCTTGCCTTTTTTCAACAGATGTATACTCTACAGTGATGTTTATTTAAAAGCCTGCCAATATATCTGAAATCAGCACATAGCGAATGTTGATGCACCACCTTGCCTAATTGACTTATCCRGAAAATAAACAGTGAAGGGCTGTTTTAGCAGCAAGCTGGTTGATACAGCTACTTATTTCTTACCTTTATCTAAGTACCACACAGGCAGACAAGAATTAGTGCCTGAGAGGATGCACACAATATACATTTTCTGCAGTCTTTAGCATTTTGTGGACAAACCTGGTATTGGTGTCACTGTTACTCTTTGAATCAGAAAAATAACATTTTTCTTTCTGCTGCTCTGAAAACTTGATCGTACCCTTAAAATGACATGTGGATCATGAGAGCTTATCCAAAATTATTATTTTCAAAAACAATAGGTTCCTAAAATATTCACAGTAAATAAGGATTATAAGGCTACTCATGCAATTTGAATAATTTGCTGCTAGTAATATTGGCACTCAATCTGTCTACAAAATGTCTCTGTTAGCAGGAAACAATCACACTGGGAGGTGTTAAGAAGAGTTTGCAGGGGAGTAGCAGAGTGAAGCAATTAAAAATGGTTGGGAAAGTTATTTGAAATTTGAATAAAATAATTTCCTGCCTTTTTGATATATTATAAACTGAATRCTAATATCTTGCATTAGTTTACATCTACATTAATAGAAAGACAATTTGTTTTCTATTAGTTTGTCGTGTCTTTTTTCACCAAGAAAGATCCAACCTAAATATATTGACCAAAAAAGACAGAGAAATAAGGTTTTTCTAATACTCCAATGAATAGTGTAATTTTTTTGACCATCCAGTGCTACTGATCACTGAACCAGGACAGGAAGAAGCTGGTTGTAGTTTGTGAAGYGGAATAGAGAGGAAGGGATTTGGCAGAAGGGCGTAGAGGAGACTTAATGGAATTGATATTTCGGTCTCATGTAGGATGTGGTCTTTCTATACAAATCTCAGTTCTGACATGATCTTTTGTTCAACTTTTCACAAAATGCAATGATTATTCCTGGGAAAATATTTAGCAGATGAAAATGAACGTTTTCATTTGAGTCATGTTAGGAACTGATATATCTTTTTGAATGAATACTTTGAGGGTTTTGCATTAAAGATTTTCCATCACATATTTCAGAAGTTAATATTTATTTTTGTTAATTTAGCACAAAGGTTACAGCTCTGAAGATATTTTTGAGCTCTTATCTATCATATTAGGGTATTAAATGACTACAGATTTTGCCATTGATATAAAAGTGTCTTAGTGTATTTATGCTACAGGTGTTCTTTATTGGAATAGGATTTTTATACTATATCATTAAAAAGAATATAAAGTTAGTACAATGACAAAATATAGATTTTTTCATATGTCTCTGGTCAGGAGGAATTTTTAGCATAAAAACAATAAATCAAAAATAAAAAGAAGTAGAGTTGAAAAGAAGAGCCATCAGATTAGACTCTGTTTAAAAGAATCTGGTCATGATAGAACATTAAGAAGAATTAAGCAGTATTAAACAGAAAATACTTCTCTATGTTACAGATTATGGTAGTAGATTGTTATTGTGACAATTTTCTTTTGATGTCCTTTATTTTTTACTTATATCCCTTGATTGAGCCATTTTCCTTACCAAAATGGCTCTTAGAYATAGTCTTTTTTAAAAAAAAAAATACCCCATTTTGGCATATCCTGATTTTGCTAGCTAACTGCTTACTGGTATTATTCTTTCTGTGTTCTTACTACAATGAATTAAGAGATTTTTAATGGTCTTTCATGTTAGATACTCTGAGAGAACATTGTTTGTCAGACAAGATAAAATCTCCATGTCTAAGAGGGTCATTTCTAAGTCATAATGGTATTAGGCCCCCAAATAGCAAGTCCTATTGTGTGTATTACAAGCATCTTAAATAGGAAAAGAGTAATCAGAGCAAAAAATAAATATCTAAAGAAGGATCTTACATTCTCAATATTGATTTTGTAGAGCTGAAATTTAAAATGGAACAGACAAGGCTTAGAAACCTTCTCTAACTCTCTTCATTCTTCCGTTAGTTAAGAGATGAGATGGTTCAGCCAACAAGATGACTAAGAAGCTTTACTGAATGGATTGGCAGTCTTGAAAGGCTTGAATTTATGAGCCTTATTTCATAAAAATAATTTATGAAATTGTTGACTGTATCTTCATAAGAGTGAATATTTTAGAGTAAAGTTTTATCCTTTCTCATCAATTAGTTTATCAACAGCCTACATTTTTTTCTATAGGTTAGCTTTTTGACTGTTTATTTCTATAGCTATCATCTTTGCTCTGTGTTTTCAAAAAGCTTTAAAAATGCCTGAAACCATTTCTTTTAAAGCAGTAGCCACCTCATAGACTGAATCCCACATGGATAATTACCGGTGGGCTTATGGAATGAGTTTTGTTGATGTCCTCAAGTCTAGACAGTGTCTCTGCAGCCTGTCCCCACTATTCAACAGCACTTCTTTGGAAGGCAGTAAGGGAAATGTGGTCCTGATAAAAATTTCAACTGAAGGAGTCAATGTATAGAAAAGTAGAGTGAAGGAACCAGCAATAAGTTGATTCCTCTTCTCCCCTCTTTTCTGCCATCACGTAAATTAAGTGACAACATTTTATTATCAAAATTATAAATATAGGACATACTTTTCCTGCAAAATTTTCAGTACTGAGGAAGAAAAAAAAAATGTTTGGAGATTTTTTCTTTTAAGCAAAGCATATTAAATGGTTCTGTAGTATCTCCCTTTCTCTCACTAACTCTTTGCCCTCTAGACGAGGAAGGATTTATCTCATACATTTCAAAAAAAGTCACCTCTCTGTAACCTACAGTTCATTCAATCAAGGCTTAGCGTAAATAATCACTATGGAAAACACCAATCGGCTTTCAAGAGCTCTTGGATTTAGGACGAATACACTGCTCATGCCTGTGGAACTCCTCTGGGAAGGAAAGAAAGGAGAATGTGTCTTGATTTACACTGCCCTATTTCTCGGATCTGCCAACTCTGTGACTGTCCACTTCACTACCATCAGATGCTGTGAGACAAGCATATGGTGTTTACTTCTGTGACCGACATCTCCCYGGTTTTCCTCGCTCTTCGAGAGAATCCCCTCTTGCCAAGTCAATTTGCGAGGGCTTGGACGGAGCCGTGGCCCTCTGGTCTGGATCCAAAACATCCCTCATTTTCCCTTGGCAAATATCAGTAGAGGACAACCCATTTCTCCCTCCTCCCCACAAAATCAATTTTGCACTGAGGAAAGCTCCAATCTAAAGGGTGATCCAACCTTATAAGTCCCTTCTGCACCTTGTGARGATGCCGCCATTGTCCCTATGAGTGCTGATCTGGGGGACTGGAGGGCAGCAGAGCAGCCCSGATCCYGGCGGGGACCACGAGCAAAGCCTTGCCAAAGGGCTCCACACAGGCACTGGCATCACGGCTGCAGCTGATGAAGGCTGAAATGCAGAAGATGWGCCAAACAAAGGATTTGCATTTGCTGTAGGCCACAAATCTTAAATAGAGCTTGACTTGGGAGTGGTTAGAATAGTCCAGGGAATCCTCTTCTAAGTGACAGAAGCTGGACACATTTTAGGGGAAWAATTGTGAAAGGAAACTCCAGCCTGTTTCAATATTCGACTTGCTCCTGCTTTATTCTTTTTCCTCCATTCCTTCCTTCTCTTCCTCCTTTTGTGCCTTCCTTCCCTCTGTAACTTTATTCTGGTGGCAAGGACATCTTTATCACTCTTATCAGGTCCTATGTCCTTGGCTGTCCTTTTGAAGTGTGATTTCCTGCATCTAAAGGTCAAGAAAGTATRCTGGGCACTGCAGATTTCCTGTTGCTTTTCCTCTGTTTGCTATCTACAAGATTTCTTTAGTTTCCTTCCTGTTTTTCTGTTTCATTTGTTTGTGCTTCCCTTTGCTGTCCCAACCTGCCTCTCCTCCGCAAACAGGTTTCCCTCTGAAATCACAGATCATTATCACACTTCTGTTTTTCTTCATCAGCATCTCAGAGTGATCTTCCTCTTTTCTCTATTGTGCCTCATCCTTTCTATCTTTCCTTTACTCTTCTTTCATCTTTTTCTTAAGCTATTTTAAACTCCTTAGTTTTGACTCGTGTTTTCTGATCTTCCCATGATCAATACTTGACTGAACTGGAGAAAGGCCCCAAAATGAACAGCATGACATTCTGTAAAGAGGTTTCAAACTTTCTTAAARGAGAACTAATCCAAACCCTGATACAGGGGCTCTTTGCAAGGCAGTAGTGTTGCAGAAGTGTCTCTGGCAGCTCAATGGAAGTGCAGGCTGAGTCAGCTAGGTGATCTCTTCCAGCAGAAAGAAAAGCAACATCTTGGGATGCATTAGGCCATTAAAAACTTCCAGTAATACACAAAAGGTCTGTGTGAAATGAAGTTTTCCATCTCCTTTACAAGCAGAATAATGAGAAGCTGAATATAGGTTTTATATTGGCGAAATTTTTCAAAGTAAGCCCCCCCTATAAGTTACCAGAGTTGCTCAGTACCATAATTTGAGGTTAGAAAAGGTCAGACAACCACTGGCTGAGAACGGCCGCTCCCTCGCTGAGGGGACACCTTTGACCACATTCTTCAGTCTATCACCGAGGTGTTGGGGTCAGACAAACTCCCCAGCCTCTCAGAGGCAGCTTTCAGGCAGAGGARAAGCAGCTGATTTAGGTCAAAGAAGTTAGGCACTCAGCTGTGCCACGGATCCGTTAGCATTTTGGCCAATGCATGTTAGRCTTGGAAGAAATACTATAATTGTCTCAAAGGATTTTAGGGCAAACTGACTGTTCTTGCAATTTCTGCATATTTGCCAGTCTTTCCTCGGATGGCTGTTTGCAGTCTCTGACACGTGCTTAGTTTGAAGGAAGATCTTCATAGAAAGCTTGCTTATTTTTTATTGAGAAAAAGAAGACTCTAAAGAGAAATTTAGTTTTCACAGCTAGTAAATGCAATCCCATATTTCACTACAGGCTTTGGGTATGTGTTGGGATTTTCCAAACCTGTGATGTATGAAATAATTCAGATGGTAAAACATTATTCAGGGGCTTCCCAATTATTCCCACAATACCTGTTTGGGAGACGGAATAGCGCTGGGGCTCTTTTCTCTGCTTTTARGCAGGTTTTTGCTTTCCGCAGGGAGGTGGCGGTTCAGTTAAGAGACACRCAGCCGTGAGCTTAGGCTTTCACATGCACTAGTGCTATCTGAGTGCATCCAGGCACAGGAGGAGTTAGGAAAACTTAATTTCAGCCACGATGCTGATATTTGGCAAACGAGTGGTTTTACGGTGCTTCATGCCGCTCTGTTATTTATTTATTTATCCTTACAGTTCTAGCACAGCGACTTAATGGGCGAGCCGGGCTAACGCATTAACTTCTCTCTCCAGCTGGGCACAGCTTTACGTCCTGCTGCCACTGGGCAGGGTAGGATCTGAGCTKGCTCGCTGGGTACAGCGCCGTTCCCGTACCCAGCTGAGCTGTGGCTTGCCAGGGGACATTGCCCCTCTTGGAGCTGCAGACGGCAGCTGCTTTAGGTGATAGGAGGTGGCCTCAGCGAGTCCCTGCTCCGTCAGGGAATGTGCTGCACTGCGCTCTCTCCAGATGCTCAGGATGCCTTAGCATCCCCTCTTCGCTCTAGGAATCACGGGCTGAAAAAGCACTAGTAARGCTGGGAGTGAAGGGTATACCTATTTTCCTGGCAGGCTTTGATAGCCTCTTCTTCTAAGGGAACTTTGTTCCGAACTTTTCTGGGGTAATTTGTCCTGATAAATTGACGTGCTTAATAATCTGAATATATCAAGTCATTCCTCTCCTTTAGCTTCACAAAGGAAAAGAGAGAAYGGTATTAGTTCTACAAGGGCTTTTTCTTAATTTAATGATCATTAAACTCTAAGAAAAACAGAGCAAGAACAGGGAGGGGAGAAGAAATCTAAGAGCAGATGAAACAAAGTCAAAACTTGGGCTTGCAGCTCAAATTTCTTCCTTCTTTTGACAGCAAGCAGAGCCCCCGAGGAGTCCTTGGGAGAGACAGCCCAGCGTGGAGGAGAGCCCAAGCATCCTTGGCGTGGGTGGGTGTTTCACGGGTGGATCCGTGCGTTGAGTCCTTGTTGTGGCACAAGACAAAAGGGGACGTGGCAGCTCACGAGCGCTCAGGACTGGGGGCCRGGGAGGAGAGGAGAGAGGAGCATGATTGATGGAGTTCTGGTTGGCTTATAAAGGGCAGCCGGGAGTGCAGGGAAATAATCAGGGAAAAGGGCGTCCCGCGCCGGCTYGCTCAGAGGGGAGAAATGAATCCTGCACCTCTGCATTATTAAGTTGTCAGGCGGGCTGATGATGAAAATCTGAAGGTCAGGCATAACAAGAAGCACCTTATGGGGGGATCACGACCTTTCTGGAAGTGCTACACTCATGTTTATCTGCACCTAACCCTTATCCACAATTCTTCATTTGATAAGAGCGCTGGGTGCAGGAAGGGCGAGGGAAGTCCTCATCATATGTAGAAGCGGCGTGTGAAATTAGGCTTCCTGTGAAACTGATTGTGGATGCTCAATTCGCAGTGAAAGATAATAAACCAAAAGGACACACGAGGGATGCAGGCAGAAATTGTTCACTACAGTGGAACTCAATAAAGGGAACGAGAGCTTTCCTAAATGACAAATTTGGTACAGCGGTGCTAAAATCAGGATTCTCCCTGGCACCACTGCAGCAATTTGCTCTCAGCTCTACCACTTTTTATTTACTTTGGAAGTCCTAATAATGTTAGAGAGTGGCTTTTTCATCTATTTATTTATTTATTTCTCTCCGGCAATGTTTATTCTTTAACTGCTTACTTTAAACAAAAGAGTCAAGGTGAAGGGCAATGAAATGTTAGATTCCAATTGATTTTTCCTCTTTAGTTTCCATATCAGAAATGAGTATAAATATAAATATATTCCAGAGTTAGATGCTTGCCTTATGTGTGCCTTATTGACTGCTTTAATAAATGTCACGACCCCGTTCTGCGTGCGCATGCACACACAAGCTTGCACATGCTTGCAATCAAATAGGTAGAGGCAATGCTCAAATGTAAATGTTGTAATGATGACAATCACAATGAAAATATTCCAGACCTAAACCTGCTCTTAAAATATACTATTAAGCGCTTTATTTCCCTCGATTTACAGTATCTTGATTTTGCTTTTAAAATCCATGATGTATTTAAAGCATGACAAAGTACACTTGTGGAAAAGTGAAGTCAAACAAGACTTCATAATTATTGCAATATATTCACTTTTCATGCATAATCCTTTAAATTAACAATACAATATATCACATCTACTGCCACTAGAGGCTAATGCACCTCTATTGAAAGCTATGTTAAGGAAAATTATGTCCTATCTTGAAAAGACACATAACCTTCCAAAATATTAAATGACAGTAGGTTCCGATCCTGTAGTTCTTGCATACTCAAGTAGTCTCATTAGCCTTGATTTTCTTACACCGATGGACAATAACCTATTAACTTTAATGGATTTACTAATATACACTGATGTGAGATCAGAATCAGTCCCTTTGGGACACCATATTTAAGGATTACCAGACCAGCAGGAAAAGAAAGATAATATACAAATTAATGAATACCTATATTAGATGAAAACTATGATACTGGAACTCATCAACTGCCTTTAAAATGACTCTTTAATGAAGAGGTGACACTGAAAAATACTATGTTGTCGATACAGCACATAATGAACCTTCTGTAGCACATAAAAATGAAAGAGAGCTTTTCTATTTCCATTGTGTAAGTGAACCAATTCATCTAATTTTATTCTTTTGGCATCCCGTGTGTTTCCTATCATAATGGTCTACAGACCACTTCTGGTATGCTATTAAAAAGCGACAACAACTAACTTTTTGGTGACTTTCTTCTTCAGATATGATAAYGATGCAGAGTGGATGTCAATACAGCTTTTTGATATTTTTGCAGCTAGGGAAACTGAGGCATGAGGAAATAAGTAATGGGTGGAGCTGGCCATAGATTTTTGAACTGAACCATGACTTGAAGAAAACTAGGTTTATATSTGGGCTTTGGGGAAAATAAAAATTTCCTTTCGGGAATCAAAGGAAATCCTTGTGGATCAAACTGTTAGAGTAATGAGGACTGCAGACTTCTTAATACCACTGAAGATCGCTTTGGATCGCAATGCATGTGCTAGGCTTTTGGAACATGCCCACCAGTATAAGTGTAGAAATATAATTTGAAGGTCATGCTGTGGGGAGACTTGCAAGCAGCAAGGCCTATGAACCATTCCAGTTTTTCTGCATAAGGTGAATCTCACAGGTTGTTGGGGGAAACAGGGATTCCTAGGAGACTGGTTCCTTTCAGTTTATATGGCAATTCCTAAAACGTCTCTTTCGTATCCTCGTCTCCACGTGGTTGTGATGTGGTCCTCRTGAAAAAATATATTTCTCCATGTGTGTGTTTTTTCAATAGTATGGTTATTCCTCTGTGAAAGAAATGCATCACAATTTACACACAGAATTTATACAGCTTTGTCTTCTGTAGCTTCCTGGCATAGATTATCTGATGCAATTGGTCTATATTCACTCTATTTTCCAATGATGGTTTTAATTTCAGCCCCCTTTTTCTAATCAGTGCTCTTTCACATGAAACTTCAGCATTTGTGAAACCTGTGGGAAAATTTATTATCTTTTGAGACTTCTTTTCTCCTCCTGTCATCAGAATTGAAACTGACTGATCGAAAGGACAGACAGGCATGAGCTCATAACTTCAGTTTTGTTTATAAGTGAGGAAAAAAGAGATCTGTAACAAGTAATCYSTGTAAAATCTGTTGATCAAATTAGGTTTTCTCACAGRTGTGARCASGTGGATTGTTTTATACATTTATGCAACATGTACCTGTTATTGCTTACTTTAACACTTCTARCTAGTTATTGCCAAAGATAGCTGCTGCTATTGCTACTTTTTTTTTGTCTTATTACAGTAAGGTTTGGCTGTCAAGAACTGKCAATGTTATTTTAAGAAACTGTGTGCAAATAAATGTAAAATGCTAATGTGAACAAAACTTACATGAAACTGATCACCGAACATAAAGAATTTGATTTTATGCAATGCAGGAGACAAAAGCCATGAAAGAGGAAGGTTATTTGGTAGTTGCTAGTCAAATATGGTGAGATCTTATGGTAGGTCTTAAACCTAGTGGGTCTGAGCTAAGCAATAAAGAAGCCTTTTTCTGCACTGCAACCAGAAGAATGACTGATGATTTCCGATTGAACTCTTTTAAATTAGAGCTGGCTAGAACTCAGTGGGCAAGTTTTCCTTGCATAATGGATCATTTGTAGGCCAAATCCAGCTTTCACTGAAGTCAATGGAAATATTTTCATTGACTTCAATAGGTTTTGATTCGGGTCTCTATCTAGGAAATTATGTAAAGTTCTGGAGAATCAAAGAAAGGCCATTTATATAATTRTCTATAGTGGCTTTAAAGTTTTTTCAGGGATCTCAAAACTGAGCGGTTTTTTTCTTTCTTTTTTTTTTTTGTTCAAACCTGAGATTTTAGAGCCTCTTCATCAATACCGCGKTCTGACACTTTTCGTGCTGTCCAAAAAATACTGGATATGTTTAAAAATAGCTCTTGGGGAAGGAGTGCCACCTACCATTTCCACTGTTGTTTTTCAGCTGCAGAGAGTGTTACTATGCTGCTTTAGCACTGGCTATTTTTAGTCTTYGTTTACAAAGCCTGCGTTTCAGGGTGCGATAATCCCTGCAACAGTGCAAMTCTCAGGGGCCCAAATCGCGTGGGYGATGCCAATCCAGGTGTGGGGCTTTCTTCAAAGCACGATGCAAGTCCTGGCTGAGTTATAGAGTGGCAGAAGCACACGCTTTGCTTGGCCAAGCTGCAGCTAAAAATGACTTAATTTCAAAAACTGACGTTTTACAAGCAGGCAGTTAATCCTTCATGTGGGCCAGGTGCCTCTGGTGAATAAGGAGGGAAAAATCTGTAGGGAGAGACTTTCATTTCCCCTCCTTCTCATCCAAGCGTTTCTTGCACAAAACAAAACAATTAARCCCCACATCAGTTCCTTGTTTCCTCTTCTAACCTCTTAAGTCACTTCATCTCCAGGCTTCCTATTATACTTRCATATCCAACTCTCTCTCCCTCATAATGTCTTCTCTTGTTAATGGTGTYACTGCCCATGTGGTTGTTGGAAGTTTAAGCTTTCAGGTTCTCCACAACTGCTGTCTGTGTTATGCTGCCCAATACAGTTTCCTTATTCACTGTGATCTCATGCTTGGAAACTCTGGATCTTGATTTTCTTTTTGGTYGCTCGTCCCTAAAGTATTATATGAACTCATTTAAACTGAAATTACTGTAGCTATTAGGGCACAGGGTGAATTTCTGTATATTTCAGACAGGAAAGTGAGCATCAAAAAGAGGAAGAATATGTAAGGACAAATACCAAAGTCTATGCTGTCTTTTGTGTTTCCATGATATATAGCCTCCACTGTGCTGTTCTGAGTAAATGAAGTCTTCTGCCATGGACTTTTTGTTCTCAGATATCTAGAGAAAATTTTAGAGAGCTTAGCAAATGAAAGGAGTATTAACTTTTTATGGATTATTTATATATACTTATTATTTTGTGTATCTGCCAAGGATACATAAGTGACAGTGATCACAGATTGTGAATTAATGCAAAATATGAAGTTAGGCCAGACACCTATACAGGAGGTGAAAGACCCTCATTTTTTCTTTAGGGAGTAGCTGTTGAGCTTATAATATGATTTGATTGTTTCACTGTGCTGTAGTAACATTCTCCTCTACCCTGTGAAATGAGGACAGCCCTTTTCTAATGGAAACCCACGGGAAGTACTCATTGAAGGTAACTTTCATTAACATCACAAATGTCTTGGAAATCATGATCTGATTATTGGGCTTGCTTGGGACAATTTAAGGGATTTCAAAGGAAAATTATTTCTTACTTTGGTGGTGATASTTGGATTCCAGGAACCTAAAATAGTTTGAATGGGAATAAGTTCTTAAATCGGAAGCTCCTTGCTTTGAGACCAATCTTGAGATTTTGGGGAAGACGCTTGTGGACAGAATTATGAAGTAATTCTAATAAAATTCTAGTTAARGAGATTGGTATTGCATCCCTGATGGGAAGCCTTTAGCTGGACCTTCCAATGCATGTATCGCTTGGATGGTGAAATCCTATATACATTTATAAGTAATTATAACTGTTTTAATTTGTTTTCCTAAATTCTATACGATGCTAACTGCATAGCTTTTTCAGTATGCCATTTCCTAGATGAGGATTTACTCATGGCTATGGCTCCAGTTACTGGCAGTGCTGGGATTAGGCTGATGTCATGCAGAGATTGRTATTAATGCCAAAGAGAGTGATTTTGGGTTAGATATTGGCAGACAGAGATAAAYATTATAGYACAAACTACATCAAACCACACTTAYTGCTTCAGAGCTTACCTTAGAAACCTGTCTGTCTTTAGCTTCTATAGAGGAAGTGAACACTGCAATTTGTACATCATCCATGAAAGAAAATTAACCGTTCTTAGAGGAGTGGAATAGTTTAGGCAGCAGTTCCATTATAGTGCTTTTACTGGGTATTATTTTTACTATGGAAAGTCCTTTAAAATTAATGGGAATTGATTTCAGTGGCCTTTGACATATTACTGAAAATAATACCGCAAAATACAACCTTTTCCCTCTTACCGCTACGTAAAGGCTTTAACTGGGAAAGCAGTTTACAATGGTGCCCCCATGTAAGGCTTTAGTCAAAAGATTTTACGCTTGATAACATCTGAGCCATAGGAGCTGCATGTGGGGTTTAGCATCTTAGCAGCTGCAATTCTTAATCCTGATTCCGGTGCCTCCATATTAAAGGCTCCATGGTCACGGAGCACCAGCTTTTGCCGTAACGACATTGTCATTCATTCCTCCCCCCAACACGCGTGCCTGACCATATAGGAAAATGAGTTTACAACCGACTACGCCTACGGGACTCCCGGAGGGATACAATGCGAGAGCCTTTRCTAGTGGTGGATGGTCCTCAAAAGGTCTGAAAGTTTGATAAGTACATCCTTAACCCAACTCTTTTGACCTTTATTCAGATTTGTTTTTGGAGAAGGGCAAAGGTTTGGGCCAATTCTTGTTTCACCCAACTGGCTTGTCCATCCRTAGTCTGTAATTGATCACTAAATCACTGCCATACTTTGCTTTGGAGGCAAGGCCCCGCTACAGCAGGGCACTAAAGTGAATACTTAACTTTAAGCACATGAGTAATTCTTTAAAGTCAAGAGGATTATTCATGCACTTAAAGTTTAGCTGCATATTTAAGAAGTACTTTGCTAGATCACGCCTCAAGGAATTAGGGAGCSTGTGCACTTATTGTACAGCAGTGCCAAGTGCCCTGGTTTGCCTTTGCATCGTTGTGGTCCTCTCTGTTGCCTGGGAAGTTTCTTTACAGCAGCCCAGCTTGGGGCAGGGCTTCAACCATCCCCAGGCTGGGAGATCAAGGACTTAAGGTGTTTGAGTTTGCAAACTTTTGCTAAAAAGGTAGTTTCAGAATCTGGCCATTCTCAAAATTAGCAAAGAGGATAGAAGTCCCATAGAAAGTCTTTTTTGATTTTTTGTTTGTTTGGTTACTTTTCTTTCCTCTGGGCTCAAAGGGTAAGTAACTCATGTTACCTTATGCATTCATCTCTTAAGATGAAGTCAATTTTTCATATTTAAAAAGACCAAAGCTATTTGATAAAGTATATCCGAGAAAACCAACTCAAATCATTGCTTTTGGATCTTTTGCAGTAGCTGGTCATGCTTCTTCAAGCCTAGTTCTCAGCTTGCTCAAATAGGAAGCAGTGACAGTTTTACACCACCTGAGGATTTGTCTCCTTAAGAACAAGCAGGCCCTGCAGATGTGCCTTTTGTATTACACAATACACAGAGTAGTGAACCAAACTACATACCACAGGTTGACACCTTCAGCAGAAAATGTTTAAACATCATTTAAAAAAGAATTCTTTCTTTTTTTAAAAAAATGAAACTAAGACTTGCTGAGTGTACATCAATGGTTTTATTGCTGGTTCTACATAATAAAGTAATTGTGTAATTAGTAATACATTTGTCACTCCTTTACTGAGGAAAAAGTAAAACATGTACTGCTTTTGTGTAAATCCTGACAGTAGTGATTTTTTTTCCAGAGAATTATACCATTATATCATAAAAGTGTCAAGGCATGAGTTTACTGTTCCTACTAATATTCTAAAATATTCTCTTAGGCTGACATCTCTGTCAATTAAAATTAAACAAAATTGCATTCTGCCATATACACTTCAAATAGGAAGCTTTCAAGTTTATGGCTGTTCTTTGAATTGATTTTTAAGATGGCATCTGTAAAACTTGGCTAGTACAAGATGAGGTAGGATGTAGTTAAGGTTCAGTCAATTTTAAAAATGTTTTAAAGATCGTAAATTGACAAGTGAAATAGACTGAGCATCCTTGGGATTTTGGTCTGTCAAGTATAAATCCAGGAGTTTTTTAAARCTGAGCTCTTGCTAAGTGAAAATTTTATGAAAACATGTTCTTCCCTCCTCGCCCCCACCACTTTGATATTTTTGCAATAAGTTACACAAACAAGAGCGCTTCTGGTGTTGTTTCCAGTTGCTTAGTCTCGCGGGATTTGGAATTCTTCTTCTCCTGGTGTTTCCCACAGAAATAGAGTGAGAACGTGCTTTCTCACGGGACTGTATTTCTCATGGAAAATAATAGGGTTGCCGGCAGCAAACGTTTTCTGCAGTGATACCCTGCCAATAAAGTCTTCAGGGAAATTATTGCCCTCAATAAGATGAAGACTAGTAAATTGGAAGCTCCATCCCTACTCCGCAATGATATGTCTTTAGGAAGCATTCTCCTTCTRTTATTCCCTGGAAACCCTGACCCCAGGAAAATGCAGGAGGCGGTAAGGTTTGGTTTACTCTTAATTTTGTTCGCCAAAATAAAGTTATCAGTTTTGCATGAAAAAAAAGGTAATAATAGTAAGACACCTTCATACATCCTGGCCAATATATTTATGTCAGCAAAAGTCCTTTCACAGACAATTATACTAGAAAATTTTACTCTTATTTTTTATTTTAGGGGCGGATCTAGCTCAAACTATAAGAAACAAAGCTCCCTTTTGCTGGTATAAACTGCATCCTCAAAGAGGGAGTTTTCTGACACAGCAAATCCTTCTAGGTGTAAACTTGTCAAAGACGYGTTGAATGCATTCTAATATCTAGAAGCCAAGCGCAATTTGCCACGTWAGGTTTTATTATTATTCTGAGCAGCAGAAAATCCTGGCTTTGCTGTCTCCAATTCCATGAAAACCTGTGCTACTGCATGTTAAAAAATGGGCCTTATTCATTTAAAGCACACATTTTTGGAAGATGATCTTCAGGCCAAAGGGAATTCAAAGTCAACAGAGTGTTTTCCCCTGTTGGAAATGCAACAAGTCTCAGTGTTTGCACTGGACAGGAAAATCTGAGCATTCTTAGAGACACATTTTGGAAATGGGTGGAAGAAAAAAAGCAAAGCCCTCCCCATGGAAATGCAYACTGAAAGAAAGTGCAGGTGTTGGCCGTGCAGGAGTTTGTGTCAAGAGAAATATTTCCCCAGGGTCCCATGAGAGGAAAGGGGGAAGGGGGAATACTCGGGGGTGCCTGACCCAGGGAGTAGGGAGAAAAAAGCAGAGCCTGGTGACAGAAAGGCTTTAATTCATGCACTGTGTGCTTGAGTGATGTGTTTACTTTCAACCTTCAGGTTAGACTCAAGCAGCAGCCAAAAACCACAGATCAACACATCTTTAGTACAAAGTGAAAGTACAACCATTGGCACCCTTGGTGCTCCACCAATTTCTGAAATAACATTAAATGCGTATTAATATTTGCTTTTAGTTAACCATGTCAAAGGGGACGGTAATTATGGCTAAGTAGCAGGGTTGGGATGAAACCTAGTAATTGCTGCCGAAGGAGGTAACATAAGCATAGTTGGAAGGGTTATTTTTAGGCAAAGGGCTATGCTGGAAGCACGCTTTAAAGACAGTTCTGCTCAGGTTTAAGTCTCTTGTTAGCTAGGAACATACTGGATAAATTGGAGAAGTCAGAAAAATCAGRATCCAACTAAATCTGTCTTCATACTAATAAGGAGATTTATTTTCTTAGGCTAATATTATTGTAATTATGCCTCCTGGCAGTGTTTCAGGTGTTGTAAAGCCATATAAATCCATTGAACTTCAGTGTTTCTACACTGGCTTACCCTGGCTGAAAACCTGGCTTGATTAAGGTAAAAAGGATGTACAGCTTTATAGAGGCAAAATGAAAGAAGCAATTTTGCTTTATGTAGCAGAATTTGGCCCTTATTATTTGGCTGTTTAGTGAGGGTAGGTGAGAAAAGGTTGCCATATACTGAAAGGGACTCAAAACTGTGCTGCTGGTGTGAAGCAGGCTCCGTCAGACAGACCTGGAGCTTATTAATCAATCTAAGTACTTTCTCCAGTCCTGTTATCCCTCTGAGTTCATGGTCCTTGATGCACCTTGCACATTTGCTAAAGAGAGGTGGCAGCAATGCTAATCGAATCTGACCTAGGAGCACCTGGTGGAGACCAAATTTTGGAGTTCTCATAGTCATCTGGGGCAATGCAGAACCTTCTCTCAATTGGGCTTCTTCCCTGGACTAAAAAACCCAAGTTAGTGCCCAAAGTGGCACAACAAATACTCTGAATGAAACTCCTTCTCTGGAGGAAGAYAATGATGCCCTTAGTCTGTCCTGACGAGATTCCCTTTTTCTTTCACTGGATGGACACATAGAAGTAGAAGGTTGTGGTTGTGCGATGCTCCTGATTATCGACACTGGTCATAATAGGCTGTTTCCAGCTTTTTGAATTAAATAACACAAAATAAGAGTATTATAAAAATTATCTGGTAAACAAATACATTTTCTTAGRACTGCCATGTAGCTAAAATGGATCYATGTCTAWGGAAAACAGGTGTCYAAAGATATATATTTTTTTGTATTACCATCTTCCACTTTTATGTGAAGGTCTTGATTCTTGATTTTGTTTAATTTCAATTGGCACAGCCATTTGTGCATTTTATTGCCTGTTCTAGGGAACTTTGCAGTGTTTTTGTAACAAGCAGTAGGAAAGCACTGAGGGAAAATCTGAGGAGATATAAAGCCTTAGAGAGAAGAAGTGACACAATGGGCAATTTCTGCATTTGCTTCTCCAGATATTGAGCTGAGCTGTAGAAATTACTTTAAGCATATAAGGTGACACAATTACTAGAGTTGGGTCTCTGTTTAATTTTCRAATAGACAGTTCAGTACACTGAATTCAGAGTTATTTGGTTATAGGCTCTCCAGTCCTTCACCTCTAGGTCATCAGGATCAGTACAAACTGGTGTTGGTGCTCTGCACACTATCTATTGTGAACAATTTATTTGAAAAAATTTGTGCTTTTTTTTGGTTTCTGGAATGCCTATGGAAAGATTTTGGTTTTTGCAGATATATCAACCATTTGAGTTTATTTGGCATGTGCTTCACGTGATCTGATTTCAGCTTGTGGACTGATCACAGGCTATTCACCATGACTGTTGCTTTGAGTATTTCCTATTCATGAGGCCTGATTAAGATGCATAGCTACATTTCTCTGTCTTCATTGGATGACACYCGTATTGCAAAAAGCTTTCAGCTGACCTCCTAACCCTTCTGGTGAGAATATATGTGCAAAGAGCATCCACGAGGCTCTCCTGCAGCTTTTTTTGTAGGCCARATTTTATGCAGACAAATGTTATTGAAAAGTGTCTTGTAAAGAAGAGAAATGCTATCAGAGTAGATATACAGTTTATTCACGCTGATGTTCTCAAATGCTATTTTTGAACTGTTTCCTTTGATCTCGAAATGAGCACAAAGCATTGTGTGACAACTTCCCATGTGAAATGGATGGTTTCATTCCAGTTCTTAATGAACATAGGAAATGCAGTCACAATATCTAGCAGTAACTGGATAACTTTGGAGCTGTCTCCACAGCAAAGGCACAGGATACTTGGCATTCATCAGTGCCTTGGCCCTATTACTCCTGGGTCTACTACAGGCGTAGCTGGCTGAGAAATATATTAAGGCCCCTAAACTGTCATTTCAGGTGGAGTACTTTTAGTAAGGATGTCAATCTCTACATCTATTAACCTTTAACYGATTAATTTCACTTTAATTATTTTTTTTAATTAAAAAAAAAAGAGACAAACCCAAAATCAGTTCTGCCCAGATATAAGAAATGACCAAGCCTCATCTTGGAGTTCTGACACCAAAGAGAGAACGGAGATACAGTCCAGGGCCCCAAAAATGGCTCATTTAATTACACCTGCACAGTATTTCAATAGTATGCCTTGGTGAGAGGTGCTTTTAAGAGTAAAGTGCTTTGAAATAAAGCTATTAAATGCATAGAGAGGCATTGATCGATACGCTCGAGTTACCGAGAAGGGGAAAAGAAAAAGGAGGGAGAGGGAAGCGTAAGAAAAGGACTTTTTTTCTTCTCTCTAAGAGTGGATTTTGAATCTTCAAGGGCATCAGGATGGTAAACGATTGCTAAAAGTCCAAATTAAGAGGTATTAGGCCATTGTGTGGCAGTCAGTCGCATCATATTCGCATTGCTGTTTTCTTGTCGGGGATTTTGCCTTGATCTATCCCGGACCACATTGACAAGTCACAATTGAAGCATTCTAAATAATCCACAGTGAAATAAGGCATAGGGTGTCACTCTCTGGGCTACAGAAAGCCTAAGCGCGGTGGAGTTAGAAAGGGTAGCAAAGCCCTTTTCAGCCGCGTTTCTCAGCCGATTAAACTCATTCAGGGCCAGGCTGCTGGAACGAAAACAGAAAGATCACCTCCTGTTCTCCAGTGTTTTGTTGGCAACAGCAGACAGATGTAGAAAAGTAGAAACATTTTTACTATAGCAACAAAGGAGAAGGGGTGGGAGGCGATTACAAAAAAAACATGAAGTTTGAATTTGCTGGGTTTTAATGTTTTTGATGACTCAGGTGCTTTGGGACAGGGCTGTAGGCCAGGAGATATCATCAGAGAAGGTTTTAATTCGAAAGGTTCATGTGAGATCTCTGTTCAGTGCAAATTTCTACCTTTTCTCCCCAAACTTGTCCACTGGTACAGTAATTAACCATAAGAACAGATTGACACACGGTGATCCAGTTCATTAACATTTTTTTTTTGTTTGTTTAGCTTTTGAGCAAAACCCTTTTAAGAATGATGCCTTCTTTAAGAGTATCCCATCCACCCATGCAACCTCACTAATGTGACATATTGTGACACAAGATGCCACAGAAAATTAAGCTGAGCTCCCCTACTGAAGACTTGATTTAGCCATACATTCTCCACAAGTCACCATTAAAATTAACTGTTGTTGATCCAAACTAGGAAAATGCTAATTCAGCTAATGTGAGTAGTTGTGCAGAAAGGGTTTTCTGCTGCTGTTAAAAAAAAAACCAAAAAACCAAAAAAAACCTGCATAAAAGATATGGTATATTTCCCTTTCTGTATATAGAGATAAATAAATGCATTTGCAAGAAATGCAACACACTTTTGAGGGGTTGCTAGAGTGATTTTCTACTGCATATTTTGCATTTACGCATACATAATGTGCAGTCTTAGCAATGCAGATTTGCATTTATAAATATGCACACATATATAGAGAGAATTAATAAACAGTTGAATATATAAAATTAAGGGATTTTTTTCTGATTTTCAATATGGAAATACCCATACTTCAAGTTTGGGAATATGTAAAGATGATATTATTTCTATAGATTAAAAAAAAAAAAAAAAAAGAGAGAAAACTTAGCCAGAGAAATTATAGGAACCATTCTGTATCCAGGCAGTTTGGATGTTGAACTGGGTTAGACTTATTTTCACTTAGCTGCTTACAAAAAAATCACCTCCACGCAGACATTAAAGAGAAGGTAGGAATCTTYAGTGCATGTGGGACAGGGCAGGAGGGTGTTTGGGGTTTCTGCATCAACCGGCCACATCTGGGACCCAAGCACTGATACCCCTGGCTGGCCGAGGAGATTTCCTGATGTATCTTAAGCAGCRTGGAGCACTTCAGCTCATCCTGCATGGAGGTTCTTGAGTGTTTGTGGGCAATGACTTCTCTCGAGCTGTTTTGCAAGCTCCTATCTTGTCCATAGACAATTGATRTTTATYACACAAATTTTTTAAATTTTTTTGATCATAACTGTGATCTAATGACTAACTAGCCCAAACATGATATTCCTCCTTTTCTGATCCTCATTTCCCTAGACCTTACAGACTTGCTGAACCTCTTGTGCACTKCATTTTCAAGAGCTGATCTAAAATGCTGTTATCATTTATCACTGAGTAGTGTTTTTGCCATACTTTAAAAAATTTGTGTAATAAATATCAATTGTCTATGGATTTTGGCATGGTATTGGGTCATCTAAGCAATTTGGCATTGTTTAGACTGCAAAATAACACGCAGGGTCGAGAACAGTCAATATTAGACCTATAAATTATTGTCTGGACTCTCGTAAATTGCCCTCTAATTTGTGGTTTGAAAAAAGAGAAAGGCGCTATCAGAAGGCAAATCTCTTTGCTTCTGCAACTGGACCAATACTTTCAAAGAAAGGGAAGTCTTTTCTGGCAGTTTGTCTAGCTGTTTGCAGCMACTGTCTGCACCAAAGTACAAGGGAACGGGACGACATGGGCTGTTGTGCTTCAACAGGGAAACACAAAACCAAATCCCTGGGCAGAATTTCAGACAAACACTCATTTTATTTACTCGTATTCATCTCTTTTGGAAGAAAAAAAAAAGGAGAAAATAGCTTGCTTAATCCCAGTACTAACACAATATTGATTCACATTCATGTTCAGTATTTATTGACGTGCATTGCATACAATGGAGGCTATCAATTAGGCTACCCTGTTCCAGGGAAGGGGCAATCGTATTAGAAAGCAGATGAAGCTCATAGTTTATATAGTCCTAATTTTATGTAATGTAAACCTTTCAAACCCTGGGCACATGACAGTGAAAATGCATGTCCTGATGAAAAAAATCACAAAACAAATGGATTTACTCTCAGGCTAATTACTAGGGGTGACTGTCTGCCCACAGAGTCACATCATTATTTCCTAAAGTTCTCTAATAAAATCAAACTTCTTTTACTACAGGCTGAATTCTTGTGTATTTTATTAACCGATATTAAATATGTTTGTATTATAGCTCAGCACCAGGTTCTGTTTTGTGAGTGGGCCAGATATATGAGATTTTACAGGTGGCGCGTAATCTTACGATATTCTTTCTGTGCATTTAAGTAGGGGTTCAGCATGTTGGGCCCCTAGTAAAGATCAATGTCAAGGAGACCATAGTGGCATATGGGCAGTATTCAGGAGACCAAGTTGTTGCGTGCAGAAATCAAATATAAAACCCTCTTTTTTGCCCCTTGGAGGTTTTATTGCATGGTCACAGCTGGATTTACACTGTATTTAATAAAACATTAGTAGCCACCAGGGATTTAAATATGTAACGTAATTCTTTTTCAGTAAAATAATTCCATAAATCCAAATATGAAGCTATTTTTTTGCAAGTGCTGTATGCCCATAATTAAATTAAATCCTATATATGGCTTTTTTTTTCACTATGGAATTTAATGGAAGTAAAATCCATCTGCAAGGTTGATTTTGGATGCATATTCACATTTTTTGGAGCTGAAGTAGGTCTGGTGGCTAATAGGTTTTGGGGAGAAACAGGGGTGCTGACTCTCTGTCCTGGCTGGGTTATTTTTGATGCAAATAGGATGGTCAGYATTGCTGTACTGAGGCAGGTGCAGATATGCCTAAATCCCCATGGAGGGAACTGCAGAGCTGCTGCAAATTCCCCCTAGCTCTGTGGTCCCTATTAGCATCTGAACTGCTAAGAAATCAAGCACAGTGCAACCGTAGAGCCCTTGGCCAGGTGGTGTGAAGAAGCAGAGCTGGAGAGCTTCAGATGGTTTCTTTGTGGGCATAGTGCTAATCACCAGGRAGGGAAAAAGTAGTGGAAAACCTGTGCAGGAAAATAAAGCATGATGAGCTGTCTCAGGAGATCTCACTTCAGTTTGCAAAAAGCAAAAAGTTTGAATAGTGACATGCAGCTATTTTGTTACTTTTAATGAAAATAAGGATAAGGCAAAAAAGAGTGAGTGTTCCCAAATATGCATGTTCCTGACTATTATGGCAGGGAGCCATGCCCAAAGAACAATGAMGTTACTGTTTTATATTAATCGGTAACTCTGGCTAGTGGGGTGAAGGAAGCAAAAATGACTCCAACTAGGATTTGACTAGATCCATAAAGTTGCTCTTTCTATACTTCTAGGTGAAACATGATCTTTAATATCAAAAGTCAATAGTCTGTGATCTCATAACTTCTCCATAGACAATTTCAGCAGCACATCACCCATGCTGGAGGGTAGTGATTCAATGTCTTTGAGTGACTCTGCATCATTTTATAAGATGCCTGAGATTTCTTCAAGTCGTTGTATAAGAGCTCTAGAAGAGTTGAAAGAGCAGTCCAGTCTAAGATACAYGATTGTGTTTTTATAAACTAATAATACTACAACATGAAGTAGAATGGATGAAGACAATTGCACCGTTTGAGTTCCTTGAGTAGCATGTTAGAGAAACAAAATCTTAAATCTTCATTCATACTTAATACAAATTCTTCAGATTCCCTACGTGTAAAGAAAACAGTAAAATCACCCACGGTCTTCTRCTCGAAACTGTGTTTGACTAAAGCCAGTTTTTATTCCCTCACATACTTCAAATCAGGTGCCTCTTATATTGAATAACTACCCTTTACTGCACATATCTTAACGATACGTTTATGCATCTGTTAATGCATCTGTTTATGCTGTGGTTTTCAGAAAGAAAGCACTGACCAGTTTCACCTTTATTGATCTTGAATGGATGAAATTATTYCTGATGGATCTTGCTGGAAACCATTTTGTATTTATATTTCTGTTTCTGAAAGCCTTAGCTGAAGACTGGAAAGCACCACTTGAGATCTGCACATCATTCGAGTGAGATGAACTTTTAAACACTGGGATGTGAACCAAGCCTGCATTCAGGCARTGGATTCACATTGCCATCCAAATGAGCTGAAAGGCATTTGCCACAAATGTCTTCAAACATAGGTCAGAAACAGATTTCACTGCTGCTGAGTTTTGATTTATTGTTTTGTTTTCTTTTGTCCTAGCAACTCCAAAATACAACAAGAGTTGCTAAAAAGACAGTATTTTCTTCTAGCTGCTGGTAAATACTTATCAAATCTTTCTTTGGGGTCAGTGATTTTTCATATGTCTTGTACACAATGGAATTATTTAATTACTTTTGCTAGCAAGTTTACAGACAAGTATATCCCTATCATACCACATATCCTCAAATAAGATTATTTACAATCCAATCTAAGGAGTGCTGACTGTGTCATTGGAAGCTAAAGCTGCATCAGCATTTAAATTTCTACTTTTCTGGGCAAAAACCCAACTGGTTGATTCAATTAAACTCTTTATGTTATATATTATCCAGAAGTTCACAATCTGAAGTGATTCTCAGAGTCTGAAGCCATGCCTTTATGATTGCAATTTGGTGGCAAGACAATTTCTGAGGACTATTTTACTTGAACTGCAATGGAAATGTCAGGATGTAACACACTTTCTGATGTGGATTTTATGAAARGCACTCCAAAATCAACCATTATTTCAAGCACAAGCAATAAATAACCTTCATTATTCATTAGAGTGCATATATGYGTTTGTGTTTGCAAATATGGTGGTTTCCTGAGCAAAGAACCCTGTAATCAAAAAACTCTTCATTCATTGAAGGAGGTAACAAATGGGTAGGCACGAGGCAYGGAAAAAGACAGTCTCTTTAATCAGTAATCTGATAATCTATAGAGTTCCTGCAACATATGTAGTCCATCTTCCAGTCATAAACTTTAGATAAGACATAGCATGTGGCAAGATTCATGCAATACTGTGAAGCTACTTTTCATAATAGTCATTTGGAAGAATTTTGTTTATGGTTTATATTGAACAAAGAGAATAGACCTTTCCTAGRTCACGTAAATCACAGCCTTCGTGCAGGATGGCTGGAGTGGTCCTCCACTCTTACTATTCACAAGAGCATTAACACAGGTGAAATAGGGCCTGTGAATTTACTATTTACCTGTTAAGATTAGGAACTAACATGCCTCTGCGGACAGCCAACATGAAATGCCAGACCTACAACAGGGCCTGCAKTGTCAAGCACCAAGTAGGAATATAGGAAAGCAGCAGACTGATGTTATTTGTGTGACATTTTTCCTTTTTTTAATGAAAGTGAACAAAGATTTTTTTAGGCTCAGGTAAGCATTCCGATGAGATTCAGATAGGTACATCAAAGCCTTCAGAACTTTAGAGGCATGAAGAGTGTGGCCAAAATATGCCAATTTACTGCATCTCTTTGCCATTTTGATRGAAAGAAAATGGTTCCAAATGAAAATGACAAAATTGAACTTTTCTTTTGTCAATTCAGAAGCATAAATTATGGCTGCAACAGCTGTTTTGTTTTGACAGATTCAAAACTTTACAATGTCAAGGGGTTTTCTTGATTAAAAAACAAATCAAAGTAGCTTTTAAAAGAAAACACCGCAAGTATTTACAGAAGAGGAGACATTAAGATACTGCTCCTTGTTGTTTCTCTAGCTTTTATTCATAAGGGCATTTGTATAAGGAAATCTGCATGTTTGTTGAGAAGGGCAGCATTGCGAGGAAAAATTGGGCCCTATTGTATTTCAGTAGCTATATAAAAAAGAGGAAAGTGAGATGCCCAGCTTTTATGACCAACAATTTCAAGGGAAGGCTTCAGAATGATGCTGGAGGACCAGAACAGACCAACTAAAACACTGGAGAAGGACCCTGCTCCCCAGCCCCCTGGATTCCAGCTAGGAAATGAAGGGAGGAGGGCTATTTCTCTTCCTTGCTTCTTTCTTTTTCCTGCTCCTCGTTTTCATAGTGGGGGTACTAATGAACTTTTCTAGTCCCATGAAGACAACCCTTGTGCTCTGATTAGTTGCCTTACTTTTAATGAATTGTTTTAATCAAGTTTCAAAGCGGGCGCTCTATGCTTCATTGCAGCAGCCCAATGACAATGAGCCGAACGTTACCAAGACACTGCATCTGATGGACTTTAATGGATTTTATGTGACAGTGTCTAGTGGCCTCATATTAGACATAGCTTTACAACAGAGAACCCATGGGGTTGCACTGTGCATTTAATCTATACAAACTGTACGGGTAAGGGAGAGGGAAGCTGGAGAGGGGGGAGACTCTGAACCCTGAAGACCTTCAAAAGACATGCATTTCATACTAATAAGAAACCCTTTTCGGTCAGTTTATTCCTTTGCAATAGCAGAGTCCTGTTGTGTTTTCTTAGGGAATATCACGAAGATAATAACTCTGTTTTTTTTATAACATTTGAAACACAGTTATCTGGRAAAATTAAGCTCTCAAGGAAATCTTGGCAGTGCTGTTACATCTCCTGGATTTCAGGTAGCGATTCTGAGTTGTGATCTCTTAAGTCCGTAACAATTTGCTATTTCTAATTTATTGCTTCATTTGTGACTGCTGCTACAGCAAGGTAAATTTATTCTGATTTGCACAACCTAAGTCTTAGCTCTGACAGTGACTAATTATTACCTGAGTTAAAATAATGAAAGTGTCGGAAAGTGTCCGAATGCAATTTGTTAGGAAAACATGTGGCATGCTGTGTTACCCAAGCCCAGAAAAACCTAAGTGATCAGAAACCATGGAGAATTAAGAATTTTTCCCCCAAAGGTTACAAATCAATGTGGAAATTTTTTCAGGGAATTGGAAGGCTGAGGGGTTTGATTCACGAGAATATGAAATGTAGAACATACCTTCTCTGAAAGGGAAAATTCACTTTTTTGGGGGAAGTATCTGAAAGATATTGTAATAGGAACCAAATCCAGAAAGCTTGCATCACCTATAGATTCTTATATGATACTGGCACTATTCAAAGTACACAGTGGATGAGGATTATTTTGCAGCTATTCTTTAAAAAAAAAAAAAATACAGGAAAAAAAAATCTGTTGCAAAACACCCCAAAAGTGTAAGCACCTTTAGCTGGTGTAAGTAATACATTATTTTTTATCCTGGCTCGGGGCTGGTCCTGTGTTTTGTCAATTATAGGCTTGTCTTAGTCACAGACCGGCTCAGCTCCAGCTGTGTAAAATGATTCCTGAAATGAAATGGTCAAATGATGTTAATGACTCTGTCTGCTCACGAAAGTTTCTGAGGAATGTTAGCAGCTCTGGGCTCGAATTAGAAAGCATCTGACAGCTCCCTAGTTCTGGTTGCTCAAATAACTTCGAAAGCAGACGGGGTATTGGTGGATTAAAATAATAATACAAAAAATAATAAGCAGCTATCCAGCTGCAATAATAAAGCAATAAGAACAATTTAGGAATGCTTCGTTCAAGGCATTTGTCACCCTTGTGAGCCATTTAGGCCACACTTTAAATTAAATTTATCTTAAGCAGGATTTAATTTAGATGTAATAAGGCAATTGTTTTATTGTTAAGCACCAATTGGATGTCAACACATAATGCTTTCTAAAGTGCTAATTCCACAGTACTCTGCAAAGATGCTGGGTCTATATAAAGGTCAACAATTTCATGGGCAATAGCTATGTATCTATATTAAATATTATTTAATATATATCTGTATTTAGTGCCTGTGTTTTAGGCCCGCCAACAACAGGAGTGCCCTGTAATACTGAGCTGCTGCACAAACCACATCTCTGTATCTAACACACCTGCTGGACCTCCAGAGAAATATGATTATATTAATTACATCTATTGATTGATTTCTACTTTACACAGACTGTCTGTATTTAATTTAAATGTACAATTAAGCATATTGAGAACACAATTTGGATTGTTACCATTCTAAAWAATTGCTAATTACATCATGACACAGCACATACTTTCAGACTGCTTCTTGTATGCTAATAGCAAATGCATATATAAAATATCCTGAGAATTTGTTTCAATTATTCATATTTATTCATGGCCAGTGTCTTTCCATTTCTCAGGTCTGAAAGGAGCAATACATACCTATRTGCTTCAAAACAATTATTTGTAGAAATTTCAAAGGAATATGTATTGCTTTTCAGATATAGTCCATGCATACTTTTATGGTGACTATATAGATAATAAAGGTGGCAGTACGWGATTCAGCTCTCTATTGTGATAATTTCTAGTGTGTGTTTCTAGAAATCAGGCAATTATATTATTAATAATAATTGCACTAATTATCAYTAATAAAATGTACCGATAGCAGCATAGCATTAGCATTAGTATTAGTATATATTACATATACTACTAATGTATATTTATATATATGTAACTATATTATATATTCATAAATAATTCAAAAATAATCATTAAAAACCTAGGAGGAGAATTTCTCCTCCAAGAGTGGACTGAGAAAATGCTCAGCTGTTGAAATGGATTTTAGGGAGGAAAAGGAGTCTGGATTCTGAAAGGCACCCAAGAGAGCCGGATTTGTGATATAGGGGATGGTCTGGGTGACTGTAACACAGGCATCCCCATCATGGGGGGACATTTGTGCTATTCCACTGCTGTTTGGTGTCTTTTAGGGGTCATGGTGTGTACCAGAGTGATCTGGCTGTTTCCTATAGCACCAAGCTATAGGATGACGTGCTCCTGCCCAGCASGATGGGCAGGATGCTGGGCAGGATGCTGGGCAGCCTCCACCAGGGAGACTCACCTGGGAGGCTGCAAGCAATCTGCGCCCATAATGAGCAGCCAATTAATTGATTACCGAATGTATAACTGAATCCCATGCCTCGGAGAAATCTAAAATATAGTAACTCCTTACGTTATTGACAGCGCTCATGCCATATTTAGTAGCTGATATGTAAGAAGGAGCCGGACAATTTTGTTACACTTAATATGTTTCAGAGCACAGCATAAAACATGTTTTAACACTATAACATCTATTGAGCAGTACCTCTGGGAACAGGCTTTATTATTAGATTACATTATACAAGATTAGACCAGTCAATAAGGGATTTCTTTCACACAGCATGCCATCTGAAATACCTGTTTTCTTTTCTTTCCTTTTTTTTTTTTTTTTTTTTTTTTTTTTTTTTTTTTTTTTTTTTTAAATTACTTNCATGTTTTAACACTATAACATCTATTGAGCAGTACCTCTGGGAACAGGCTTTATTATTAGATTACATTATACAAGATTAGACCAGTCAATAAGGGGTAACAGCCACAGGGCACAAAAGGTAAATCCTTCTCCTTTGTTTCTTTTTTTTTTTTTTTTTTCTTTCCTTTTTTTTTTTTTTTTTTTTTTTTTTAAATTACTTCAAGACCTTCTTTGTAGGATCTTAGGTACAATATACCCATGAATCATAAACCTGACAAGCCCCAGGGCTGACTGGTCTCTGTACGGGAGATACGAGGCCTAGAGATAAAGGTGCACTACAGGTATACAGTGACAGGGGTGGATTATAGATAAACAAAAGGAGCAGTTATTAGATGGGAAGTGCCAGGCAGAATCGTACACTTTGAATGCAAATTATAAGGCCGGAGTCTTAGGGATCTGACTTTGCTCAGGCTGTCAGGCAACAGGAAAACAAAGAGTATCTGTAAGTCTGGGTKCAATCCTGCTTTTTTTGTTATTGCTTTTTGTACCTGTTTTAGCTTCTAGCTCCGGAGAGAAGCAAACGGGATTTGAACCAGTTTGCCAGCWGTGTATGTGCTCTGGGAAAATCCAGGCACCTCCAAAGGTTCATTCAAAACTCAAAACTAATCAAAAAATTTGTGATCAGACAACTTAAAGTTTGTCTAAGCAATTATAAGCTGAATAGAAGGGCCAAGAACACAAACGGCATGAGATGTCTCGAGTCAGGGCACCAAACAGATGTCTTGACCTCCAGGATSCAGCACACTGAACCCTGTCCTGCCATAATCCTCTTCCCTTGCTTTGCTCAGGGCTGGAGAGGCTGCTCTGGTTGGGGTCACGCAGGTCTTTGAGCTTCTCCGCAATTTTCCAGGTAAATCCAGCACTCCTCAGCTAGGAGTTCCTACACGGCCATGCTGGATTTGAGAYTTTGGTGCCTGCAGAGTGCTTAGGTGCTAGTCTGGTCCCCCAAACCCTTTCTGAGGATATGTCTTCATTAAATTATGTTACTGAAGTTGAGTGAGAATCAAACATACTGTTTGAATTTTGCAAATGAAAGCCAGTGTTGCTCACATATTTTTCCCCCTTTAAATTTTGTATTTGGATCTATAGCTGTCAATTCCTCTTTATTAGCCTTAAATTAACCCCTGAACCCTGAACTAAACAGTTGCTGCCTACGTCCACACCAGCAACTTCCATTCAAATTTCCTAGATGGAGAAAACCCATAGCTCGCTTAGCTGCACTACCTGGAAGTGAATATGAATTGAAAGGGCTATATTTAAGAGCAGGTCCCCTTTTTGCCTACAAGGATTTTTCATCTCTTATACAAACAAATTTCCCATAAGATTGACATTTCAGGAAAGGGGCAGAGGCAGACAGGTGAATACAGATCAAATTGGATTTCAGCAACCTTCCCTTCTAAAGGTCAACCCTCCGTGGCGGTGCTTTCAGCCCCGGCTTCCCTGCTTGCTTTCAAGCACAGGTGAAATACTTCACATGTCCTGGCAGGCTTTCTTCTTGACATTTTTCCCCCCCCTGTTCTTTTCTCTTTTAAAGTGCTTCATTCAGAAAAACGTTAATCGTGCTGTTGACTTTGCTGCAAGTGTCCAGCTGGCTGAGTGATGACCCAAGTCAAGGTGYAGTGGGAAAAGGAGTTGCTGTTGAATAGTCCATCACTTCCCTCAGCATCCTGAGCCCAGCTCTGCTGTTTTTAAGCTATAGTGGAGAATTCCTGGAAATAATAACCTACTGCAATAGAGGGAACTTCAAGTCAGAGACTCGAGCAGGCAGGCGATGTTCAAAGYGGAGGGTGATCTTGCTTACCTAGAACAGACTTTAGTATCAACTAAAGCTAGAGGAATAACCCCTGTAATCACCTTTTCCTCGCGTTGACCAGGGTGTTCTGCCCAAATCTGGGCCATTTTGCAGTGTTAGCGAGGTGTGGAGTAACCAAGCGAGTATCAGAAATTTATAGCCAGTAATTAACTGATGGGTTTATAATTAAGCAGAGATGCCCCTGAACACCAAAGCAGGGGTCTGAATTCAGATCCAGCCTTCTCCAAAACTCAGAGGYGAGAGAGAGCGATGATTTGGGTCCAGGCCCATCTTTATAATTAAGCAACGATTTTTGACAGGAGGGGAATCTCCAGCAGCTAATGACTGACTGCAGGAGCTGAGGGCCTGAGGCAAAGCTGAGGGCTTTTAATCCAGGTGGTCATTAACTGCCTGGGAATGCCTGACCCGAAGGTTAATTGTTTCTATTTTAAATCATGAAAATAATATACACATATAGAGAACCACCCCGCTTGCTTCTTTTCTTTTGTACATATGTGTGACAAATATAAACACACGGCCATTTTAGGCACTGGAGAAGAATAAAGTTGCACTGCGGGATGCGCTTGATGGGTGTTCTGGGCAGCTCAGGTGCCCCAAATGTTCTCACGGTGACAAGTTTCAGCTGGGAGAGGCACCCAAGCTGTGGCAGGCCCTGGTCCTGGGTCTGCAAGGAGCAGGTTAGTGCTTGGGGGGGTTTTAGGAGGATCTGGGCTCCCTCTGCTTCAGGCCAGATGAGGGATGGAGTCGTCAGACTCTTGTGCACGCTCCGCTTTGCATTAGCTGCTCTAATAAAACCCCTCCCTGCACTCCCACGCAAGGCACCGCTTACATCCCGTCCCTCCTTCTCTGGCAGCGGTGCAGGATCAGGCCCTCCCAAACCCCTGTGTTTTCAAGCAAAGCAGCGTTTTGTTTTCTGCATTAACTCTATCTCCTATCAAAGTGCAACGAAGAAGTGACACTGACCATAAATACAGGGAAAGCCCAAAACTAGGACCAGGTGACATGTGCTAACACCGAGTGAAAAATCCAGCCAACAGCCACCTTATCTCAAGCAGGATGGCATTTGGGTTCACTTGGGTGTTTTTGCTCCCCTGGCTCCTTCTCCCTCATCSTCTCCTTTGCTTTCCGTGTGTTTAAAGGGACATGTGTCCTGGTGGCCAGTTCAGTTTCCTGTGTTTAACCCTTGCTGCGTCTAGCCCGATTACTCCTAATAAAGCTTGACAGGCGGAGGGTTAATCCAAGCCTGGCTCTCATGGTTTCTTCTCAGGAAACAATCCGTCCCCAAGAGCGCCGTGGCCGCTGCAAGGTTATATCCCCCTGGGGTGCCACCAGCCCCGCGAGCGCCCCTGCCCCATTGTCTGCCAAATGGCCCCCAATTAAGGCAACTGGTCTCCAATTAGATTTGGGGGGAGTTTATCTTGTTCCTCCCATGTACGCAGCTCATGGAATCGGTTACAAGCGCCTTTTTTTTTTCTTTCCTTCYTTTTTTCCCCCTACACAGTGAGAAGCAGGGGGCGAAATTAAATAAATAAATAGCAGCTCTTTCCTGTAACTGGATACTCTTGGCTTTTTCCTGTTGCCCATTCACATGGCCTAATCCTGGCGTATGCGATGAGAACATGGTAATATTTAAGGGAGRTGATTTTATTATTGCCCTGTCCACCTGAACTGGCACAGTTGATGGGTTCTTTCTTTTTTTTTTCTTTTTTTTCCTTTTTCTTTTCTTTCTTTTTTTAACTGATGCTGCTGTTAGTGAAAGGTTTCACAGTGGCATCAGCTATAAATATAATGAACTTCCCTGAATTAAAGTAAGAAAATAGTTATTTTATTTCAATTGGTCTACTAGCCAAATGTACTTATTTTCCTTTCTTTCTTTCTTTCTTCTTTTTTCTTTTTTTTCTTTTTTTTTCCCTGTAGAAATTACTTAACTGATTGTTTACATCTTTAKTTGGGGAGTTAAATTCTGGGGACTGGGTCGCTTTTAATATATGAAATGCAAAGTCTGGCAAWGTTACCAGGATAGTATCCTTTATACCAGATATACAAAGATCAGACTGAGCAATTCTGGGCAAATGGGACCTTTGGCTTTCCTCTCGGGAGAGCRCGTGCAGGTTTTCTTTAGCACGTTCCTCGTGTGATACCTGACCACAAAAGAGCAAAGGGCTTCAGCTTCCAGTGACACGGGCAGACTGGGTTAGGCCAGGCCCTGTGCTGCTATCTCTGGAGTGTGGATTTATCTTGAAACAGGAAAAAAAAAACCCAAAAAAACCCCCAAAAAAACCAAAAAAACCCCAAACACATGACTTTCCTGCAAATTAAAATGTCTTTCTTTTTAATCTGCAAAGAAAAAGGCAAGAATTGCAGCCTGTGACATGCTATCTTGCACTGTTTTCATTTCATTTTGTAGTTCATTTATACCTCTGGAGTAATTAAAACAAGGAACGATGGTGTGACTAGTGATAAATACATCTCTTTTTTTTACTTGTAAGAAATTGATGCAACATGGTGCAACATTTTGCATTCTGGCTTCAGTATGTATGGCTCTCCACTCCTGCAGTTGTGCTTTAAAGTTGGTGTTAAAATGTAGTTATTGATCTTAAAAAATGCTAGTGACTTCCCCACCTCCTACACACTTTCCTGCTGATCTTGTGCTGTTCTTGGCTCCGTAGTATCTGATTTCCTCCCAGTGTTGCATTAAGCGATGTGGCCCACAACATAACCAACATCTGTCATGTATATATTGTCCTTTATTTTTTTTTTTTCCAGAGAATAATATGTAGTGAAATGTTTTGTTTGAGGTTTCTCAGGGAAGATTTTCAGTTCAATTTTCACACATTTCCTTCTTATTAGTAAAACTAAAGACAATTCACTCAGCTCACATCTGCTTCGAAGTGCCACCAATTTCCTACAAGTCCAGAAACATGAGAAAAAATGGAGATAAAGACCGTATATCAAATTCCCAATCCAATCCAAATTTCTTTAGGCTTTAGGCATGATTTTGTTTTCTTAAGCTGTATGTTGTCCATTTATTTCATTCATTTTAAAAAAAAAATCTGTGGGAGAAATTACAGACTTTTTTCCAGATTTGCACAAATATAATTGGAATAAGAACCTGGGCTTTAGTGCTCTGCCTGAGTCCTATAGTTCCTATAGTCTTCAACTATTTATTGGAGGAGAATTGCAGTGATGTGCATGGAAAACAAACACTTTGCAAAGCCTTGGGTGTATGTGATGGAGGAAGATGCTGAAAAAAAACGTATCACAGTAATATTATCAAAAGAACAGGCTAGCAAATTATAGCTGTCCCTGCTCAGGTTTAATTGRGTTTTCCTCAATACAGTGAAGAATGGCTGAGGAATTTCTCAGCTTRCCATAAACCTCGCAGCAGTCCCCCCAGACTGCACTCAGCTCCGGTCCCATGGCATCGAGTGCATAATCTTTACCCACACACATCAATACCCAGCTCCCACAACAACCAGAAGGAAGCACGCACCATTAAAGAGGTTAATTCCCATGCGTTAAAATAGACTGTATTTATTGAGGAAATGCAAGTAAGCATTTTAATAGAAAATTTAAAACCCATTGGGCTTGATTCTCTTCACATTGGTTTTAAATCAGTGCCACTCAGTTTACTTAATCCTGTATTTTTTTCACTTGTGTTAGCAGAAGAATGAGCTAAATCATTCTCGCCTCACTCCTGATGCAAATTAATGATTTTGATCAAACTTTTCTTATCAGCCTAGGCTACTTCAACTCAACAAAATGCCTCAGTGCTGGCAAAACTTAAGCACATCCTCCCATTTGGCTTCAGTCTCCCACCTCCCCTCACAGCAGCTCTGTTCACCCTTTGGCATTTTCTGTCTCTGCCCTAAAGAAAAGCAGAGCCAATGTGGAGGGAGGCAAGGGACCAAACACAGGGACATGGGGCACACACGGCATGGAGAGTGTATCCCAGTTCACTGYTGTCATACATGGATGCGGAAGAATCAGCCTTTGGGAAGGTCTGTCCATACTCTGGGATGGCCAGAYAGATTAGAAGGGCTTGAGTTTTATTTCCTTACCTATATTTTGTGTGTGATTTCGTGCATTTTTTTTCCTTTTGGAAAAGCATGCAATGCTTAAATTCAAATAAAGACTCCTCATRTTATCCTGTTTAGGTTGCCTAGAGCCAGTGGCCTCCCGTGCTCAGTGGGTTAGTGATAACTGGTCCACCAAAGCATACCACTCAAGAGGTCTCAAAGTCCTGTCCATGGGGCATCGTGGTGGGAACTGGGCATACTGAGAGCCAGCCAGTGCTAGCACTCTTCTGAAGCATTTAGACTCCCTATATTGTCCTGTTTGCAGGGGGAAACTCCTCCATTCCCACTATTCCTGCAAATCTGAGCTGGCCACCTCTCCCATCCATGTCTCCTTGGCCTGGCCTTGGTGCTGGCTGGGGCAGCATGAGTGTCCCCAGCAGCAGGAGGAGCATCTCAAGCACAGATGTGTGGGATGTGGCATGCAGGGGTGACACAGGGCTGCTGGGGCACRTAGCTCCATGGGCACTGAGAAGTTTTCCCAGGCTCCCAAACATTAGCTTCAGCAAACAGAAAAAGTGTCCTCCAGCCAACTGCTTAAGTGGATTTATAAAGAGTGATTTACTTCTTTGCAGTAAATAACAACCCCACAGCATTATATTTATATTTAAAAATGAAAATAGGTTAAAAGCTBTAATTTGGCTTCAGTTGCTGTGGGAAACAGAAAGCCTTTCCAGACATTTTGGCAAAAAAAAGGCAAKGAGGCTTTTCCTACGTGTTGTGTTCAGGGCCTGTTTTACATGGGCACCAAGAGCAACTTGGGGTCCTTCTGGGCAAATGTTGGGCCCTCTTGGGTGGTTGTGGACACCCTGTGGTCCACCCGATCCCATGGGGCATATTTGGACTAGTTTTTCTTCTCTGCTCTTCCTCTCAAAATGAATTGAATAAGCCAGAGCTAGAGTTTGGTAACCTAAAAAGAAACTTGATACAACTCATTTASTACCAAAGAGCTATCAACTTTGTGGCATTAGTTTTATGAAGGAATGTGGGAATTTGCCGTGCACTCATATTAATGTAAAGGGATGCTCTGATTTGATTCTCCAAGTAAATTTGGGCTTGCTTGTGTTCAAATGTGTGTGAGCTTATATGACATAGTTTGTCAAAAGAGGTTATTCCATGAAGTGAATTWAAACTTTATTTTACTTTCTTGGCAAAAGTTCAGAGGCTAAGTTCAGTTTAACCTTGGCTCAGTGGAGTTTTTTCCTGCTGATTTTYGGGCCGATTTGAAAATTGCTTGTGAAATAAGGACAAACATAGGTTCGCCTGAGAAGGCATTAATAATCCGATCCTTACATGTTTGTCTAGAGGCCAGGTACAATCCAGTGTTGATTGCCTCTTAGCTTCTCTTCTTTGCTTTCACAGTGAATCCTGAGCGATGACACCGGGTCATCACAGCCATGATGTGTGCCCACAAACAAACTCTGGCACCTCTGAAATGCATCACTAGTACTGGCTAATATGTGCAGGACTGATCTACCCAGATATACAAGAGGAATCTTGGCCATAAATCACCCTTTTACAGTCCCCATTTGACCAAACAAATTGCTTAAAATGTATATCGCTTTACATTTTTCTCAATGTTGTTTAAAATAGAAGCTCTTTTACAGGGAGCCTAAAAGATCATTTTATGAGCAAAATTTGTTAGTGAGGTTTCTAGCCTAAATAAGAGTCTCATGGGAATAAAGATTTTGGGATACATTCAAACAAACACTGTAAAGTTTTGAGAAACGCCGGGTTGTGCAAGGATCGGTGTGTGCATTATGTGTTTGTATAGTCAACAATCCCATTGCAATATGGCATGCCAGTTATTAGTTCTGTTCATTGCAGATGGCTTCATTATGTGTATTTAATTTCAGTACTTAAGCAAACATACAATAACAGGGCTTAAGAGCCGCTTTAGGATATGACGGTTCTGTACAGTCAAGTGAAACRGAAGGGAAGCGGAAACAACTGATACTGCTCGGGGTTGGAGGTAAATCTGTAYTGACGGGATTAAGCCATTCAGAGGCATCCCTCCACTTGAATAGCCCGAGAACCACCAATTGCTTTGTTTGCAGTGATGAGGAGGTACTGATCACTAGAGCCTTAATTTGCCACAGCAGTTAAGTGCTCCAATTCCTCAGCGCAATAATTGCCACATGTTGAGTGTGCAGATGTCTAAACACGTGGGAGCACTTCCCTTTCCTAAAGACAAATGAAGATTTTCATTTTGTTTTGTAAACGTGTCAGGATTTATCACTTAGTCATGTGTCATGCATTAGGGTGTTTATACAATACAGCTTTCCACACCCTGGTTCTGGACTTCTATGATTTCAACAACACRGCTGTGGAGTAATGAGGCTTTGCCAAACCTCCTTTTAACCTAAACCTTCTCCTTTTAACTCAAACTTTTGGCTAGACTAAAGAGAAAGAGTGAGCTTAGTGTGCCTGGTCAGGAGAGTGACTGGGATTATCTGCAAGTGTGACCACCCCATCTACAAGGACTCATGGATAAAATAGAGGTTTTCAGCAAGATACAGTGAACACTAAAATTGAAGGAAGGTAAAAGGACATCAAGTCATGATGTCTACAAACAATATTTGTGTGTAATCATCTATACTGAACATACTCAATTCCACCCGCACACTCTCCAGTCTTGATGTCCCGCCCGGGAACTAACAACTTGACTTTTTAGCCTTCCATTTCAAATAAATAACTGAATTTAAAAACAATTTACTTTCACATTTGCATATGTTACATCTTATCAGAGGCAGACTGAGCGGCCTTAATGATACTGCTGAAATAACTGTTCTATAGTGGAAACCAGAACGGGCAGAGACTGGGAACCTGAGAGGTAGGTTGGGCTCCAAGCCCAAAGCTTGCMTCATTTCAGTTTGGGGTTTTGATCTGATGTTAATGCTACGGGGATTGAGCTTTGATGAGGACTGAGGTCCAAATCTGAGCTGTGGAATTGTGGTCTGGGTCCTGGTGGATAGTCCATCTCTCATATAGGGGTAGACCCTATGGACAAGCCTTAGCTGCCAGGATGTCAAAATAAGTGAAGTTTCTAATGAGTTTTCACCTTTTTCTTTAATCTGAAGATAAGGATGATAACAAAATTATCCAAGAAGGGAAGTATCTCCCTCTGCAGTCAGAGAGACTAGTATCACTCTTTGAGGGGGTTATTTGTTGTTTGCAGGAGGAGGAAAAAAAGAAAAAGGGAATAAAAAAAAGAACACCCGGGTTATTTATCTGTTAGCAGACAAAGACTGCAAAGAAATCCAAGAAGCATCCCGGCACAAAAGCTTGAACTCTTTGACCTTTCAGGCCTCAGGCCTGGACAATTGTCCAAACTCGGCTTTTTCCTGAGAACCGCCTGGGGGCAAAGGCTGGGAAAGATGCACATTGTTCCCTCGCCATCCATTAAAAACTCGCTCTGAAAGGCTGCCCATCTCACCAGGTTAGAGCAGAGCTGGGAGCAGGGCTTGACACTCGTCTTCAAGGTAATGTAATAAAGAAGTGAGTTGTAGAGATCTTAATTCTTTAAAATTTAAAAGCTAATTTTGTGTCTTTTAGTCAATTTCCTATGCAGGAAGGAAGAATTTATTAACTGGCTTCTGATGTTAAATGGAGTGCTAATGGGCAAGTACAACAATTCAACAGGTGCCAAGTAGAAATATAGAGACATTATATCAATATTAATCTCAGAGCCTCGCCAAAGCCTTTGCAGGGGGTTTTGTCCACTGGTTTGAGATGGGAACACTCATACCTTCCCCCAAAGTGATGGGAGGGCTTGGGCTCCGTGTTTAAGGCATTCAGATGCTTACAGGCAACTTGGTTTGCAAGGTGTTTTGAGGGAAGACCATGAATTTTGTCTTGTTGAGTGAGTCATGATGCTCCCTGAACTGGAAACCTCAGCACTGAGGAGAACAGGTAAAACAGTAGTCAATCCTGTGAAAATTCTTAAGAAAACACCATTTTACAGACACCACCAAACAACCTCTGGCTCTAATGCAATCTTCTGATTTTGACTCTTATGTTGAAAATTTTCCATATATAAGCAGCAACTGAAGAGGAACAAGCCATTTTTACTAAAGAAAAGACTCATAGTCACCCCCAATGCAGCAGGGCCCTAATCCAGATAAAAAAGCATTAATGTTTGCTGGAATATTTTTCAGTGATTGTTTTTTTCCATTGTTGCAAACCGTCAGAATATTAGTGGGGAAGGGTAAATGGAAAAGGGATTTTTTGGCTAAAAAACTCATGTGGGGGGAGAAAAAGAACCCACATGTTTTCTGATGGCTAAGCTTCACTTTCATGGAGGTTTTTAAATTTTAAAAGTGTAAGCTGAGTGGAATTTTAGAAATGACAAAGTTGAAATCAAAATAAAATATCATGATGTTTCACAGTACAGTTCTTTTGACCAGATGAACATATTTTTAGTTTGAATTTGCCTTTTTTTTTTTTTTTTTGTTTTGTTTTTTGCTAACTAGCAATTTTTTTACTCCATACTAAATCCAAAGGTACAGAATGCTGCAGAAATACCCCTGGAATTAGAAAACTCCTTCTTTGTGCCTCTATTTCTCTTTCCCAACACATTAAAAACAGCAAATAGTGGTGTTATATGCCACCATTTGAAAAAATAATAAATATACAAGAGGAAAAAAGGCAGGATTGGTTAACGAGACGGCTGTTTCTGGGGGTTCTGCCCTTGTCATCTCAGCCCCCTGCTCCACCACCGTCCGCGGGACGTTGCACAACGACCCTGCATCGTGTCCTTATTCCGCAGGGCCCTTCACGAGCGCCGTTGTCAGCAGCGTCTTATTCATTTCAGCGGCATGCAGCGTTGGAAAAACACCGCTCGGCCATCCCGCATCGCGGGCTCCAGAAAAGGAAGTAGAGACTGCGCAATGAGAGTGACACGAGGGCTACTCGGCAGCAAGTTGTTGTTTCTTTTTTTTTTWTTATTATTTTTAATGTGTGTGTGAAAATACAAGCAGGCTTTATCTCACATGAAGGATTAGTTTCCTGTCCTAATAATAACATTAACTTCCCAGCCCCAAATCAAATTAAGGCCTTTTTTTTTTTTTTTTCCTGGGCTCTGGTGTCCGCTGAGCCTTCCCTCGCCCCCTTGACTCGGTAAATCAGAAGTAGCCCCAAAGAGTTCGAGGCGGTTTTTATATGTGTGAGAATCCGCTGAGTGGGACTGGCAGCGTTTCCTACTGCGAGCCCAAAATGTGATTTGAAACAGCCAAGACAATTAACCCCCCCCCCCCCAAATCAGGGAAAACCAGTGGGTGGGAGGCGGATAAGGGGAGATTTGGACATGCAGTGCTATTGTTTAGCAAAACTTCGCATGAGAAAAATAATGATGTCAAGTTCTGTAGCTGCTACATGCATTCAATAATTTTTATTCAAATATAAATATTTTAGATACTGAAAAGCTGCTTTCCCCRCTCCCTTAAAAATTCCAAACTGTACAACCAGTTCCCATAAATGACTAATTTTATTTCAAAAGAAGCTAATTTTTGGCTAGGTCTTGAGAAGAAAAAAAATATTGGATCCACAACAAAATCCATATTTCCCCCCCCCATTCTGTATCTTAAAAATGCATCCAGGCTAACAGCTTGTTTCCAGATGATATTAGATGCTCCTTTAAGTTTCCAAAACAACGGTTTCGAATCTGGTGGCACCCAGATCAGATACAGGTTCCAGGTTTCTTTGCTCCCTTTCCTTTTTCAGGTTCAGTCTGCACAAGCTGTGGCAAAAAGTGGGAAAAAGTTGGTTTGCAAAACCTGGAGGTAGAATTCCGGCCGGGAGAGCCCGGTGCCTTGGCGGCTCCGTGCCCCCTACGGCGGGTGGATTTATTGGGTGTCACTGTGACACAATGTGCCTATTTGAAGCTGGAGAAAGCCCCCTACTTAACCTTCATCTTTTTGTGTGTGCACGTACCAGAAGGCACCACACTGTTGCTGGAAAGCAAATAATTAGTGACATGTTCTATAACACCATCGCTATTTACAGCTAAATCAGTGGGTTAATGCTTCTCGAAATGTGACATCCGTGAGGGAGTCTCGCTCCGGTACCGTTAGTCACTTGGTGGTCCCCGGAGTGACAGAATCAATGCCGTGAGTTTTCAAAGTCTGGGTTGCAACAGGAAACGAGTGATTATTGGAGAAATTACATGGCCGGGGGTGGGAGGGAAATGCACGGAGAGCCAGCTCCGTGGAGCCGGGCTCTTTCTCCCCAAGGGCGCACAGCGGGAATGCTGCAATCCGCCTTACAGCAAACGAGTGGGTGGGGGAAGATTTCCACCAAGGGATGCAAATGTTTTGGCACATTTGGTCTGAGCAGGGCAGATCCTTGCTTAGCTGTGGTGGTTCCCCAGGCTGCCTGTGCCTGGACCCTCCCGGGCTCAGCCTTGGGGCTCCTGTCCCGGTGCTGCTGCTCCCCGTGCAGCTCGTGGGCTGGGAAAGCGGGTCCTGCAGCGTCGCAGCCCGTTTTGCTCAAAGAGCTCCAGCAAAGCCATTCTTCATGAGGGCAAACGGCCTGAACAAAACTCCTCACAGGGGGAGGAATAAAATCCACGAGTGTTAAGAAAAGAAAGAACGAAAAGAAAGAGAAGAAAAAATAAAAGAAGAAATAAAACAGTCAATTCACATTTTACTTCTTCTTACCCAGGAGATTGACACAGTAGCTTTTTTTTTTTTTCTCCTTCCCATTTTCCATTAAGCTGGTTCTTTAAAACACATCTGAACTTTTCCCATCCTGACGATTCCCACGGACAATTGGCAGAGAATCTAGGACAACTTGCAATACTGGGATTTTTTCCAGGCATGAGTAACTTGTTAAAAAGCCACTATTTCCCTAATACTAACAGTAAACAGAGTTCACATCCACATGAAATCCTCTGTGACCCATCGGGGAAAGTTTTTTGTATATTTATATAGAGAGATATATGAAATCATTTAATTCCTTTATCCATCAAGCACTTGGAACTCAGCATGTCCGTTTATATTTCACTTAAAAAAATAAATATACACATGCATGCCAGGCTAGCTTTAAAGGTATCCTTTTCCCCCGTTGACAGCTCCATCCGTGTAGTTTTATAAGGGATAAGCTTTAGAAAGAACAGTACTTTTAAAGACAATTTTTACTGAGGTATGTTTTGTGTCACTTTGATAAACTCTAACTCTGTCACAACTGCTGCTTCTACTACTTCAGGTGATAGACAACTGTGTTGAATGGTTATTGCCTTCATTTTTGAGCTTTTAGAAGCTTGTGCTGTTGTTCCAGGTGAGCATCCACTGTGCAAATGCATTACATGTGCAATGAATTCAAAATTTCCCAGATATATCAGATTACTGCCTTTTTTTTTTTTTTTTTTTGAATGTATAAATATTAGCAGCTATCTAACTCGGCTAATTGTATTTTGGAGTATGAAGAGAAGATCAAATAGTGGCAACCCCACCTTCTGTGCATGATATCTTATTCCTTGGGGGATGCTGCTGAAGTGATGCCCTTGCACTTGGCTAGAGATAGCTAAAGAGAATATTTAAATTTAGGATTGTATCAGCAGGTCTTGTTGATAGAGGTAAAGCGTCATTTTGGCCTCAAATTCTTCTTGCCATGGACTTTAGCTTGGGTCACACGGCTGCCCATGTTGCAGCCTGCCACAAAAATGCTCTGCCTGCATAGCTCTCTAWATAGCAAGAAGCCTGCAAAAGGGACATGCCCAGGGACAAGGGCATGTGGGAGGGCTGGTGAGTTCAGGTTTGCCTCTGGTGGATGTATGGACACGTTAGGAGATGTGAACCCAGAACAGACCCAACAGATGCCACCTAGAATGTGCATTATTGACCTTCTTTGCAAAATAATTTGAAATCTGTTTTATCTTGATTAAAATTGTGTAATCTTGAACCATACGGGCAGTTTTGGGTGATGTGAAGATATTTTCATGTTTCTGAAGTGTCTCTTCTGTGTGTCATTTCCTTTGTTTTATACCTCTGAGTTGGTTTTTGCTTGGTGGAGGCCTTCTCCTTGGTTTGGACTCACGGGATACTTTGGAAAGCTCCAGGGTTCTTGCAGTCAAGTGCTTTTGTGCTTTCCTTTGGAGTCTGCATGGTGAATTGAGTATGCGATAGGCGATCAGACGTGATCATCTTCACTTCTCTATTTCAGAGGCACCTTTCAGAATTAGCCCTGGAAGCATATGTGCAAAAATACRTGAGGGATTGTCCTGCCATAATTATTACTGCTGTGTACATGTTTAGAAGCAGCAAATTGATTGCTACCTCTGCCTCATGAAAAGTGACATTAAATTTATGCTCAGGCTTMTATACAGGAGGCATCATTAGCTCTCCTTTTGGCGCTGTGCCTGTACCTACTGTCTGATGAGAAACTCTGAGAAGCAAGCCCAGATTTTTGCTTGGAATGGTGCAATAATATATGAAACCTCCCATGATAATAGCAATCCAGCTGAATAAAACACAACAAAAACAAACAGAATTTGTTCCATCTCGGAAGGCTTGGAGTGATGTATTTGYTAGTGTTTTATTAGTTCTGGCATAAAGAAAAATATTTTGCATTTAAAATAAGAGTATGATAGTTACAGCAACAGGCTGCGTTTTTGTTGTTTGGATGAAACGTTTCAGTCTTGCTGGGAATAAGCAGATCAGCTTTCCCAGCTCATCATGCAGCCAGTGCCAATCCCGTAAACTCTTTCAAACCTTCTTAAAGTAGAGGGGAGACCAGGATCAGTTTTTTTCTGCAGTTACATTGAAATTCTTTTATTCAGCAGGCCCCAAGTTTTGCTTTCCCCATCTAAAAAAGTATTTCCCTTGACTCAGGAATTCAGGAACAAGCCTAGAGAGTCAAAAGATTTCACTTTAAAAAGATTGGGATTGAATCCTTAGAGAAATTTTGAACCACTCCCTTAAACATTARCAGTCTCCTCAAGCCTCCACAGGGTCACATGTAAGTGTCTCCATGAGAAGGAACAGGCCACCGTTCTCTGGGAGCTGATGCTGTTTCATTCTCATGGAGCTCAAGTCATTTTAAAGGATGAGAAAGTTAGTGTAATGTTTTTCTCTTTATCTGTGGTGCTTTGAATTATTTTTTATGCAGTTATTTGTACACAGTTTGGTGCTTCCTGTTTGGAAGCAGGGATGGAAGCTGAAATACCATGAGAAAAATCTCTTATCCTGATGGTAATTTAGGTCCTGCTAAAAAGAGGATGTATTTAAAATCCTCACAGAACTACTATTTTTAACTAAGTTGTCCCCTGATTTACAGACAAAGATTTATTCTGACTCGTGGGCTAGATACTTTCTGATTCACAGACCACACAAATACTGGAAGTTTGACTCCTAACTGGACTTTAAGTTTTGGAACTTCATGAGATAATATCAAACACCTCAAATGTCATCATGAGATTAAGAGATCTTTTTTTACCAGCCAGATTTTAGGGTGGCTTAATCTGAAAGTAAATCTTGTTTTAATTTGTGCAAACGGCATTACTTCTACGTCCCACCAACCTATTTATGATTTGTATCCTATATGCTGCAGATGCCATCAAAAATCCTGGTTTTTAAAATGATTTCTTATGTCACGGACCAAACCCTTTTTGATTTGGCTCAGGGCAAAGGAAAGAATACAACATTGCCATCAACAGATGCACCACCAAACAACCCAGTTCTGTCTAACTTGGTTCTTGACATCTGTGTGCTATTTCTGTCAAACTCAATCAAACTGAGTGTTAATTTTTGAAGCAAAACCCCTATGATCATTTCACGTGTGATGTAAGCCAGATCTAACCTCACGACCGTCAAAGGCCAGATGTCAATGACCCAATTTTGCATGCCATGCAACCCCCTATCAGTAGCCACCACTTTCCCCGTGCCTCGTTCCAACTCACGTAGGTTACTCATGCTTTGTGAAGGTTGTTACAGATACCAAATACAATATTTATACAAAATACAGCCTGGTTGCAACTTTAAGTAACTTAGGATATAGCACAGTGTGGCAAATAGATCCCAGAGCATATGTCAGGTAAGTATAAAASCTCCTGTCCAGACAGGAATCTAATTTTAGCAAATCTAGCTTTCTACGCTTTCACGAAGCCCTCGTCCAACTACAGTTGAATGCTGAGAGTCCCACATGAGCAGCTTTAGTAAGAAATTTGTGCTTGGCTAATGCAATTATGGAGCTTTCCCAAATTGCTCACTCACTTGGAATATAAGATGGAGTAATCTGAGTATTTCAGGGCCTTTCTACTCCGATTATACTTTAGACTCTACTGGGACAAGATTTTGACCTAGATTTCTGCATTCACCTGAGYTGAACTCTGGCTGTGATGGTTGACCAGCCTTGTTCCTCCTTGATTTCTTCTTCCTTTTTTTTTTTTTAATTTTTTTTTGCTCCTGAAGCAAGGAATGCAAAATCTTTCAAGTGCAAATTTACTGTGTGTTTTGCAAACTAGAAAATAGAAAGCCAGGCCAATCAGAGACTTTAGAGAAACTGGAAAAGAGTCACGTTAAATAAAAAAAAAAAAAAAAAGGAGAGAAAAGGTCAGAGTTGCTTCATCCATTGGAGGCAGATACCTGTGTTTTGATCAGCAAGACCACTATGTAATGGGTCGGCAGAGTATCTGAGTATCTTCTCTCTGGAAATGCTCTTATTCAGAGTTGGTGGCAGCCTGAAACCTCTGCATATTTGTTCTCCTGATCGCATAATCGCTTCTGCTTTTGCAGACTTCATCCTCCCCCATGCAAAGAATGACTTTGGGTAGGACGTCTGAGGAGAGCATCAGCATTTGGTCACAGTACATCCTTTGTAGGACAGCGGGCGGTTCACAGCTCACGGTGAACCTCATCTTGAGCAGAAAAGATGTGCAAAGGATGCAGTGAGAGAAAAAAAAAAAGAGTTTAATAGATGTAGTCATGTGCAGGATTGAGATAACTAAATACAATGGGAGAGCTACAGAAGTATCAGCTGATCTATGAAACTGTTGTTGGCTGAATTCAGTTCCAGTTAGTTAAAGAGGGGCACATTGACAGAATTTTATAATGAAAGGTGCGAATCTCATTTAAAGCACTGAAGGAATCCTACTGCCTTATTAGTGCATAAACTATTTAGCAGAGCTGAATGGAAAAATCAGACTAGGAAATAACTAATCTGTCCATGTCTTGGTTCCTTGCCCGTTCTCATTTTCTGACAAAATTTTATTTAACCTACATATTTCCAATAGGTTTACTGGAATACGGATCCAGACATTGCCAGTCCCCCTGCATATTTTCCTTCTGTGGTTTTTGTGTAGTACAAGTCCATATAAATAGATGGTGCTGGATTCGGCTTGCTTGTGCTCCAAGCCTATGGTGTGCAAAAGGTTAAACATGGTGAGGCYGTGAAGGTGGGTTTCGGTCTCTGGATGCCAGTCCAAATGCACAAATCTATTTTTAGAATATCACGTTTCCCTTCAWTTTTTTTTCATTTCAAACCACAACCTTCATGCAAAGGCTGTGAAGTATATTACAGCCACACGGGGCCGAGAAAAAGATCCCATTAGCAGTGAAACAATAATCCTGCTGCCAAATGTACAAATATTCGCTAATAMCTGCTGCCATCCTGCAGGCCCAGAGGAGTGCTTCGTCTTAGTCTCCTGGCCTGGATTTTGACAGAGGGCTTCCCTTAAATGCATCCGCTTGGCTCTTCATATCTTCACTTCATCCCAACYGCCCTGGCTCTGCATCTGCCCGTGTAGAGATGTGCGGGACCCGCCACCAGTGCTGCTCACATTGCACCAAGGGGAAGAGCAGAAGACAGGAGGCTCTCACGTTGGCTTTTCTTGAGCCTGGGCTCACCGTGTGTGTTGGTAGGCAGCAGAAGACGTGCCATGGTGCTCGCCTATGTGCGCAAGGACCAGATGTTCCCCAGGTGAATGGGCCTGCCCTGGGAGAGCACCATAAACCCTCCTGTGGAGACCTGAAGGGAACATCTATGAAATTAATTGATGCGCTCATATAAAAGGCATTTAATGTAAAACTGATAAAACCATTAAATGCATATTACGATGACTGCTGTTGCTTTATGCAGGCAAAAGATTTATTTGGGGAACAGTTTCCTATCGCCTGTGCTGTTATCAGTGAATAATGATCTGGTGGCTTCATGCCTAAATTCCAGGTAGATAATAAAAACAAAACAAAAGGATTAATGTGTTTTATCTTTTTCTCTTCCATTTCTAGGTGTGTGACTCCCYGCAGTGCTGCAGGAAAGCAAATAAGAGCAGAGGAGTGGTTCTGATAGTGCTGCTCCTGCGTGGCTGCATGTGCAGTGTGCTGATGCTTGTAAAGCTGTCGTCGTTATATAGCTGCAAGTGCAAAGAACTTGTGCAAACATGCCARGTCCACCAGTACGCTCTCAAAGCACATGTCTGCCAAGGTGCAATCGCTGTAGAAAAGTCCTAAAATCAAATCTCCAGCTGAAGCCTGTAAAAGCTATATTCTTTGGATTCATGCATAGGAAAAACTTTTATGTGCACRGTATTGCTGAAGCTTCTGCCTATCATGAATAGGGTGCCACTAATCACTTTGAAGGCAAAGGAAGCTGTGGTTCCARTTTCATCAGGAGCAGGACAGCAATGCCTTGCTTTTCTCTCTGACTCCCTAGTGTCCAGCTGCACACAAAGACTTGCACTATCCATGAGGGTAAACCATSAAAACGTGTTCTTATTTTATCCACAAATCAAGAGAGCAGCAGGGTGACTTTCTGGTTTTCTTTTCTTTTCTTTTTTTCCCCTTATTTTTTCCTTTGTTTGCTGCCCCATCCCTGACTTGGAGGGTCAAATCCATGGCAAGTTCATTTCTGGGCCAACTCTGCCAAATTATATGATGTGAATTAATGTCTACTAGAKCTTAGAACAGCAAACTCTGATTTAAGCTCTTAGGTTGAACTTGTCTACAATTGTTGAGGTGAAAGGCCAGTTCATACCCATTAATTAACCTAATCCATCTCAATCTACTTTATTTTATATTTTTTAGGCTGTGTGACCCTAAGAAATATATTTAGATAAAGCAATGCTGTTAAAATCCAGGAACATTGCTAAAGAGACTCACCACCCACCATTGGTTTATACTAGAGATCACTTCAACCATTTTTTTAAATGCTAGGAACTAATTTAATCATATATTTGTTAGTGAGTCCCAACACACAGAGCGGTTTTCTATCCAACTGATTCAAATAAGCATTCCATTAATGTCAGGGTTATTTTTGATTCTGACTTTTACTGTGTTTGTAGTAATTTCATTAATAGGCCTGCATTATTGCTAGACTCCCCCTGCATTTTCCTTCCACCTCCTCCCTTATTGTGGCTGCAGCACTAAAACACATGAAAATGAGGGAGTGCAATTACGTTGYGAAATCTGAACCTAAACACGACCTCTAAATACAGCTCTTAGGGGCTGGGGCTGGTGAGTATGTAGCAGCAGGCACAAAATATTCAGAAAGATTAGTAAGGTTCAAGCTTTATCTAAAAGCATATGGGAATTTCTTAAGAGGATCTAATCTAAAAATAGGATTAAGACATATTACCAGATGTCTATCCCCTAAATATTCATTTTTAAACTGAAGATATTTAATGACTGTGTAATATTTAATAAGTTATTAGTTGACCGTAGAGGCTTCTGAAATTGAAATTCCTTGGAAATGTCTATCACGATGATAATTAATACAGATTTTAAAACTGCATCTTCATCGGAATGGTTTTTCTGCCATATTATAAAATCACATTTTTTAAAAGGTCTGTTTTTTTTTAATAATATACAGAAAAGAGAAAATTGTGCATGCTATAGCACTGAGATATCTAAAGCGAAGTAGAAAAGAACATAAAGCAATCACAAAGGGTTTGTGGTTTCGTCTGTAAGAATGAGATAAGTGTCTAAATATTTATCATTTTTTATCTGAATGTTTTTGTCCTAGAAATCAGTCCAGAACTACAGAGCAGCATGTGATGTTTAGGTAAAATGCAGTTAGTATATCTTTTGTGCCTGTACCTTGTATGTGGCCCTTATGTTATACAATAMAATCAGGCGGCTCATTTAAGGTACAGCAGATCTTACTGATCTCAGCATCTATGAAAACCTGGAACATATCTGAAAGAAAGCATTTCTCAAATATTTAACTTTTGTACAGTCATATAAATGAAGACAAGCTGCAATAGTACTAGCAGAGGATTTCCAGTACAGTCAGAAATAGGAGCGCATGCAGATAAGCTGTGATCAGGTTTCAGGTTTGGATTTCTATCCCATTTTTTTTTTTCTAAAACAGATCCACATTTGGGTTGAGCTTTTGTCTGCTAAAAATTGTGGCAAATTTGAGGTTTAAGACTGAAGTGGATATTAAGAAGACCTGAAGTTAATAAAGGTTGAGCCCAGAAGGATGCTGCCTGCTCGCAATCACAAGGTAGGCCAAAGTCAAAGTTTTGCTGAGATACTGAATCCTCAATTGTCCTATAGAGAAGATACTAGGTGCCTTAAGTCAAGGATACCACCAGAGTCCTTTTCTTTGTGATTATTGGACACTCACAGATGAGAGGAGTGTCAGCAGGGTTTAATCACAGAGCTTTTTATTGGATTTCCTCTCCCCTCCCTCTTCCTCTTTTAATGAAAGTTTTTGATAAGTACGAGATGTCTGTAATTCAAAACATAGATGTATTAACTGCATTCGTTATTCCTAGATGTCTTTTTGAAACTGAAAGCTAAATGTACTGTCAGTCATGTGAACTAGAGCTGCACCACTAAAAAACTGATGGGTAAATCTGATGCCCTTCATTGGGAAAAGCAAATTTCTAGGAGACAGAGAGGAAAGGGCATCCAGCCAGGATGACAGAAGYGAAAATATTGGATTCATGGAAATCTGTGAAACTCCTGTTCATTTCCAGAGTTTCATCCACTGCTGTAGCTAAAGACAAGCTCTGGAAGATGAGAAATGGGAAGAGCGATGGGAAACTACAGGAGCTGTGGCAGACTGGTAGTAACATTTGGAAATAGTGCTGCTGCCTTCCTCCCTTTCAGACCTGCTCAAGGCTGGCACATAAAAACCCGAGACACGGCTATGCCTAGGGGGAAAATATAGCTGACGTGTTTTACGGTTGTTGTTTTGAGTCACTGATAAAGCCAAGCACCGGGGAATAGTTTGTTTGAAGCGTGTGCGTGCTCCGTTCTGAGCAGGATGGGAATTATAAGTTTATAAGCCAATCAGATAATCACGGTGCAGAATGACTGGCAAGGGTGATGTTGATGTTTTGGCTGAGGGATGAAGGGGACTGTTTCTTCTTCCTCTTCGTGTACCTGGAGACTTGGCTCCCAGCAAACTTGGGAATCCAATACACATCCAGGTTTTTATGGTGTTTCTATTTTATTTTTTGTCCAGCCAGAGTAATTAGTTATAGGAAAGAAAATACAGTGGAGGCAAACATTCTTGGAGGGATCTTTCAATTCATTTTTTTTTTTCCTTTATCACTTGCCAACCCCAGGCAGAATGTTCTGCACTTGGCTTCTCAAGCAGGAAGAGAAATAAAAAGATAAGATGGMCAAAAAAATGCTCTGTGAGGAAGACATAACCCCTCATACCTAAATTTGTTTGCTTTCACTGGTGAGTGCTGGAAGACATCAGCCTGTACTGAATGCAACCACTACATGTACTCCAAGGGGTTCAGCGCCCTAATAATCTACAGCACTACCCCACGAATAGACAGGTAATAACATGAATAAATAAAATGAATGCCAGTCCAGGAAACAAAGTGCTAGGCTGAACTTGACCGGTATGGATTCAAACCCATTTCTACTGTAGCATAAAGTGAGCTGCTTAAGATCACAAAGGTATTTACAGTTCCAGATTTCCATTGAAATTACAAACAGGAAAATATTCAGGGATAGAACATACATGCCYGATTTTCAGTGAGGATCTGATTTCCTATTATCCATTTAGTTTTATGAGTGCAAATAGCCTTTTGGGGGATCAAATAAGTGCTTTGAAGAAAAATAAATTGAAGAATACCCAAGTATTACAGTAGCAGACAGAGAAGTTCAAYATTTTTGAGTGCTAGGTCACATGTTAGAAAGATTGACTTATGCTCCCCTTACCCAAACACTCATAYCTATGTACATTTGTGAAATATGTAACAGATTCTGAGCTTTTAGCCTACCGTGGTTAAAGAGGTGCAACATGGCCATTTGTCTAGTAATTGAGCTTTGATAGTTAACATGGAAGGCTGGAGAAGTTTCATAAAGCATGTAATGCAAGCTGCAGGGCAATATCACATGCACTGCAGAAAACTGGGAAAGAAGAAATGTGATAAAATTCTCCCATTCCTCAGAAAGCTGAGGTAGGAAAGTCTCATTTGAGACCAAATCTGCAAGCATAGRCAGGTTCTCAAGTTTGCAAACATCAAGCAAAGCATGGGGAGACCTTCTACACAGCAGATACCCACATGGCTGGTTATCAGCCACATCCTGTCCTCTCCTTGAAAGGTTTCAGTCTCTGATCTTTGTGAGCTCCCCATTAAACACAGCTCTGGACAGAAACGGTTTCATTTGCGGTTCTGCAGCCTTTGATTCCTAATGGATCAGTGCCTTTGCATTAGACATTATACTTAGCTGGGGCAAACTGAGAGGGATGGGTGAATTTTAACTGAGTCATTATTTTAAGAAACAACATCCTTCTCCAAGGTTATTGTCCTTGTGTGTTTATATATGTTTGCTCCTGTGTACACTTGGAGGGTGACTATGATCAAAGCTACCACTTCTTGGAAGTATCTTCACGGCTGATGCAATTTTGTCATGGCCAATATGATTCACTGGTATGGGAAATAAAAATATAGAATAAAAAGTTTTATTTGCATTCCAGATTCCRTGCAATTTTGCCTTACACATTCTTTATTCTGGCCCTGTCTTTTTCTTGAGTTGCCAAATTAAAGTTTTGTACGGGACCATTAAAGAAAAAGTGAAAACAAAACTTTTATTGACAAGAACACTTTTTTTTCTCTCCCTCTTCACCAGTGGGGCCTCAGCTAAAGTGACCTGAGGCTAAATAGGCTCTCAAAGAAAGCTTTCTTGCCAAAGAAATGTCATTGCTGTTAAACAGTACTAATGAATGCATAGATTTAGAACCTTATTTACATTGAAATTTGTTTAGTAAGCCAACTTAAGTCTGAAAATTGGGACAAACTGTTTCCTCAATAATTTAATAACTCCAAAGACCTCGTCCATTTGGAAAAGCCAGAGTCTCACCATCCACTTACAAATGCAAAGTCACGTTTCCCAAAATTGAATAAAATGCTAATAATACAGTAGTTCCACATATCAGCAAGTAAAGTGGCTTTTAGCTCTGTGTTCAGCTGGAGACAGAGTGAATAACAGCAGTCAGCTTACTCTGTCCTAGGCAAAATGGTTTTATTCCATCAATTGCTTGTGTTTCAAGTGTTCTGAAGGGTTCACATTTATTTTTGTAACCTTCCTGAATTTGGCACCCCTTGCCAGTGCTGTTGGAACTTTCAAATCAGGAGCTATTAATTGAAACAGGCCAATTAACTTGCTTGGGTCACATTCCCTATCTGAACTGCTTTTAATGGTACCACTCATTTTGTAGCAAACAAAAATCCATAAAGAAAAAACAAGGTCATTCACTTCAGTGAGAGCTTTCCTAGGGAAAACATGTATCTACTGGTTACCCAAATATGGGACATTTGGGCAAAAAAAAATAACATGCCCATCAGTCAGACATGTCTCTGAAAGACATTGTCCTTGCTTTGTGAAAGATAGAAAGCTTATTCCTATATCTTACAAATCAGTATTTCTGCAAAATCTGGTTTTGGTGTTTKTGACATAACCTTGGTGCAGAGACTTGAATCTTTGTTCAGAAGGAATTTTTTCCAGAGCATGAAGAGCATAGAAGCTACATTTATAATCTGGGTCCAGATGGATATTTAAAGTAGTTTGCTGCTCTGTCCCTTAGGATTAGAACTGAGTTTTCTAGGGACCACAGTTACCTTCTAATGCATAAACTGAAGGTTGCACTGATTTGTGAATTTATTCTTAGCTTGAAGTTGAGTATTCTACTGAATATAATATCAAATSTACGGGACTCTATGAAACTTAACACTCCCTACAAATACTCTTTATGCCACTGTCATGGGGCAGATATAAGAGCCCTCCACTGCAGTTTGTGAGGCTTCGATGTCATAGCATGGCCCATCACCCATCACACTGGAGCTTGCACCTTCTGCACTAGACTACACTTATTACACTGATTTACAATCCCCAATTTATCAAACTAAGACCTCCCAAACAAATCCAACTTGCTTCACTGCAAACCACTATGAAATACATTTTTGAAGCTGAGCCTCTATCAGAATATGATATTACATGACACTGTAACCTTTTTCCCTCCAGAAAACCACCCTTTATGAATAAAACATAGGTGACCTTTAAAAACTTAGCAGTTGTACTAGGTGATTGCATATTAACAAGCTTTTTGAGGAACTAGGACAGGCACTGTATGTTTCAGTTAAGGACAGATAATAGAACTATTCAAATAATTTATTATTTTATACAATATAGGGAAATGTAAGAAAACTACCTCAACAAGAGTCTACTTAAATTTTTGTAAGTATAATTTCATATGACTCCCYCCATTCATCTAAATTCTACACTCACTGCTAAATGAAAGACTTCCTTTGAAAGGACACCCCTGATTCTCCTTTGCTTGAAGTTCATGAACAGCTTTAGTTTGAGGCCACTTGAACGGACAAGTCGYGGTGACTACCAAGCATTTTTATAGGCAATCAAAGGACATTTAAGGTTTTCTGCCTTCCTTTGCCAAGATAAAGGGTTTAGAGCAAGGCCTGAAATGATTTAAATCAGTAGAAATGCTGGGACATCAAGACGTATACAGCAATATATGTGCTGAAAGACTACTGAGCCCTTTGGCTAGTTTTTTCTAACTGAGAAAGGCTCTTGAGTCTATTTGATCATCTCTGTTGAAACCAAGTGAAGAAGAGAGGGATTATGTTCACACTAAAGAGAGTRTTTCTACCAAAAGGATCACTTTGGAAAATCATGCCATTTGTAAGTTTGAGTACTCACACTGAATCTCATMTTCTTTTAAGAGTCTTCCATCATTACAGCTACTGTCAGTTGTTCTAGAGTCTAGTTTATGTGCTGGAAAATTAGGATATTCTTTTGATGTCCTTCAGCTCTTGCTTGAGCTTACCTCCTTAACTATGCACTCAATATATGGAGACTGTCAAGAGAAAAGTCTCTTTTCTCTTCTCTCCAAGAAGAGAAAAGTAAATTGTTCAGCATTTTGTCTAGGATAATTTTTCCTACCTAAAGAACAATGCTGTTGCGTGGGAACAAAATTCCTTACCCTACTAAAGGATATAACAATAGACATATGCTTCATACCACAGAAGCAATTTAATTCCATAGTTTAATAATGATGATATAGTTACAATTAGGAAACTGCTTAGCTGTTACAAAAATTCAAATAATTATTTTAAAGGAAAAGATTCTTTAGGCCACTCTTGAATTAATCAGAGGGAATCTTTGGAAGGTATATGCACATGAAAATGATGATAAACCATGTGTGTCTCAGGCATAACTGCCTCAAGGTGGATAGGGCCAACTTAAAGATTTTGCTACCCAACCTGCTTCCTCTGAACATCAGAACTAAACTCAGGTATAGGAAAGAAAACAATTACTGACATTTGTCATTTTATCATATAGGTTCCTTGGGATCTGTGAGGAGTTCCCCAGCTTGGGAGTGTTGRGGAGGTGCCCAGGTTTTCAGGGTGTCGAGTGTGGGTACCTTTTCCTGCTGCAAACAGACTATGCAGTGGTTCATCCTTTGAGCCAGTGGGAGGAAGAAAAGGGAAAAATGTTSCACAAGGCCAATCTGATAGGTTTTCTCCAATGTGTCATTACTGTGTTTCAGAGCATCTGTGTTTCTGCCATACGAACTGGATGGGAACACAAAGTAATCAATTTCAGTTGAGGGCCCTAATTTATCACCTTGCCATCTTTTATTGTAAGGTAGAGAATCTCTCTCTTTTTCTTCTACTTTCTAAATGCAAAATCAGGACAATAAAGAGTAATCTCCCCCTTCCTCCCTTCTCTCCCTCTTTGTTTATAAGACCTTGTAATTAAAATAAACGCACTGGGAAGCAGAAATGTGCATGATCATCCTCCATCGTTCTGTGTTAAAGGGTAGCAGCCACACCAGTTCTCCCTAGAGAGTGCATAGGAAAAGTCCATATTTAACCACTTTTGTATTACTGAGAACCTTCTACTTATATGCACTCAGCTATTCACCAAACAATGTCAGCTATAGAAAATAAGCATCCTTCAGCTGATCTCCTGTGAAACAAACAGACAAAAAAMCAAAAAAAAATTCACTCTCTTTGGTATAGATGCACTCTTCCTATTCCAGGTACTAAGCTGGCTTTTGCTTGGTGTTCACRTTGTCTTGAAACACTCTTTACTGAAAACACTATTAACTAATGAGTTCTGTTTGCACTTTTTCCTTGTTTCATTTGCTGTCCTTTCAGTCTGAGGACCTTTACTGTAAATACTAGAGTCTTTCATCATCATTTTCCTCAAAAACAAAACCCAGCTTATGAACATAAATGCATTTACATATTTTCAGGTTCTTAGAACCTGGCATTCCTCTGCCATTCCTAATATTTCTTACCAGATCCCAATTTCCTAACCAAAGCACATTACAGATCTGATGCTTTCCACAGCCTAGTAGCACATCAATAAACAAAAGATTATTGTGCTTTGTCAGGTTTTATTTTGTAACGTTATGGGAAATTCTCTGCTGCTCTGGATGAGTGCATAAACTCGTATTGCTTGACAATTAACAGAGCTAGTAATAGAAAATGCAATGTAATTTACCTTAGTACAAGGGATTTTGGTTAACAAAAATTAAACTATTGAACTCTCCTCTCATAGGAGAAGGACATTGTTTCATTATATGTGCTTTTTTTGTGTGTGTGTGGTTAAATAAATAGAAAAACCCATACTCAAAAGCAAGTGGGTGCTGGGCCTTGGGTGGATTTATTATGAAGGCGATATGGAGTTCTTCTAATGTGCTTGCTTTGGAACTGGACAAAATAATCTCTTTGCAAAATAAGCATGCTGTAGTCTTTCTTGTGATACAGAGAGAGTTCACCCAAATAAATAATGTTGAAGGGGGAGTTCCTTTATATGCTGTGCAATTTCAGTGTGCGGGAGAGTTCTTGCCCATACAGCTGAATTAGGAACATCGGTGCTCAACTCTCTCCTTTAGCAGCATATATTTATAAATGTGAGGAGTTTTCACATTACTCAGAGGAACAGACTGCTGGTTAAGTGGACCTCCGAAGAGGAGGCATCTGTGCTTTGAATCTCTTTGGCCTATGAAGGTCTTTTTTCTTTTTTTTTTCTTCTTTCTTTCAGTATATACATATGTTTGTTTTTTTTTTTTTTAATCAGGTAAGACAAAAGAAACTGGGCTAAGTTACATGTGTCTCTATATCTAAGGGCAATGGATTTAAAGTCAAAGAGAACTGGAATGTAAATGAAGCCAGGATATAGGTGAGACTGACAAATGTCTAAATGCCATTTCTCCACCCATGACCAGTAGCAAAGAAATCTGTAAAATCTGGGGTCTGGGAGATCTGGGCATTAAGTGCTGAAAGCACAGCTTTAGGCTCCATGTTGTCTGTTGTGAACCAGAACAAACGCAGGGCAACTTTTCTCTATGCAGACTGTGGGGATAAATAGCTTTTCACAATATTTTTCTGAACATATTTAAGGAAGAGCCTTCCTGAAAAAAATACACTTCAGCACTGCATATTTTATCTCTCTCCCTTGAATAAAAGTTAAGTTTTATCTTTTAAAAGACACACTTTGACCCATTGCTATTTTTAAGCTGAAGAAAGGATCTAATCAAATTTAAAGACATAATAATTAATTTTTTTAATGACCTTCTTCTTTTGTATAGTTCCTTTATGCGGGGACTCACGTCTGAGTCTCAGATGAGGGAGAGAGGAAAGATTGGTCTTTCTTTCTCTGTCTTCCACCATTTACCGCTTCCAACTAGACCATGGATCTTGGAGTTCAGAGTCAGTATTTCCTCACCAGCAAGAAATCAAAATTTCAATCAAATAAGAGTAAAATTTGTCTTTAAGAAAATGAGGAGAGGCTTGCTTAGTTAAGATATTACATGGATATATTTCCTACCAGGTTTCTGGGGATTTTATACTCCCAACTTTGGAGGCAGCAGAAATAGTCCCAGCCTAAGATGGGGATTCTTTTGGGGACCATAAGTGTGCAAATGGTTGAAAAAAGTCAAGAAAGGTTTTGACAATAGAGTAGCCCAGTTGAACAYGGCCTCTTCTGGGGAGCTGGGTGTATTTGAACAGTGGGCTTTGTAAGCAAGGCAATAATAGCCTCACATGGACAGATAAGATGGATGTTATGGAATTGTGAATTGGGGTTTAAAATTGTGCCCTCCTGCCCTCCAACCTCCTTAGACATACAAACAAAACAAAGCGGAGCTTGAGGTGGAAGCATTAGACTGGATTGGCTGTAAAGCCTTCCTGTTCCTGGAGCRAGTATCAGATGTGTTGAAATCGCCTACTTGACCCTTGCCTAACCTTCAATCCAGGACTCACAAAGTGGGACACAACTAATCCTAGCAAGTAGGTTTAAGCAAACAGACTAACAACTTACTAGCACTCAGAGATTGTCACTTTCCAAACTTTCTGCTCACACATGTTTTTGAAAACACGAGCCATTTGAAGATGAGATGCATGACAAGAGTACGAAGCTCCACTTCAGATCCAGAGGATCAGTGAAAGTGTCCCCTTCTTAACCTGCCGTGAACAAAACACCCACTGCACTTCCAAGAACGTACATGGTGTGTGACTTTTCCAGAGTACAACACTGTGATTCTGTAGCTCTCCCCAGGAGCTCTACCTGGGAGACCTACTGTTTCCCATCAAGGCATTTGCCATAATACGTAGCATTCTCCGTAGTGCCAATAAAAGCAAATAAGTACATAATTTAATGGTGGATTAAATTTGATTTTTTTTTTAAAAATTGCATGTGGAGGAGCTAGGGTAGGTTAGAAACCTCTAGGCTCTTCCTACCTCACTTTGGAGCACAGAAGGAGAAAGAAACATGAGAAGTCAGAATTCTTTCAAATCTAGTGGGCCAGTTAGGAAAGTTTGTTCATTCTTTTGTTGAGGACAGACTGAACCACCTCTAGTCAGCTTTATCTGCCTCTGACTTTCCACGTAGACCTCAAAATGTAAATTGACTGATAACATGGGAAAGACACTTTAGAAAACGGGCAGAATGCAAGATGATACTCATTATAGCGTAGGCTCCTGACACTCAAATATTACTTTCACCTATCCTTTAGATTCAAATCATGATAGTGCCTTTTCCAATGGGCTTTTTTTTTTATTTTTGAGTTCAGTAGAAAAACCTTTGAGTTACCTTTTCTTACCTCTGAGCATTTCTGAACATTTTTATGTGGTTCTGCACAGAAATTTTGATCTAGTGACTAAACTCAATTACTAAAGCTGAACTCCTCTCTCATTTTAGGGCAGTTCCAGGCWGATTTTGCAGCAGGACGTTGTGCCTTGGATTCACTTCTGATGTTTTTGAGATCCACTCAGATATTATCATAATGGGGGCCATATACCATATAAGATAGACATTAACATGGAGAAATAATCATGGCAGGGTTTTTGAAGAGGYGATTATCAGCCAGGCTGCAAGTATAAATTTCCTTGTACATTTTCTTCCTTGCGATTCCTTTTTACAAATTTGCCCTGCCGGAATGAACTAGAACTTTGTTAGAAGGTTCATCAAGGCCAGAAACAATTCTGGCTAAGTAATAAACTACATCCAAAGGCAAAAGAAGTGCAAAACCAGCAGGCATTGCCATAAATTACTAGTAAAAAGCAAATTGTAGTTACGCAACTCTTTGTTTTCCTCTTTTTYATAGTTAGTTCCAGCTTGAGAGTCCCTTTTTAAAGAGAGCAGTAGTGAAATACCAACAGCCTGAAGCAGAGACGAGGAGCTTGTGAATGTTTCCCTCTGAAATATACAGCGAGGTCATTAAAAATATAGTCAATTTTTTTAATAGTAAAATCATTTTAAGTTTGCCTRTATGGTGTACATAAATCTGGAAGCCTGAATTATTGAGTGTTATTAAGCCTAATGCCTTGGAGCCTGTACTGTTACTCCCTCTGCACTTTCAGAGACGAAGCTCAGCTGCCTACGGTCCCCAGGAAGACACTTTCCCTCTCAAACGTGTCTGTTGAAGCCACTGTGCCCCCCTCTGAATCCCTCATCCCTTCCTTAGGCCTTCCCGAAGTTTTCTCTGTTCATGCATCTGAATGCCTCTGGTTCAGAGCATGGGGMCATGGTATGAAGAAAAGAGGATCCCAGAAAAAAAAAGGAGGAGAATGAAAGCAAGCCTGCAAGGARCCGAGTGTGGAAAGCAGGAGTGTGTGGATCTCCTCTTATCCGACTCCTTCTCCCAGTCTGTTTCATGCTGAATCTGCTGTCTTTTCTGTTTCTCATTTTCAGTATGTGATTTTCTTGGCAGTAAAAGGGATCTTTTTCCTCCTCTCTTCTGGAAGACATGCCAAAGAGTGCACAGAAAGCTCATATGACAATCTTTTAATGGTATATGTGAAAGCATGAGGATTTTAAGAGGAAGAGGGAACATACTTGCAATTAAAATCACATGCTCCATCCTGTAAATAGACTTTTACTGAAAGAGTTGCATCTCAGGCACATGCTGCAACAGTTCCTGCACATGGCTCTAGCTGTCAGGGAACTGCTTCYTGGTAAAATATTTACACTTCTTCAAATTATATGCAGAGGGCACCTTTCTCYGATGCAAGACAGGGAAGACAACTCAATGGACTCTAATTCCTTTCTATGMTTTAAACTCTTTAGAGCAAATGAAAGCCAAAACAATGCAGACGTTCCAGTTGCCGGATTAGTTTAGTGGCATCACGTTTCTGAATTGCAATGCAGCCTGTCGTGCTCCAACATGAACCAAGATCTGCCCACATGTATGGTCCCATCTTCTTTTCCCTTTCCCAATCCTACCTGTAAAAAAACTACAGCTGGTGATTGAACCTGGTGTGTAGTCCCATAGTCTGTCATGTCCAAGAGCTTTCTGTTTGTTGCTTCTGTTTGGGGAATGAAAAACCTCACCCCATGAGTACTCTCCAGTTTGCAGCTGACATTCATTTCCTTAAAAATGAGAGTTCCTCCTTCCTTTAGCATTTACAGGTGTTTGTTACCACTCTAGRCATGTGGTCAGAAAGCATGACTTTGGGATGGCAGAGTTGTTCACTACACAGGAACTGCCCAAACACGTGAGCTACCTGTCTTGTCTTTCTCACATTGACTGAGTTGCTTTGGGTTTGTTTTAACCATAGTTTTCCTGAGTTTTGCTGGCACATARTCATTTCCTAACTCTAACGATGACGAATTGTTGAATTTTATTCACAAAACTGAGGCAAGTACATGTAAACTTGTCATATGTAGGTTGAGCTTGTAAAGATCTTGTCTTTATYATCTCCCTAAGATTTGCTACTGTGTCATAGGATGATCTGATTTATATTCCTCCCGAATTGTTTGGAAACTTTACATTATCCGCATAAAATATGATGAAAAGGAAAATTTCTCACTCAATTCATGAAGGTTAGCTGAGTTAAGGTTTAGAATTAGGACTACAGAAATTACKGTAACATGTTTTACAGAGCATCAGAAATAACATCTCATACATCTTTCTTCACTATTAATTTTTATCTTCTGTGTATTAGGTACTTATGCCAAATTTTCAAGTCTCTGTCCTTAACTGAGATCTTATCAGTTGGAAAAGTRCACCAGTCTTGAAGCTTTAACGTTAAGCACATTTCCACAAGAAAGTATTGCTTTAACAAGGTTGGAAAATGCTCTCTTTAGCAGAGCAATTATCATTAAAGATTCATTATCAAAAGAATAGTTACCTAAAGTAGAAAAGTATGAGCAGTCCTCCTGAATCATTCTCCTGACAAAGTGTGACAGCAATCCCAAGATGAATATATTTCAAAGACTAGTACAAATTTGGTCTGTCTGTCTAYGTATATCTAATCTGTCTATTGCTAGACTACCAGATTGGGCAGATCTTTAACTAGATGTTCACTGGCTAGTACCTTTAATGATGATACATCGATTTGCACCATCTGGGAACCTGTTGGTGTGTTTTGCAAGGGTTGCAAAGGTTTTCTTGTTTTAGGTCATCCTCTCAAAAGGGTTAACTTCACTAATATTTTAGAACTGAAAGTGAACCTTCAACTTGAGACCATAGGTTTTTGTGCTTTCAACCTCATGAAATTCAGCCATTGTTGATTTGTAGGCATATGTGGTACCAAACTGTGATTTGCTTATGTCTTTATCATGAATCATTTACATTCCTCTGCACCATTTAAAGCCCTCAAGCTAGAGGTGACCCATGTTCTCTTTGTTTATGATACAGGCTCTGAGACTTTGGGAAAAGGAATTTTTTTTTAGTACTTAGTTTACTTCTCAGCAGATTTGGGAGGATCTATGCGTTAAGATTTATAAAGGCTTTAAAATCCTTTAATTAAAGATAAAATAAAGACATTGTTGTTTTAGAGTGTGTGTGTGTATACATATATGTACATATATATATGTGCACACACATTAAACTCTAATGATACATGGCTTTGTGTGTTTCACCTTTGAGATAGATTTAGCTAATTTTAGTAGAAGATGAATCCAGTAGACTGGATATTTCTTAGTATTATTAYGTTAAGTCACAGTGCACGATTTAATGAGAAAATAATAATAAAAAGAAACTTCACTTTGCCAGGAAAAACAAAATAATTACAGTAACCAACTGTGCTGGCTTTTTCTCAGGTCAGAGCYGGGCAGGAATGCCAGACCAAATTATAAAGTCCTTCACCAGGCACAAAACTCTCAACAAAATCAATGGGAGTTTGTTTAAACATGGATTTAATTAAATCTTCAGAATCTGGCCAGTTATCGGTAACTTTGGTCAGGAKGAGAATCTTAAGGAGACGGTTGTATCTTTCCCATCTCTACCATTATATAAATGTTATTTTTGCTAGGATATCTTCCTTCACCCCCACCCCCCAAGCAGTTCAGAGACAATAAAACACCAGGAATCCCTGAAGAGTGGTAAAATGCTGACATGATTTAAGGAGGAAGACTCTGATAAGAAGATAAAAATCTAATAAACAGAGTCTGGAGGACCTTGGCAAGTCTCAGCTGCTTGCCAGTGTAAGCAAAGCCCCTCCCAAGGAAAACAAAGGGAACCTTAATCTCAAGGACATTCCACTCGCAAACCATCTGAAGGAGAAAGTCAAGGCCACGACCTCTGCAGTCTGAAGTTATGAGCATACTGACAAGAAAATATTTGACTTGGTTCAAGAAGCAAAATCGGTCACTAGATTTTTTAATATCTTTTTTTCCTTGTCTTAATAGAAGACAAAATAATGCAGCCCTATGTTATGTGTAAATGTGYATATATACCCACCTCTTCTCACTCTGAAGTGAAAAGGGTATTCACAAGCATATGATACTTGTATATTATTTTTATAATGCATAGTATATACATTGAATCAAATATCTACCTCCCAAGACTTCCTCAACATAAATAAGCTCATTGCATATGACCACTGTATTTTTGACCAGACAAGACACAATGTCAGCAGATTAAAATGTTGCCTCTAATACTGTAGCACTTGTGTCCTGGTGTATGGAACTTAAGGTCAGTTAAATGCTTCCAAAAGATAGCTAGGCTGTAATTAGGTATAAGGAATTTAAATTCATTCAGATAAATTAAATGGAAATACAAATCAACATTGATGACAAAACCACTGATTGCAAAGATTCATTGATTCATTGTCTCCTTCAGTCACTATCTGCCTACCCTTAATACTCCCTCTGATGCCMTTCTTTAGATGTTTCACTTCTTTTTAGCATCAGAAATGAAAATATCAGCAACATCTGGAAAGAGAGCTTCCCATGTATATATGGGAAATATATATATATATTCMCAAATATGTATATTTATATATATTTTTCTTTTTTTCTAGTGTTACCAGAAGCAGGAAAGATCTGGAACGAGGTTTGGCACACTCCTGCAACCATSACCAATCCTCTTCTATCATGATTTGAAAAGCGGGTAAGGTTTAGATAGATAAAGAAACTAAACATATTCGTTGCAAAATCTCAGAATCCTCGCAGACATGAACTCTGCTCCTGTAACTCCTCACTTCTTGCCATTCAATTTTGAATTTGAGAAACACAGGTGATTTTTTTTTTCCTGAAACTGGCTCTGCAAATCAACACAACACCATAAAAACTATCCCCTTCACTACCTGCTGAAATTTATTCCTAGAAATTTGTGTAAACTTATCTTATTTTAAAGAAAATTCTGCTCTGGTGCAGAGAATTAGGACCTGGCAGGCTACTCAGTACTGGATCTCAAGCTAARTATTTCATACAGATTCTGAACGCCCCATTTGTTTCTAGATGCTGGTTACTTTATTAAGGTTAATTGTACTGCCCTGAAAYGTGGCAACGAAGCATGTTATTTATACACATTGCTGCCCCTCACACACACACACACGCAGAAATGTCACCCCAGGTTCCCTTACCAATTCTCAGCACTTTAATTTCATCTCTGGATGTTGTGATATACTCAGACCTGTTTTGCCAGTGGAGCCAAGCAGAAGTACCTTGAGGTGTCACATCACTAATTGATATTCTCAAGATGTGTTCTGCCTGTCCAGAAAGAGTCTGATCTGTACTGTACTGCTTTTAAACATATATCATATACATATATGTGAATATACATATGTAATCCATGAATAGGAACAAGCTTTATTTTACCAGTGCAGCTGGGAATTTGAATTTTTGGTGGTGGAGAGTGCACAACATAAAGAGAAGCAAGGATGATCTGTTAGACAGATAAGCCTGACAAGCAGAATTTRGGTTCAGTCTGGAATTAGGCTAGCATCCGTCAGAAGACTGAACTAATCTGAACTGAACCCTGCCCCTCCAATAACCTGCCTTCTTGTTGTGGCACCTGATGACATTTTCTGCCGTGTTGTGTAATGACTTAAGGGCTGTAATGGGTTGCATGCTGTTAAATGTCATCAAATGCCATGAATCATAAACAATCCTGGCTTCTAAACCAGAGATTAGGGATATTTATGAAGTTTAGTCTCAGTTTGGGTTTTCCAGACCCTTGAAGTTCAGAGGGTTCCTTTTATTCCTCCTTTTTTTATTGCACAGACTGCTTCCTGCTGCTGTGATTGACCCTGCTGCTAATATACCCAAACTGCAGAGCTTGATGTTAATCCAAAGGAGTTGAACGTCTGAACTGATTGCCTGCTGACAGCCAGTGTAAAACTCAAAAGCATGACTGCAGATATTGAGATTAGATATCGGAAGAGGAAGGGAAAAAAAAAAAGGATGCAACTGTTTCTTYTCTTCAGAAGCATCAGGAAACAATCCCTATTATCCCACTCCTTAAGTGYAATTTCTGGTTTCCGAAACTTTGCAATGTTACAAACCTTTTATTGATCCTATAAGAATGAAAGCAGATACAACAAAGAAGCCGTAAAGCACAAAGATAAAAGAGGAATAAAAGGGACAAGGCACTTACTGTTGTTTGTTATAGCCTTAAATGGAATTAGGTTTAAAAAAAAAAGACAAACACTGTAAACAGCAGGGAGGGGGTGCAAAATCCAGATCTGGCTGTAATGGTCCGTACATCCATACATACACTGATGTCATGCTTGTATGGGAAGATGCCCASTTCTGAAGATCCACATTTTTGCTTTACTTTAGGTGCATTTGCTGGAGAAAGGACTGAGGGTTAAATTTATATTCAATGCTGTATTACTGCTCATTTGTGGCTCTACTGGAAGAGCTAAGGGAGYTGTAGTAGCAACACACACAAACACACAAACTCCAGTGTGAATGGATGATTCTTCTGGCCATGTCATATTATAAAGGTTGATAAGGGGTACAAACCTTTTTGCTCCTATTTGGATATATTCTTCCCATTCTGATTAATAATCCTTAGATTAAAAATATCTAGTTATAAGTGATAGACATTTTATGTCACCTGTCTGGTTATCAGATGCTCTTTAAGATGAATTCTCATAAGTCTTATTCAAATACGATTTTGAGCCAAATGAAAGCCCATTGGTCAAAACCCTGTGAAAAAATCCTGTCTTCATTGGTCTGTAGAAGGTCTGATTCCACCCACACCTGATTCTTGACCCAGGGAACTAACCTTCTTATACATTTATTACAGCAAGCAGTCCTGAAACCAAACAAGTGTAAATATTTATTAATAATGACAAATAATTTTGTATGTTTCACACAAGAGATGAAGAAAGTGGCTTCTACATAAATGAGCAAGCAGATGTCTGATAATACAAGACATTTCTCTGGTCATTCTAAAGCTGCCTTAATGAGTTGAATGTTCCAGTGTCAATTCCCTTGGACACTTTTGGAAATCCCATGTTTATCCAAGCCATAAGCACCTGAATGCAYATGCCTGGGGTTAAAAGCAGAACATTTGTATTGATAAGCTACTCTACTGCCAAGCTGAGCTCTTAGAAATGCACACAACCATCCATCCCTCTTCAGCTTTCCCTTTCCAACACTCCATAAACTTGTATTAGGAGTTGAGAAGGAAGTCAGAGGTGGGTTCTGTGCACAAATCATCTCCTGGATGAAGTTTTTGGTGGCAGCCAAGAGAGAAGAATGAAAAAAATTAGAAAAATTTCAATTTCAGGGCCATTATTATTTTCATTAATCATAAGAGGCGCTGTCACCCCTGTCCTTATTCTTTAGAGGGAGATCTATTATACGGTCCATTTAGTCCGAGCCATATTACCTCATATGTTTTCCTGGCTGACCAAATAAGACTTAAGAGATAAAACAATTTACTGTTCATTATGATCCGTGTCACTGGAATCAATCTATTAACCTACATTAACTGTATATGTGACGATAGCTCACATACACGCTTCTCCGACTTAAAAAAAGAAAAGGGAAGTGAGGGTAAGGGAGAGGCTGATGGGAGGGGGGTAGAAAAGGAGAAGGAGAGAGAGAGAGAGGAGGGGGGGAAAGGAAATCAAGGCCCATAAAGTGCAGCAGACGTATAATTTGCCAAGCGAATACAACTTCATTTTCCAGCGGCCACTGCTGTGCCCTCCACATCTTCACGCAGCCCCTGACCTGTGAAGAATTCTAACAAATTGGCTTCTATTGTGAAGCCAAAAGGTGCCATCAATGAAGGGACGGTTCGCTGGTCCTAAAGTATGATGGGAAATCGCAGGCTGGAATAAAGAGCTGCAGTTTTATGAAGTTAACCCATTGAGGTTATATCCAAGCAGGGATGCAGGAGCGGGCTCTTGTCTCATCCAATGACTTAATTGGGAGAAGGGGATTTATTTAGATGCATTGCCCAGACCCAGGGAAATGTCCCTAGCTCAGCAAGGCAGAAGAAAAATCATTTTTCCCCGGCATACAGACAAGGCAACTTCTGCTGTGCCATGGTACAGAATAGTTCTCTTTTATTCTCTGCTTTGTAAGCAGAGCAGTTGTAAGCATCTATAGGGAAGGAAGAGAATCAATACGTGGTCTTTCTCAAGCTCGTTTGCACAGCAAAATAACTGTTGAGTAAACAGCCCATGAGTTAAGATTGTGCCACCTCTACACAGCTCAACCAGTCTATGTACTCTGGGGTTGAGGTTGCTTGTCAAGAATTCGACTGGATGCACCTTCTTTGTTAGAGTCTCCTCCATGATCCTGAGATCTTCTTATAGTAGATGACTAGGAGATGTTMTATTTGTGCTGACTGTCTTGGGATTCTTATGAGGTCCTCTCAGGTGCTCCTCCCTTGGAGTGGAGGTGACTTCTCGTTATGCAAGTACCAGCCTGGAGTTACTATATTTTATTCTTTTCATATAAGCCTGGTTCAGACACGGGACCAAATATCYGGCTTCTACTGAGACATGTTCCCCMCTTAACCATGTGGCSCTTGCCACTTCGGACATTTGTAACTCAAATTTTCTAACTGCAGAATGAGGCTAAATCTACTTTGTCCACTTTGGTGAAGCAGTTTGAGGTGCCCCTTGTGAACTGTGGGGGTGACGTTCATCAGAGTCAACAAAATCCGAATCACTGACACAGTGGTAGCTTGAGAGAAAAGAAAGATTATAAAGGCTGTGAAAACTATTCCTTCATCCTCAAAGGCACGTTCTTCAGAACTGCAACAACAGTATCAAAAAAAAAAAAAAAAAAAAAGGCACTGGAAAGCATTATTTATTCTCAAGACACTTTTGCGAAATCTGTAGCAGTCCCTGTGGCAGAACAAACAAGGGAATAAATTTTCCAAGGCTGTCAATCTAGAACCRTATTTCTTCAATTAAAAAACAAAAACAATAAAGCAAATCAACCTAGTGACTGCTGTATAGTCTATAATCTGCAAGGTCCAAATCAGACAGTAGACACAGTATATGACAATAGACAGTAGAGACAGTATAGTATAATCTATAATTTGAACACCCTAATAAAGGAAGCCTTAATATTTATCCCACTATAAGTGAAAATCATCARTAATAACTGAGTGAACCAGACAAGGGGAGTAAAACTGTTACAAATATCTCTTCTTGGGGTGCCCGAGTACTCAAGAAAGACAGAGACATCAATGTACGAGAGGTCTAGTCACAACTAGGGAAGGAAATAAAAGTTGGGAGTCTGCTAATGTCTTAGTCCCAGACTTTATTCCCTCTCCAGAGCAAATACCATTGGGACCTCAAAAACTGAAAATTAAACTGAAAGGAAATGTTTGTTCTTACAAAACAGCAATTCATTACTGAGAATGGAGATATTTAACCAATAAATGATTGCTTAATGGCCCAGAGGAACTTTTCTGCAGCTACGAAAACACTGCATGTTGTTAAACAACCAAGAATACCTCTTGAAAACGCCATGCTTACAAACAGCATGATGGATTATTTGCTGTCTCTTAAGTGACCATAAACAGACAGACACTCCCCAAATGCCCTGGCCTTGCAGAGCACTGGAGATTGAGGTGGGGTGGAAGAAAGGGAAAAGGGAGTTTGGATGGAAGAAAGAGTGGCTGGCTCCTCTTACACACTTCTGTCATGACTTACAGCCTGTTCAGCTTGCCTGTCTGTCCATGGATTCTTMTCTTACCATGGATATCTTGATGCTGAGTGAAGGGGAACACAACCTTTTCCTTTCTTCAGAATAGAGAAGAAGCTGTTTTGGAAGAAGAATATCACCCACCATGAGACTGTATTTTCAGACTGCAACAGAAATCTGATTTAACCTAAATATTTTAYGATTGTTTTAAAATCTTGCCCTATTTCTCATGAGAAGCTTATGTTCAGATCCGRTCCAGTCAGTAGTCGCAAAAACTTAAAAGCTCCTGCAGAGCAGAACAACAAATACCAGACATTAAGATCATGGTGCCCAGTCCTCAGTGAGTACTTCCAAGCAGGAGCTCTGACTAMACAGTGACAAGATCTGTTGCTCGAAGCAACACAAGATTCAGTCCTTCTGCCTGGTCACAAACATCTCTGCCTGTCCCTGGACAMCTCCAACAAGACAACTGCAGTAGAAACCAGGCTAACCCCTAATGTCATGTGGGCGTGGAGACACAAAGCCTGGAGCAGCTACTACATGTGCAAATTATCAGAATCATTAACAATGACATGAATGACTTGTGGCATCTGAAAATGAAGTCTTGTGTGTGAGGCTCTGTATACACATGTCTCTGTGTAAAYAAAATATGCGAGTTCAGAGCTTCTAGTGAGATGATTTTCACTTCTTGCTCATTGTAGGACATTGCCAGAGGCTCCTAATTAGAAACATCCTCTTTTATTTCTATTATTTTCTTAGCCAGTGTTGGCACAGAGGAACATCCTGAGATATTTCATTGTGTCTTTACAGACAGCTGATTTTTGTAGTACTGCTGATTCAAGACTCTAAGCTCTGTGCAGTTACAGCCAAGGAATCAAATGGCAGGGGCTGAAGATCCTGGTACCTCCATCATCTGACCAGGAACAMAGAAAGAAAGGGCCTGTTTGGTTTTGGTACATATGGTTGTCTGGTGCCATAAGCACACTCCTAAAAAAGTTGATATAGTTAAAAAATGGCTTATGAGAGCTGGATTTTGTTCCTTTATAAAGATCCAGTCATTTCAAGGAAAAAGGTGCTTTTATCCTTAATATAAATAGGGGAAGAATTCCATAGCACTAAAGGATGTTTTCTAGTTATATATTAACAAAAGCAGATTTGAGTATATATAAGCGTATTTGACTACCAAATGAATTAGCAATTATTTGGCTATTATTTCACTTTAACCAAGCAGAGTTGATTGCTCTGGTAAGACAAGYAGATCTGGGTTCAGCAATGCCACTTCACTACCCAATACCCTCCCTTGAGGAGAGGACAAAAGAGTAAAAAATATAAGATAGATGATAGCCATGTTGCTAACTACAAGGTGTTCAGAGGCAATAGTGACAAGTACAATATGGGAACATACACAGAACAAAAATAAAATAGAATAAAGCCTGTGAAGACATGTGTTTTTTTCTCAGAAAAAAAAAATGTGATAGCATAAAGATACAAGAAGGTGGCAACTATGGCAACTAGACTTGAAAAAACAACAGTAGAATTATCACAGGGCAGGAACACTGTAAGCCAAGGCCAACATCCACAGATCAGGTCATAGAGACACATGCCAAAGAATGGGGCAAGAAGTTATTCCCCCATGAACTCCCCCTCCCCCAAACCACCTCCATTTTTTCGTTCCATAGAGGCAGGGAGATTCACTCTGCACTCGGATAACTCCACTGCCTCTCTACTGTCTCATTTGGACCAATACTACGGCACAGGGAACACGTTCCCTAATGAGCCTTATCTGCAATAACTGATGTGTGGTAAGTCACTCCTATAATAGACCTGAACCTCTGTTGCTAGAAATTTCTTCCTTTTTTTTTTTTTACCTCTAAACTGTTGAACTTCTAGTAAAGAAAAAGCGTGTAAGAGGAAGAAAAACTATCTACCGGAAACTCTTTAAAGCAACCCCACAGGAGACATTTGAAGCTCCGATGAGGCATCAGATTCTCAATTACCGAGGTACACCTCTTAACATGCCCAGAAACCGACTTGCTGACATGCTCTGAAGACTATATGACATGCCAAGGTCTGCTGGCATCAAGCCTAAATGTCTCTCCCTTTTGTGCTCAGGTCTTCCATTTGGCATTAGGAGATGTCGTGTTGCCAATGTCAGTCCACCTGGATCGCAAACAATGCTTCCATTCAGGTTGCAGCATTTAATCAGTAACTAGTATCACTGGTATTTTCATTCAGCACTGTTTCCTTTAGCTCCAGCTCCAGGTGCCCTGGAACAGCCACAGATAACAAGGGAGCAGCTGATTTACTTCTTGTCGTTTGGACRTACCAATAACCTCAGTAGAGCAGCAGCACAAGGCACACGGTTTGTAAGGTGGCTCTTATTTGTTTTGTCTGCCAACAAATGGAGTAATGGAGATGCTYAGGAGGATTTAATCAATTAATAGAAACATCCATCTGTTGCCTGGACTTGTAGCATATGCATCTGGGGTGCTATTGTAGCCTGAATTCCTACTGGGACTTTCCTGGTCAAAACCCCTGGGAGACAAACTAAAGGAGCACCTTGTCTGCTAGACTCCATTCTGTTGGAAAGTCCACCTTTCATCTTTGTGCTGTGTTGCAGACAGGAGAATAACGTAAGTGACTGGTTAACACACTGGTGCTAATGACACAAGTCACTGGAAGATCCTTAAATTTCAATATTACCAGGCTTAAACTCTTTGCTGCTTTTGTAAGGGTGAAGCTCTGATGCATCTGTACTCCGTATATGCTGGGCAATAACTTTAAATTGGCTTTMATTTACTTAAGATGTTGAACCTCTGAGGATCCTTCCGAGAAGGTCGGAAGGAAACAAAGAACTAGATTTGTCCTTAGCATACTTTGTTGGTTTTAATAGAGTTATGCTRGGGCCTGAAATGTCCATCAGAAAGGAGGGTTAAGTTGTCTCCAGCTAACGAAGATGAAAAGAATAATTTAATGGAGGTGGTAGCCAGAATGCAGCGTAGGGATGAAAGGACGAGCAGTAACTGAGACTGAATTTAAACAACTCTGGAGAATAAAACGATCCTTTAAAAAAAAAAAGATAATTATGTCTTACAACAATTACCCTGGCTATGAAGCAAAATTAGCATAGTCCTTTCTAATTTAAATGTGTTGAAAGTGCCTGAGCATGACAGCAGAAAATTACAAGGTTTACGACACGGGCTTTGGTTAAAGTGATGGCAATCGGATTATTGTAGCTTTTTGTCTGTTGATAGTAATGACTGCRAAGTTACCTGTAAATATTAACTGTTTAGTACTAGGAGATTTTTGGTTTAAGTGGCTGAGATATACCTCTCCTAAACCCTGCACGATGTAAGCTCCTGCATGGGAAGCAGTGTCTACAGAATCAGAAACTGACTGGCTAATTTTGGCAGCCCTTCATTTTAATGAGTTCAGTCAAACTGGGCTGGCATGAGAGAATAAAGAATTTACAAGTGAATTTACAAGTTTGCATAAATGTATTCTTGCATATAATGAATTGGAATAAAACTATATATTGGACAAGACAAGGTGGGTAGCACAGGGTATGTCTTAAACACCCTGGAACATTGCACCCCAAAGTTCATTGAATGCTTTCATAAATATTCTGTGGTGGAGTCTGTTCCCGTTCCATGTGAATTCAAACACCACGATTTATATTTGTACTAAAAGGATCAGTTACTCAAATACTTTCATTTATTAAATTAACTCTGCACAGTAAATTAATATGATTTTTGTTAAACAACTTTACAACTTGGGTGGCTTGCAAAACAGAATTGAGATCAGCTGTTTCCTATGGAACCTTGTTTTCTTAACCTCACTGAATCTTCTCTGCTTGACTTATCTATATGTCTACATACGGATAGATATAAATTTTAGTATACATGAAGCAAAAAGCATGTGTAGATTAGGACTCTGCTCCAAGTATGAGTCTACTTGATTCACGCATAAACTGATTTGCTCTTTACATTTTTGGGTCTGACATTCAGTTTACTTAGGCTCTTGCCTTACTGAGTTTAATAAAAGCTTTCTCTCTTTTTCTTTCTTTTTCTTCTTTTTTTTTTTTTTTTTCCCTCTCCTGCCTCCTCTGGCAGGATTCTGGGAACGAAATTCCATATCACTGAAACTGTGGCTTATTAAGTTAATACAATACGTAAAGAGAATGTGTTCTATTTTAAATAGATCCCTGATAAGACGCTTTGYTCTGAATACTAAAAAGAATTTGGTTTCTCTTTGTGTCTGATTCAAATGATTATCAAAGGCATTTATTTTTTGTATGTGACATGTTGTTAAATATGTTAATTTCCTAGAAACAGTATAAGAAGTGCAAGAGCAGCTGCGTAGGACACAGCTTAAAAATAACAAGGCTGAGCTCTTCTTGAGAATTAGTGTGGTCCAGTGGGTAGGCAAGTAGCCTACGATTCTAGACACCTGGGTTCTGCTCCTAAATCTGCTACTGACCTACAATTTTCCACTGGGCAAATGATTTCACCCTTGATTTTCTTTTCCTATCTATGAAATGACTGGAAATAAAACATTCTGTACAAACCCAATTTTGTGTCATTATAGTAAAATAGTGTCTGGCACACGGAAATGTCTGAGTATTAAGGATTTAGCCTTATTTCCAGGGTTATTAGTGCCTGCTACAGTCCTTATAGTTAAGGAGGAAACAGCTCAATTGTGTCTTCATGCAGGTGGAATGTAGGACTCAAAGTCTCAGCAGATAGAACATGAATGGACACAACTCCAAGCACATTACAAGGAAAGAAGGTAAGCCTATAATGTTGTATTCCCCCTCCYGTGCTGGGAATGGGAGTATGGTCCGTGTTCTGCCATGTCTATCTGAACTCAAAGTCTGGATGCCTACAAAGAAGACGAATAGTGGATCTTCCATTTCTTTACGTCCCTGTATGGGTCTGTGTTCAAGGGTGTAATTTGGCCCATAACAATTGCTGAAGCTTTACCTGTGCATGTCTCATTTCTGAAGGCTACAGTTAGACTGGAATTCACTTGATATCAAATTTCCCTGTGTTATTCCTGCTCTTCCAGACTAGCAGACTTATTTCATCATTTAAGRTTCTCATTATAGTGCAAGTCAGGGGGACTTGGATGTTCCTTGGAAGGGAAAAAAGAAAACAAACAAAAATCACTACAACCCACTAATCCACTTACTTGACTGGCCCATTTGTCTGTTTGTTAGTGCATCTCACAGTGTCTTGTTCAGTTCCCTTTATCCTAAACAGGAATTTAGCATATTCCTGACAGGAATCCTTTTCCATAGGATTGGTTCTGCTAATGCAAATACCCTGAGCAACACGTATCAATCTGTTACTCCCATTTGGTGCACAGCACAATGGGCAGTCTGTTAATTCACTCACTGTAATTCATACCCTCAGTTCTCCCTATAGTCATTTAGTTTGGGAAAAAATAAAATAAAAATAAATAAATCATAAGCATCACCAATAAGCATCTCATTGCTCAGTAGGACAAATCATGTTTACATGGCCAAATTTTCTATTTTATTGAGGCCCTTTACTAATCTCTAGAAAAGAAAAGAAAATCCTAGAAGAGGATGCAAATTTGACTATATCCTTTTTAAAATATCTTTATAATGCTTGTTATATAGATGTCTTAGGGTAAGTGTGAGTCAAGCCAGTAAAATTTTGAGTTTGTTTTGCTATACCCACTTTACTATCCCCCAACTGAAACTTACATCAGAAATCAGGAAACAAACAAATAAAACACAACAAGATAAGAAAAGAGGAATCTCCCTCTTAATAAAAATAATTAAGGAATGAAAGAACTGTTTAAGGATACAAATTATTGGGAAATACATTCTGAGGGTGATTTTTGCTTCAGTTTCTATTCATTTTATCCCTGAGTTTTATGTTTGCAGTTATTTAAGCTGTCTRGGAAAAGAATCTGTACATAAAAGTCAATTAGTTTTTAGAAAACTCTAGAGTTGGTTTCAGGAGGAATTTTTTTGTTTTAACTTGTTTTCAGTGGGGTTGTTAACTCCCTTCTTAGATAGAAGACATAAACTGTAGCTCTTAAATAGATAAATGATGGGAATAAAATTACTGAAGATTTCTTTTCAGAAGGAAAGGCAAAACAAGAAAAGAACAAGGGAAAACAAATCTATGTCCTATAGCAGTCATCCAATGATACTGAAATGCGGGGCCAAATACTCAGTGGGTGGAAATCAATATACCTCCAGTGAAGCCCATGAAGCAACATCGTTTTGCACAAACCAAGGGATATTTTATCTATCTGTATGCAGCATTTAAAAAAAAAAGAAAAAGGAAGAAAAGAAGAAAAGATAAAAGCATTCTTGAAAGTGAATGAAGTTGATTCTCAAAACTGAATGGGGTTTAGATGTTGAATATTTAATTTGCTGATAAAAGGACCTTGATTTCCTGCATATAGCTGCCACAAATAATAAAAAAAAAAAAAAAAGAAAGAAAAGGCACATCTTAAAAGGGAAGCAATGAGCAGAAACTGACCTTTCTGTGAGCAAGCAGATGAGAGAAGGTATTTGGCTAATCCCAGCTGTCGCTGATTGGTCAGACAGAACCGTGTTGAAAATGTCTCCATCTGGGCTAATCTGCTCTCAGTTGGATGAGCTGAGGCCTTCAGAGTTAACCTGACATTTAACAATAATTACCCTTTCGGATGACCCCAGCCCAATCTCCTGCTCTCTTAGAAATCCCTCTTTTTTTGTGTGTGCTCCCAAACCCCTTGACTCTTGTGTTAGAGATAGCTGAAAAGTGATGATATGATAATGAGATATGCTATACACAMATATGCATGTGTGCTCGTGTGCACACACACGCACAAACACAAACTTATATTTAAAGCACAGCTCCTGCGAGTGCAGTGGCTGCTGAGGCTTGATCTCACCTGAGCAATTAGTCCAATTCTTGTGTCATGCAGAAGGGGAGATAGCAGGAAAATAAATAAATACATAAAAATAAATCAAGGAGGATAGTTTCCCAAATTAAAGASTAGTCATGCTTGCTTGAAAGTCTTTGTTTGAAAGCACTAAGTTTCTTTCTGGCACCTGGATGTCTCTTATCTGTGGTGAGGAGAAATGGTGCATGGAAATAGGTTCAGATAGAAAAGCAGAGTTCAGGGGTCACAAAGGCTAACCGTAGATGAAATGTGGCTATTTCTTTTTACCTGAGGCTGGCTTCATCTTTTCTCTGAAAGGTCATTGTGATAAAACAAAAACACATCTCAGGAGAGGAATCATTTATCTCTGGTCAGGTTCTCCTTTCCATTCTGGTATTTTATTTATTTTTCTCATCTTTTGGCCACCTTCTGCTCAGTGTTGCTGCCTTCCTGGCATGAAGAAAGTCCAATGATGAGTTCTGCATGTCGGTAGAAGTCTGGCCTCATTACATTTATTGTCTCTGTTTTAGTTGGAAATCACGTCCAGAAACTTGGAAGATTCCCCAAAACACTCTAATTTGTTGGTGATGAGCTGAAAAGTTTGAGAGAATAGCCATGCTAATTGAAAAAGAACAAGGACAAGTCTATACGATAGGAAGCTCATTTCCAGCGCGTGATTTATGTCATGTCTCTATTGTGATCATACATATGTCTTATCTCTACCTCAGTTTCTTTATTTGTCCAACTAAGAGCATAATAGCCTTTTCATAAAAGGGCTAAGAGATTAACTTTAAAGCACCTTGAAATTCTTAGATAGAAGATGATTAAGAAGAACTTTATATTTATATATGATATATCCTCTTACATCTTGGTTTGGATCCAATAACCAGCTTTAATTACAGTAATTATGCCTCTGGTCACAGTCAGAAGCTGAAAGTGAAGTGAAGGAAATCAGGAAAAATACTTAATCAACCCCCCAAGCTAAACTTCTTCATGAAAGGCTAATTTTCTCAATTTCTAAACCGTTCTCAGCTAGAAATTCAGTCACATTTATGCCTTGACTTTTGGTCACCTCACCAGCAAACAGGATTTGGAACTGGGTGTACACACAGGGTYATTTTCATTTATTCTCCATCTAGTTCTTTCCTGTAAGTTCACTTCTCCAAAGGATGGATCCCTGAGTATTTATGGCCAAGGTCCCTTTGACTCTGATCTACAAAAGAAATACAGTTCTGCACATTTTCATGATGCAAGTGAACAGTCCATTTCACCGAACATAATTCAAGTAGTTGTCACTTGGCAAAAATCTCTAACTATGCTTTTGCCAGCCAAGCAAACTCCAGCCGTGTACTTGCCCTGTGCTTGATGATAGCTGTGGTGGCAACAAACAGATGAGCTCAAGCTTGCAGATTGTGAACCTGAGACTTCAGCACTTTGTACGTGTACCAGGTATGTAATTTTTTCGAGTCTCCAGGTTAGTTTAACTGCAAGATTGTCTTTTTTCAAACTTCATTTCAGTTTCATGAAAAAGATTTTTGTGTGTATTCGGAGGGTACGTAGTATGGAATTCTTTCATTCAGCTYTTTTAATGATCCTTCCTGGATGCAGCTCTGATATGCATTGGATGTGTTGARGTAAGGACATTTATTGCATCCTTGGCCCTTGCATTGTTACATCTCTGGTGAACATTCTACAGAAAAATTATGATGTTAGATTTGGAGATGTAAAACAATCTGAAACATAAGCACCATCTCTCCTGCATGGTTGGTTATTTGTTCTACAAAGTATTTAAGATAATGACTGACGYTTTCTATCCTTATTCTATCCTTAGCCTATTTCTTGCTTTATTCTTATTTCTATTCTTGTATGCATAGTCCAGTTAATTTCTGTGCTGTATGKTTAGAAAGTTAAAATGTGACCATCACATAGAAGCTTCACAGAAGMAGCTTCATTTACTACCCTTTCCCCTTGACAAGGGAAGAAACTATTCACYATTTCAGCAAGATTAGCAAATGGCAAAGCTTTCCCTCAATGATGAGGAAGCATTAAACCCCATTTTCACTAAATACTATTCAACTGTCATGAAGATAAGTCCACAGTTTGTTTGAGTGACGATAAATTGCTGCTAGTCTCATCCACATCTGATCAACCAGTTCTTTCCCTTATCGACAAAGACAAATATTCTTCAATAGTTAGGACCCTGTGGATSTAGTTTAACCACCACAAGATTCTGCTAAAGCTATGGCCATTTGGACTCTCACAGTTTATATACCTGTCCTTTAGGCTGTCCTTGGGAGATGTCATCAATTATTACATAGTTTAAAAAACACACAAAGGAGCATAGATACTGGATGCATAAGTAGATTCTTATTCATGTTAGGAATTGTTTTATCCCTCAAAATAAACCAGGAAGGGAATGAGATGAGGAAAAGGTCTGTTCAACCTTGGAAAGAGACCACAATTTTTATTCTTTTGATTTATTGTCAAGGACAGTATCGACTCTCTTATTCTCAGTGAATGACATGGTTTGRATGGTACCAAGAACGTTGCTAACCCTAGTGAAAAAGAGCACAGCAGTGTGATCCAACTCAAATATATAACACTAATTCCTTGCAGCARCAACAGTTCACCAGGGTTTATTTTAGTTAAGTGATGTCAGTCCTGACTTTTATTAATTCACATGATTCCTGTGTCTGAWATAGACCAATAATATCAGCGATACATAACAGTGAATTGGTTCCTTTAAGTGTTTACCTCTCTGCCGTAGAGGAGGTATATCCCCTGACAATGTAATTGAGCCGTGTTTTGCTTCAGCTGATTTCCATCCACAAACAGTTTTGGAGTTCAGAGAAGAGATCACCTTAAGCCATTGAATTCTCCACTTTCACAGTCAATTAGTGATGGCTGCCAATATGGAGGAGGGCAAGGGATATGGGCTGCCCTTGAGAAAATGTCATACGGTGCTGATGTCATAAAATAATAATACTACATACTAGGCGTCATTACTTTTGCTAGTACATAAAGGCATCTGAGCACTGGAACTGCCTGGCTGTGCTGTTTGCACAGGCTGGGTCAGGTAAAGCTGTGCTACTAGAAATGCAAGTTGCACAGCCTGTGCCATTTGGAAAAACTGAAATCTAATACCATGAGGTTAGAGTTTATTGCATTAGTCTTCCCATTATCCATCCCGGATTCTCTGCTTGGATAATTTGGCCAAACTTTGAAATCAATCGAGCTACGAGGGTACATGGTTCTTTCTCACTTTATGCCCTGTGAAGATCCGGCCAACTATTCCTCTGCACATCACATTCAAACATGTATACACGTACACACTGATTATTAGTCCACTGAGCTGTACTAAATTTTATAACAATCCGGATACTCCCAAGTCATTAGGAAATTTTGCCTAATCACCACGCAGGCAACATTCATTAGCACAGAGAAACTCAGAAAGACAGACTAACAAATACAACAAAAACACACCATATGGACTTTTCTTGCTATCCTCTGTACAGGACAAGACATATGAACTTGTGGCTGACCCTGGCCTCTGTGCTCTTTTAGTCTGTAGTATAATCAAAGTCATTAGTTAGATTACCCTCCCAATCTAGCTGCAAAGGACAAATACACAGGTAAAAGGAAAGAACTGTCTGTGCTCAGACAGACAGTAAACATGTATCACTTTCTTCCCTCTTACTTTTATTTTTTTTTCTTTCAGCTTAAGTCACCCAGACCTTGTCTTTTCAGTAATGTCATAATCAGCAAGCTGAAGGCAAGGCTGCTGATAATTGTTCTTTATGTTGCTCTTTGTTTAGTATCTGATTCAATACATCTGTGTGGACACCATTCCATCACCTTCTTAGTAACAGAGGTGAAAAAAATCAATGGCAATCAGATTACCTTGTTAACAGAAAGGCTAAAGGGCCAGTGTGTTAAGTTCACAGTGCATCACCTTTCATTTAAAACATCTCACTTGTGGGCTTTCTTTTTTTTTTTTTTCTTTTTATTATTTACCCTTTATTATTATTTATAGCATCAAGCATTTCTCAGCATACTGTGATATAATTGCATTAGTTTTCTCTCAGGTTAGACTGAACAGCTGTGACATCTTTTCCTAGGGATGCAATATTTGCTTTGCTAAGGTGGCTCTGTCTGCAGGCCCTTGTTTCACACATGGGTCAAGACCAGAATCTGCAAGAGGTTCWGCATCATGAGTGATTGCATGCTTGGTCCTTTTCCTGCTCCTCCTCCCCATTCACTAGAACAGAGTCAGGCATAATATGACTTATATGATGTGCTGGTAAGAATGGTCACAGCATAGCACCAGCTGGATATTGGAGAAATCTGGGGGTTYAGCAATGGAAAAAATACAGAAAAGCAAAATTCTACAAAGTAGGAAACACTAGTAGCCTGTTATTTCCCTGAGCATCCTAGTTTTAAGATTTAGGGATACTGCTGCAATCTGGAGTACAGAATCMTTCTTCTTGTTTGTAGACAAGTCATTTACTTCAGTCATTTTCATCACCTAAAGAGTTTTTTAGGATGGGTTGGAATCAGACCTTTTAGTTATCCTGAGTTTTCCATAGGTTGAATAACAAAGCAACTAGCCCTGTTTTTGTTGGTTTTGTTTTCATCTTCTGAAACCGAAGTTGTACTTAGTTAGGTACTTTGTAGATCAACTGGCAAAGAATTACTTCCAGCAAAACCCAAAGGAAAAACAAGGGGCTGGATAAAAAAAAAAAAAAAAAAAAAAAAAAAAAAAAAAAGGCAGATGACTGATTAAATTCAACAGGGTTTTCATTTTTCATTCCTTGCAAAATGTTGTTCAAGTATCTTTCAGCTCCAACTGAATTCCAGGTCGAATTGCATGTAACTATTAGAGACCTCTTCACTACAGATTCCCACAGCTAGAGTCTTTTCAATTAATTAAGTGTTGCAGAGGTTGGCAATGATTTTAAGTTCTGGAAAGAAATTACTTTAAGAGGTGGCAAATTCCTTGTGTGTTTTCTCCTCCTTCCTCTGGATTATGGCTGTCAAAAGTAGAATTTTGTCAATGTATTAAAAAGAACCATGCACCTAACGGGTTCAGATCAATATATATTCCTTTGTTTTTATGGAAAGACTGAAATGGAAAGCAATTCATAACTAAGTGGGATGAAAAGTTTGCCTCTGCAATTTTTGGAAGTGAGAAAAGTCTGAAAAGCACACAGACTATCACTCAGCAAATTGACCGTATCAAGAGTGGGAAGAGGAAAACCAGGCTAATCAGACATTCAGGGGTGATGAGTGATTTTGGAAGCCTAATACAGGCAAGCACCTCCTCACAGGAATCCCAAACCGGTAGCGTTTATTGAGCCTCAGTTCCAATTTCCCTAACCTTTTTTCCAGTTGTGACTTTTGAAGGCCTGAAGTATGTTCCCAACCAAAGGCTCAAATGCTGCCCCAAGGTCACGAGGAGCAACAGCTTTAATCTGGCAAAGCGCATCCAGCCAGGCAATTTCAGTGCTAAATTCCTCCAGCAGACAGGGAGAATTTACAACSTTGGCCTGTTCCAGACTCCCCATAATTACTGATGCAACCCTACACTCCTGACAGCAACCACGTCCTCCCTGGCTCCATATAGGGAGGCCTATTTTGCACCCAGAGTTTTCAACTGGAAAAAATCCCACCTCCTGGTAGTATTCCAGCTTACACGGCTGTTTAGCATTGTACAATTGGTTTCTGACTGTGGCCTGTCTGAGTGTAGTACAGAGGAAATGATGATGGAAGACAAGAATACAGATAAAAGCAAGAAAACCTTTCATCCTGCAAATGGGGATATGTATGGCCACAAGGAACTGCTTGTTCTGATCTGCTTGTGGGGTCAGGATCTAAGCTTTGGTGAATAGGAGCAACGGTGATCATTTGCTGTACAAGCCAGAATAACTCTTTGAGACATTCTTAGCACATTACATGGTGCTTTTGCAACCGATACAGAATTTCACACCTGTAGTACACATTATCCAGCTTCCAAAGACAAGAGCGAGGTGTTTAAGGCTGATCTATAGAAGCTGCAATATCTAAGCGTTACACTTTCTCTTTACTCTTTTCATACAAGTGTCTTCGAGGTAAAGAGCCAGACACTTCTGTGRACCTGTGGAAAACCTACAGTGAATAAAGGGTGCCCTCGCCCTTGTACAAAACAAGCTTTCAAGGATAGAGTTGTCTTCTATATCTATGAAGCTTTGAAGGGAACTTAGGATTTATAAAGTGTGCTGATGGAGAAAGCAGCACTGCCCACAGCAGTTTGATTTTCTGGCTCAGGGAACCAGGCCCTCCAGAGGACTTTAGTACCTCATGCCAAAAGCCTGGGCCAAAAGGACAGCTTTTTGGGGAGGAATCTGCTTTTTCCCATACATCAGAAATGCTAATACGCAGCTTTGAATGGAGAAAATGTGTAAGATTYATGGATTCTACTAATAGACATAAGCTATGTCCACCTGGGGGGTCTTGTGGGTGTGGGAACGGCAGTTCATAGGTGACTGGTGTTTCTGATTAGGCCAGATGAGATTTATTGAGTGCTATAAAAGTCAGTTGAATCTTTTTTTTTTGTTGCTCTGATAATATTGTTGGGTGGGGAACTGGAAGAAAAGTTGRAGTTGTTGGCATAGAAGAAGAAGGGAAAAAATATATGTAAGGAAATTACAGTTAGGTGGAACTTGCTTCAAAGGTTTTATTTTAGAATAGTAGCTTCTCTATCTATAAAATATATATATTTTAAAGTATCTCTTGTAGAGATACTATGGGACCTTGGTCTCTAGCAAGTGTGGTGGCCTTGGCTGTGGCATTGCAATAAGTAGGGCTGTTCCTCTAGGGAAAGCAGAGGTTCCATGTGCCAATACAATGTGAAGATGATTGGATTTATGACTCTGGCAAGCTGAGTCTGAGTCGTACGTGCTCAAGAGATGYTTCTGGTGGCCATGGAGTGGAGAGGGCAGTTGTAGACAAAGACCACAGCATGTTTTCTGTSTGTGCCCTGCATGCTGGAGGAGGGCAGGGGCTGCACAGCCCTAATTAACTGCAATAGCTGTCCCCAGACTTGATGCCCAGCCGAGTTCTGTCCTCACTTACACAACTGCAATTTAGATTTTGACCCAAGATTTAGTTTGTTATTAAGGCCATATGTTTCTCATAACTATGATTTTTGAGCATTAGGGGCTTTTTGTCGAGAATAATGGAAAATTCCTATTGAGCAAGATTCCACTGTGAATTGCCACTAACTTAGCTCCATATATCTTCAAGGGTGTGGAGAGGGAAGGTTTTAAAGATTTCTGAAGGGTTAGTTTAAACGTTTTTTCTTCCTCTAATTTTTCTCATTACAAGTTGATATTAAAATAAATAGTTTCACGAAGCTTTCTTCTCCAAATTGAAATGAATGTGTTTCCCTTTTTATGACAGAGAGACACATCTTTATTTTTTTGGAAATGAGAAATAGCCAAATATGCTTACATATTAAAAAACAAAACAAACAACAAATGAAAGAAATAGAAATGGGCAGGGGGGAGTCTAYGAACATTAACACAAATGCAAATATTTTATTTGTATTTAAGAACCATTAATGTTGCTGATTCAAACTGAAATCTGGTCAGAGACAAAAGTAAGAAAAATAGAGAGCCTAGACTTGGACTTTTCTCTTAGCAGATAGCAATTTTAAAGCTTTTTTCATAGAATAATGTGGGTGCTATGTGCTCCAGATATGGGTAGCAAGTCACTCAAAGTAATGAGACTTCCCTAGATGTAATATGAACCAGGGTCCCACAAAAGTCTAATGACACCAAATTTAATTGAAAGACTCTAGTTGGTGAACCCATAAATTCCCTTAACCATAACTAGTAATATGGGAGCTGGGGTACTGCACACAAGTAATTGCTTAATGGTGTAAAGCATTGCAGAGAAAAGCCAAAGTAGTATTTTTGCCATTAAAGCGGGCAGAAATCAGAGCACTTTTTTTYCTTGCTGGAATATTCCATGTATTTAAGAGATTAGATTAATAACAGTCTAAACTGATTGTGTTTGTGGCTGGGCTAATCTTTAAATATGTTGTGGCGGAATGGGCCTATGTCTTTCTGTGAATTTCAGCTTTGTCTTAAATAATGGAAATACAGAGCCTGGAAAGCCAYAAAGCTGTCACTGGGACTCACTCCATCTCAAAAACGCGATGCTTTTGAGACCTTCTGTCCAGAGCTCTAGTGCATTTGTACTTGGATTGCTTGATGCTGCAACAGGTGCTGCTTCTGAAGATAACGGGGCTCCACATCACAGAGCTTCTCAGGAACGTCACCCCGTCCTCTCCCACCCTGGCAGTGCTCAGCTTGGCRTCCGTGCAGACCCTAGGTGCTCTTGGAAGGCGCTCGCTACCTTTACCAAATCGGGTGCTTGCTTTGGGACGAGGGTTATCTGCCAAGGCTCATCCMACAGCTGCTTCAGGGTAAAGCTATGGCAAACTTTGCAGCATCTTCCTTTTCCATGTGTTTCTGTTTATAAATCTCTTGCATAAGACACCATCTGTACCCCTGCAGTTCCTTGTGCCAGCATGTTTGTGTGTGTAAATGCAATTTGTGKTTTTGCAATTTGCAAAATGCAACTTGTTCTTTTTTCTTTTTCTTTTTTTCYTRTTTTTTTGGTTAATTCTTGGYTCCTTACAATCACATTAGAAAGATACTCTTACACTGTGTTTTATGTAAAGTGCTTTGAGATCACTTGCCGAAAGGCATCATGACATGCATGTGCTCTGTGGTGGTTTAGCCTGTTCTATTTGAAATTTCCCTCCTGCCCTTTCAGTTAGTTTGTTGCTGCCATTTCTTTCAGTATATATTTTATTTCTGTGGCACATTTTTTACTTAGATAGCATATGTATAAAATAAAAGCTCCTTTGYATATGAAAACTCAGGCTATCTAGATTAAAGCATTTCCCCCATGCCCATATATAAAATGTATGTAAGCAACTACCTCTATGAGGAGGAAAAAGAATGTATTTATTATAGCACCTAGGGTGTCACCTTCTTCACGTCCCCGCGACCCCTGGACACGGCAGTAGGTTTCAACCTGATGGCAGCGATTAAAGATCAATGTAAATTACGAAGATGAACACCCAAAGCTTACACAGAAGCGCATGCATTGGGGCTTACCTAACAGAGAGAGGCACAACCAACCATCATAGCAGGGCTTGCTCCCTCGGCTTGCCCTCGCAAGCGCTCACCTCCATACAGAACAGTAAATATGTAAGATCAGCAATATTTCTACTGTCAGAATCCACTAGAGTTATATTTTTTTAATAGTTTTATTTTTTCCCCCCTATTCAAGATCCTTAACACCCCCTATGTACATACGCACGTCCTCAGCGCTGCCGTATTGCACAATGTATTATCACGGTAGGTCATATTAGAGCCACACTGCCAAACCTATTCCAGAAAGAGACCTGGCATGAAGAAAAGATGACTGAATTAGTGGCCAATTGGGACATTTTCTGACCTACTCTTTAGGAACCAAGTCCTCTGAACTTTCCCATTATCCTTCGGCTTCATCCTTTTAATAGGGACCAAATCTCCATTAACAATTGAACACCGACAATAAGTGCCATCAGGAAAAGGAAATTCAATTTTAGTGGGGGATGACAGCCTTACCTTTTCGCGCTTAATTGGCCGTATTGTCTCCAAAAGTTAATTGGTTACTTAGTCCAGGTAGTTAGTAAAATGTTTAGCTGCGTCAAAAAGCCCAGGCTCCTACTGTTAATGGGGCATGAAATGGAATGTTTGATACTGCAAATAAAATCAGTGATATTCAAGGATGTTATGGTAGGTAATGCGTTGAAACTGCCATTTAATGGGTCCTGGAAGATTAGGGTAGTGTCAGCTGGAACCGCCCGGTCTCTTTTCTGACATTGTTAGTTGCCTCTTCATTTACTTAACGGCTGTCTGCACTGATTACATAGGCATAAAACTCCCTACAAAAAAACAACAGAGACACGCTCTATTAGCAGTCCAATTAGAACTATTTGCATATTACAGTTCATTTCTGCTTAAGTGAATCCCTAATACAACTTTAGTAAAAAAAAAAAATTCTATTGTCATTTAAAAAAAAAAAAAGGCAAGACGAGAAAGGAAAAGCCTTAAAGGTGATCTCTTCTCTACCTCTTATTCCTCACCGGATAAATTTAGTAAAGGTCCATAAAAGTAAGAGGTGGTGGGGCAGACCGGAGGTAAGAGATTTCTGCTGCTGGCTTTTGCGATGATGACTTTTTAATACGTCGATAAAAGGCACTCCAACTTTTTTACATGGCCATTGTGGGGTTTCTCTGCCCCTTTTTCCCCCCCTACCTTGATTGTTTTTCACTATAGTTCTTTTTCTCAGTGTCTTTTTTTTTCTTTTATATATATATATATATCTCCTAAGGTAGATGTTAGATCAACCCTCACCTTGGGTTTCGTGAGCAAAGCAGCTAATGTGCCTGGGAATGGGCCTCGTGAGGAGGCACACTTGATGCTGTGTAGCTCATGCAGCCTATTAGCAAACGGTGGTAAATGATCCCCCTCCTCTCTGCAGCCCCCCCTTCCCAGCCTTAAAGGTTGGCATTTACGGGGAGGTAATGCAGCCTTCCAGCTCCTCTCGAAAGTACTTGTTGGCAAAAATTTAACCCCTTGTCAAATAGAAGGAATGAGCTGGCCATGCACTGGGAGGGCTGAGTAAGTCCTACTGCGTCATCTGTCGCAGCTTTGGAGCGGCCTTTTCCCTGGGGAATAACGTGGTGAAAGCACTACGGGATCGAGCTGGGAGCGGCTGTGGGTGTTTGCTGGAGCTCTTCCTTTGCCTCTCTATAAAATGAGACAGCGTGGTGGCAGCTGTGTAAAAAAGAACACTAAAAATACTACTGGCGATAATAGGAGAAAAGAATTTTGTAGCCTTTTAATTTCAACTTTTACATGGTCTGCCGAGCCTTACAAATGCAAAGACCTCGTTTTAGGGTGGTGATTACTATTTGCCTACATGTTTGCCCATCAGATAGGTGGTTTCCCATGAAAAACCTAGGGCCTGACATCCAGCGAGAAGCTTCTCACCTGCCTCGTGGTGGCTGGTTCGTCTCGGAGGGTCTCCCAGACGGGCTGTCTGGGTGGAAGGGCCGAGTTGCTTGATCGCTGCTTGGATTAGAGGCACCTAGAGCAGCCAGGGGAGATCTTTGATGTTCGGATGCTAATGTAAATACCGACAGAGTTATTTCCAAAGCTCGCACAGCTGAATTCCTTTCTACATGCAGACCTAATTTCACAGGTCAGCCAACCCACCTCCRCTATTATCTGGATTTAGCGATTAATAGAGGATTTCAGTAGTTGACTGTGACAAATAGTGACGAGGGAAGGGAGGGAGTGCAAAGCTCTTCTGGAAAAAGGTGTGTCTTTCGCAGGGCTTCCTACCCCAAAACATTATTTTTATGCTGACACTTAACCATTTGTAAACAAAAAAAATTACTCAGTGCAGAAAGTGGAATTCTCTGTATCTCAGTCCTTGTCGTGCCCGCGAGAGGAGTCACAGCGTGCGATACGTGCTGGTTTTATGCCCCATTGGGTCTTTTGTGTCCAGCCTCCTGCTTTGGAGCTCACCCTCACCCAGGGATGGGTACTGGGGGACACGACTGTCACCGCGCAGCCCGCGGCCCCTGCCAAGGAAACGGCTGCCTGCAAAAYAGGCTGAGATCAGTAAGCAGTGATTAAGGATGAGATGCTGCTTCCCGCTGCTTTTACCTGGATGTGCACTTCTCCCGCGGACAGGGAGAGAAAGGGGAAAACCCCCACGTGGGGGGTTTTAAGGAACAGCCTCTTGCAGATGAGATGAACCAACGAGCAAGATGATGCTTTGAAAATATTCATTTTCTTAGCAAGAAAAAGGCAATGACAACTAAAGTTACTTTTCTAAATTAAACATCAGCCTACAAATGCAAACTCTGTTCTGTTTATATTCATTCTCTAGTCTGCCTTTTATTTTTCCTAGTTCGATGTCATGCCTAGTGAAATAGCAATTCACAGAAAAGATGGGACAAATAATTAGTCTCTGTTTAGCCTACTTGTTATTTACAGCAAGAGTCTTTATTGCTGAACTGAATTGGTTGCTCAGGAGGGTCTGCTTGCACACTAATTTGTGAGTAAAAGTGGCTTTTTGGGGTGCAGAGGAACTGCATAGGGGTTTGATCTGCAGCATGGGAGGAGGTGACTTGTTCTAAGGGCTGCTCTGCAAATAACAGTAGATTCGACACACCTTTTCACTTCTTTCTTTTCCATTGTTGATATTGAAATGAAGTAGCAGAAGCTGCATTCCTTTGAAAAAAACCCAGAAAACCAAAAAACACTGTAAATAGTTAATTGCAAAAGAAAAACCTGCTAAGTTATTTGTTCCTTTCAAAGGCTATTTTATCTTGTATTTATTTCGGAGAAAGAAGAATGTCAAGTTGCTAGTGCAGTTTGTATTTGGTTTTTTTAGTTACTTTCCTTTTCTATTCTTCCCATGATATCCAGCACTGAAAAGAGAAGCCTGGGGKTTATTGCTATGTTTGTGTGTTCATCTGTGCTTTTTTTTAATAGTGATATTCTAAAAAAATCCAAATTTTTTGAACTCAGTATATCTGTCAGGGTCTGAAAAAAGAATTGTTACGTAGTTAGGGCTGCTGGATGTTTCATCACAAAGTTTGGTGAACTTTAGCTGTATAGTGATGGCCGGCACGTCTGGGGGCCGAGAAGTTGGCCTCGTAAAGAGGACACATGGGTTAAGAAGCTCTAGGGTCAGCTGGGGCCAGGAAATGCAGCCTTGCATGGAAAACAATTTGCTTGAGTGCTGAAAATGTAAATGAAAATAGTGACATCTCTGGGGCCAAAAAGAAATCRAAGCATAGGCTGTTCTATGCTGTGGTATCATGCCTGGCTTTTATGGAAAATTGGCTATTTTTCCTTATTTTGTTTCTCTAGAAGGAGTTCTCCTTCTCCAGTTTCAGTTTGCCAGCGGGAGATGGAAAGCAACAGAGCTGTGGAGTTTGATCCTGGCTCCAAACCTCCCTTGTACCGACCTGCAGTTTAGCAACAGGATCACGTTACTAATGAATGCATGTTTGAGAGCAAATAAAATAAAAACATTTTACAAAACTCCGGCCAGTTTCAAATGTTCAGGCAGCTGTCTCTGCCCATCACCTGCCAATTTATGGCTTTAAGACCTCTCTCCTAACTTCAACTCCTTGTATTTCCCAGTTACAAGTAAGTGACTTTTATTCTTATTTGATATTTTCTACTGTGGCTATTTGGAGAATCCTCCTTGGAAAACTATTTTTTCTCAAGAATGGTACTCTGAGATGTGAAATAATGTATGAAAAAAAAAATCCACAACATTTCCAGTATTTCTCTCCCACTGGAGGAAAAAAAAATAGGGAAAGAAAGACTGGATTCCTCACTTATTTAGTTGCTGGCAGAAGAGATCTGTTAATTAAAAATAATTTAGAATTGTGGAAACTGTGATAGGAATATTGCAGACTCATTTGCAGATGATTCATATCCTTAGTCATATGTGGGTGTGTCTTTCAGGACCTTTTCCAGGGAKAGATGCTATTTATTTATTTTGCCTTTACTAGATTTTCTCTTTAAGAATTGTTTTAAAAGTGTTGGAATTGAGGACACCATTCAACATACAGACCCTTGACCATAGCATGTTTCGTCCTTCAATGTCTTTTCTCTCCTGTAGTAGCTTCAGTTCCAAGCTGCACCTAACAAGCTGTTCCCAGATTTGTATGAATACATGCATGTTCACACACACACACACAAATATATACACAGAAATGTATATATATATTCTCTATCCTTAGTAATTGAATCAGTGGTTTCCCAACTTGTTGCAACACAAGCTTGTTGTTAGCTCCCTGAGTTGACTGTGAACAACTATGTTTTCATGAGCCATTCTGAATCTTTATATTCCAACTGGTAACAGGAACAAAGCTTCTATTGACCCCTCTGAAACTCCCCGAACTTTTCACACCATCTGATCACATCCTCCCACCACGCTGCTCTGGTTTTGCTTTGAAAGCTATACAAAATGCCTTTGCTTTCCCTATTCCTGGAGTCTTTTTTTTGTTGCTCTTCCTTAAGCTCTGTCCAGTTCTTCCACAGGCTCTTTGCTAGGAGACATCCARCACACAGCCCTGGACTGCAGGTACACTTGCAATGGGGTTCTGACAGTCTGAGCTCTTTGTAGCCAATGGCAATTTCATGTACATGTATCTAAAGGCATAATTTGACCTCAGGAAACCCTAGAGTTAGACATGGATAGCAAGTGTTTGATTACTTATATGTACTTTAATTACAGAAATTAAAAAGATGTGCCTGATTCACTGCTATGTTACTCCATTGAATTCTGGAATAATGGAAATGAGCAGAGTTGCACCATCATGGAAGTGGAGCAATGCCACAGGGAGTGGGACCCAGCAGTTCTCTCTAGCAAGTTTTGGTAGAGTTGGTAAGTCAGAGTTGCAGCCTTGCAGAGCAGTGATCTTTCTATATATATCTAACAGAAWTCCATAGAATGAACGCACCCAAGCACACACCACATTTTCATCATTGATTGACCAGTCTCACGACCTTTTCATCAAGAGAAATAATTGGCAGTTTTAACTAACAATAAATTGATCTCTTTATTCAGTATAGAATATTCCACCAATTTCAAAAGAGATGCTATTAAAGAAGCCAGCTACTTTCTATCAGTGTCATGCGTATGTAAGTAACCACGGCTATTATATGCTGTCTATGACGATGGGAGGACAACTCATAAACACAAACATTCACACACAGCCAGGTCTCCAAAGCTCCTGTTTGCCAATTACAGTAATGCTGATGACATATCTAGTTTAATGCACACAGCATTAAAATAGTTCCCCCTTTCCTAGGAAAATCTAATTACACCAAGCCCAAGCACTCAATCAAACCTGTTATTCTGTGGCTAAACAGCCCAGTGTTAATGCAATTTGAGGAGATCCAGGCCGTGACTGGGAACGTCATGTATTAACAATATCTAATGGGAGCTCCCGTAGGTAAATGAATATGCTAACAAGCAAGGTCGCTGCTAAATCTAATATCTTTAAGCTGTTTAATTCCAAACAGTCCCTTAATAAATCAATTGACCGGGAGAGCTGATGCCCCTATCAATTATTCAAGAGGGCAAATAAATATTTCAGATGATTTGATAGGAAGGCTAGTGCTGGTCTTATAGAAAGCTTTGCATTTCATTAGCCTCTTGCTAAAAGTTTTATAATGTGCAGAACAYTGGTGGTTCTCCCGAATCTAGAAACCCCAAGTGTGGGAAAGAGCTGAGTGAGGCATCCTGCTTCACCCGAAAGTCTGCCCGGGGCTTGATGACAGATCACATGGGAAGAGGTGGGCAAAGGGTGCAACCAGCATCAGGCTCCCAAGCGGGAGCTCCTCCACCCCAAGAAATACAGAAAGGAAAATGAAAGCACATTTTTATTTCTGGGCAATCCAGAAGAAAAGTAATCTGAAGAAGCTGGAATTAGTGGTTAATACCATGTGACATGCTGCCTTTTGTAAATGGGGGGAAGTCATTTGTGTTTCGGTTGGATTATTTGTGTGTTTATGTTAACACKGAGCCATGATTCAGGTTCGCCAAATGCAATTCCCTTGAAGGAAAAGCAGAGTTATTAAAGGAGGTGCTGCCTGTAATTGATCTGCATTAAGTAAGTGAAGCTTGAAAAGTGCTTGAGATACTTGGATAGAAGAAGTCAGGAGTGCAAAATATTATTCTATAAGAGCAAAGTATTATTATTATATCTGAAAAATTGCTGATCATTTAAACATGGGGTTTATTATAAAATCAATAAAGATAAAGTTACAAGAAAAAGGGAGAGAAAAAGTACCTGTCAGTGGAGAACAAAGAGGAAGAGGGAAGTCCCTGAGGAAGCTTCTTGTTTAAGCATGTGTAAATTTGCTTGCTTCTGTCTGATCCATTTACACCACTAATACGGATTAAAAGTCGATAATTTCTTATATAAGCATTTCAATTTGTGAAATGAAAATTATGTCATGGAAAAAAAGAAAAGAACCTATTGCTCTGGAAAGTATCCAATAGACTCATGTTTGAATCTGCATCTCCCTAGGATTACAAGACAAGATCCACATTCCTGCCATAGCTTTCTCACCCAAAGTGTCTCTTCCATAGTGATGTCTCCTTGTAGGAACAGGGGGAGGAAATAAGCTTAGGATGGAAGTGTATTGGTAAGAAAGTCACGAACACGGAGCCTGAAGCCTCCCACTGAGCCTCGTCTGCATGGAGAGTATCTAAAATGAGCTCCTTGGAGCAACCACGAGCAAAGGAGCGTCTGCCCAGCACATTTCTCTAGAAGCAGTGTGAAGTCCCGCAATAGTCCACCCCATACGTGGTGGGTTGGTTTGTCTCTCTGTGGTGGGCTGATGAGGAGGGGCGACTCCAAGCCGMGCATCCTGCTCCTCCAGAATGACAAGCTGGATGCTGCTCTATGGAGAGAGTTTATGAAGATCGCTTTCCTGCTCATCCAGCTCTGCATAAAGGATTTCCTACAATGTGAGGGGAGATGAGTTCCAGCTTCAAGAATCCTACTAGTAGGAAGGTGGTTTAAAAATGAGAGGTAAGGAAAGTTTTTAAATCGTTTTGAATGTGCAGGAAAATGGTTTAGTTTCAGAAGGTTGGTTAGGAAAGCATCTGACACTCCAGACGGGGTCCTCAGCAAAATAGTCTGGTTTACACCTCCTCTAGAATGGGCTCTTGGTTTCTTCTGCTTCTTCTCCCAAAATAGTAAGATCTGTATAAAAATCACTGAATRAGGATCTTCTATGGCAGCAGTTTTACATTGCAAATTGCTCAATGAGGTATGAAAGAGGCATCTCAGCTGCACAAAATCATAATTTAAATGTTAGGTTTGGTTTATTTTCAGCTTCATGACTCAATGGAGTAGACCCTCTGCATGGCACTGAAAGTAAAATCTGGTCAGGTTTGAAGTCAAAATCAGGGGTTGTAACTCATAATTTAGTAACCTTTTCCTTTGCTTCAAAATTCTATGTTATCTTACATAKACTGCAGCCAAGAGTGTGTGCCACAGAAAATTGCATGGGGAAGTGAAAATGGGAATTAACCTGAAGGTTGAAAATGTATAAGTAGTATAAGGTACTATGACCTAACGGAATTATTAACTATACATGAAATTTAAATCCTAAAAGATGAGATGCCAAATGAGCAGCTTGGATTATTTTATTTTAAGTTTGGTTTCTACCCATTTCAAAAATAAAACTTCCAGGAATAAAATCTCTGCTTGCATGAAATAGTGGAACTGTATTCCTCTTTTCAAGAGGGAACAGTTTTTAAATTTTGCWCAAGCTACTTCTATTAGAGGGAATCAGCACTCCTAATATTTGCTAAGAAAAATAGAGGTAAAGTCATATGGGAAATATGAAAGAGGGATTTTAAAAAATATATATTTTCCTTTGAAATAGTAACACTCAAAGATTTTATGACCAGCTTTAATTTCAGTTTGTGACAGGTCATTGAGATTCAGTTATTCTTGGGAATGCCAAGGTTTCTTAAGAGTATTAGTGAGAATTTTATGAAARTGTTGGTGCAGAAAATCATATGAAATTATTTGTTGTTTTGAATCTTGTGTGTCTGGCTTAAGGGAYTGTGGAACAAGTACAGGACAATCAGATCTGGTGGTTATTGTGGTCTTCTTGTTTCTTTGATCCTGTTTGCCTTATGCATCCATGAAGGACAATGTTTGTTCTAGCAAGGACTAGTCCAATGATGCTCCTCTACCTCTGGTCTAAGTGAACATGACTATGCTGATCGATGAGCACAGCTTCTGCTATTACTGAAAGGTGTTGTCAAAATTTGGCCCCTTGCAGAAATACCTGCAGATACTGTTGATGCCACTTTTGTCGTTCTGTTTCTTTTTTTTTAAAGAAATATATATAGAATGATAAAAGGTAAGGGCTCATCTAACTCATTCGCAAGGTTCTACCTGCCATCCCTTATACTCAACGAGTATGTGAGGGCACTGTTAGGCTTATGTGCATGTAAATTACCTCTAACTGCACATCTCTATTATAGGCAATTACACTAATGTGCTGGAATGATACATTTAATGCCTTCAGAAGGTAGAAGCTGGGTGGAGGGCAGACTGATTTGAAGATCAATCTGGATGAAACAAAGAATGGTATTTATTTGGCAGACCATTGGGAAAGGCTTGCTAAAACTGGAGCGTAAGAGAGCATTAACCATATGATAAACAAGGCTTGCAATTTAGGAGTCCTTTTGTGCTTTTTTTTTTTTTTCTTAATAATTATACCTTGAATTAGTAGACCAAGGTTGGGAATTGCTATCTGGCAYATATACCAGATGTTTGGATTTCACCTACCTAGTCTTCGACATGATTTGGATATCAAAATTTGACTTTGCTTGCTCACAATTGTAAAAAAGACCCACCACAGTGACCACTTGTGAGCCAGAAAATGTGGTGCCAACATTGTCAAGGTACTTGCCAACAAACCTAGGAAAGGGCCCTTTCTGGAAATGAACAATTAAGTACTTTTCTATCTGTGCTTTCATCACTTTGAGATTGGACTCCAGAATTGCTCTTTGCTGGATAATCTCTTTTGAATGAAAATAGAAAAGATGAATGTAAAACTGCAATGATTTTGGGTGGTGCCCATTCTAACCTGTCTGCCTTTGAATGTGGAGCACAAATCAAGGGACTTGATATTGGTGTTTGAAGCTCAAATGGGAGCAATGGCTTCTCTTGGCTACAACTGTTATCAAGGTAGAACTTTGAGGTGCGGAGAAAGAAGCTTCTTAATTAAAAGCACTAGCTCTTCCCCGACTGTCCCCTTGCAAGGTATCACCATGACTGTGGGCTACTTCTTCCATTAGCTCGTGTTCTAGGCTCACACTTACTTCTGGAGAATTTGGGAAGAAATGGGAAAGTTGTATGATATCACCTGAGAGGTTTAACTTATTCACAGTCCTGGAGGCGAGGTATCACAAGCTGATATTGGTAATATGACATGATTTTTCTATTTTTTAGTATAGTTATTATATGTAGTAAGTCTTCTAGCAGACTCAGATTATAGAGTTGGTTTCTCTTTCAAACACATAAATTAAGGCAGCAGATTATTATCCAATGATACAAAAGATCTTGATCAGAATAACTTATGCAGATCATTTGTACTGCTGGAAGCAACCAGCAAGCCTAAGTACCCAAAATAGGCTCATATGGATGTTTAGTGAAGTGAGGGAAAAGTAAATAAGAAAAAGTAAGCAATCTGGTTGTCTTCTACCTCTACGTTACCATAAAGCATTAGCWCTTGTTTCCATGGCAGCTTAAAGCAATCCTGCATACTGCGACTTAACATAGGACACCCTATGAGTATTGTGATGGACATAAGTGACAATGAGTGTGATGGGCATGTGATAACAAAAATATATAAAAATACTGGCCACTCAAAGGACACAGAATAAACACTTCAGAGCCACTGGACACTGTGATGTGTCAGGAGTATAAGGCACAWGGTACAAGATCAAATGGCAAAGCATGGTTGTGTATATTTGTGGGCTGTGGGGAGAAGAAGAAAGGGTGGATGGAGGAAAAAAAGAGAGGGAAACATTGCTCCAGGCAGGCATAAAAGGCTAAACACCTTTGTATCAATCAARTTGTTTAAAATCAAGAGAGAAGCTKGTGTAGATGCTGGTGCTTTGTGAGTTTTGGACAACCTTTGTGAAATATCCCCTCAGTCCTAACCCAGAKTTTAGTCCCATCACTATGCTCGTATACGAACTTGGCACTATGAGGAGGAAGGACATATCTTTTTTCTAGGGAGGAAGGTTCTGATTCAGATGTGCACATATGAAGTTGGGAAGCATGTGGAGGAAAATCCTATAAAAAGAACTACAGCATCTGATTATATATATACTTAACATGTCAGACTTTTTAAGAAGTAGATAGATACTTAACATCCTAAAAAATGTTGAGCTTTTGTGCTCTTAACATACATTTTTGAGAATTGCGCAATATATAATGGCTAATTTGGCTAATTTTGTCTTTGTTATTTTTACTGATTCACGAGGCCAAGTTTAGATTCTGGTCCCAAAGAAGAAAATGCACATCTGGAATTCTGCTTTGGTCAGGTGTCTTGTTTCTGCAAGATCAGAAAATCCCACACTAATGCCGTGGTTTAGTTTTAAAATGACTTCTCTTTTTAACTTCTTGAACTCTCCTTTTAGCTTTTACCAGTTATTCATCAGTCATGCTAACTGCTTGCACCATTTATGACTCTTTCACAGCTTGTTTAAACTCAGCCCTTTTCCAGTTCTGCATTTTTATCTGAAGATTGTTTAGCACCACTATGATTTTCACTCTCTCTTGCTCTCTCTGAATTGAGTTTTCTTGACCAATTCTGTTCCTTTCTGGAAATATCTGGCTTTATTTTACAATATTTTTTTTTCATATGGCCAAAACTCTGGCAGGTGAAGAAAAAAGATGAAGACAATTTAGTAAATAATGAATATGTACCATTCATCCCCACCTATAGCTGCCATATGTTTGTATGATTTAAAGATTTTACATAACAAGCAGGAGCTTTAGATCTGGAACAAGTGTCCTTCAGTTATAGTCATACTATCTTGCTTGAGAGGACAGAAAGTGTTTGCTCTGAGTACTCTGCAGACACTTTTGAGCTTGGCAAAACAGGTTGCTTTGTGTTTATTTCCACCATACCTCAAAAAACTGAGAGCCGTCCCCCATGAAACCTATACTTAGCACTCACAGATGGAGGTTAACAGCTACTTGATTTATGAGCTAGACACTTCTTCTCACAGGGATAAACATGCCATGTTCCTCAGCATTCACTGTTTCTTCAAAAAACAAGTTAAAATAAATCAAAATGATGTAAAATACTACAACAAATAAAATTCAGGTCATAAGTGGGAGAAATTAAGAGTGTGGATTCATGTCCTGCCTTCTCTCTGAATGTGGATGAGAAGCAGCAGGGACTTTGTGCTTCCAAGACCTGTTCTGGGTAGACCTGAGGGAGAAGACCTAGGCAGAAGACCTGTCCCATGAGTCTTACAGCTCTGGAGAGCAGAGCCTGGGTTGGGGATCTGCACTGGAAGCTCAGCTTTGAACCAAGGCACTGCCAGATCAGTTAGTTATACCTCTAATCCCATGGAAATCTATGTATATATTTTTAAAGGATGTMAAATCTCACCTTAAATATGTGTGTGGGAATAGTTGTTAGTGAGGGAGACAGACAGAGGAATGAGCATGAGCCCACAAATCCATTTGGAAGAACTCACTCCTCCTGTATATCCCGCCCCCCTCAGTTTACTAAAAGCATCAAGGAAGAGAAAAGGAAGCAGAGACAGCAAGTAACACTTTTTAATAGATTTTTCTTCCTTTTTCCCAAAGGGTTCAGCTGCAGAGAAAGAGTGAGACATAATAATCYTTAGCATTTATACAGCACTTTACATTTCCAACGCTCTGTACAAACATTAACTGATCAATCTTCACAACACCCCTGTGAGATAGGGATGTATAATTAACCCGTTTTACATGGGGGAAGCCATAAGATTTCAGAGCCTGGTTTTCCCCACCCCTCCACAGGTGCGTGGTCCTYGCACATCCCACTGATTTAAGCAGGAGTTATCCCTGGCTCTTCTCAGTGTCAGGTGCCCTGTGACAGTCTCAGGGCTAYGTCTCCAGGCTGTGGCTCACACTCCAAGGGATCTGCTTTTGACTCCCCTCACCATGGGACTGCCAATGCTTTTGCACAGCTTTGTCCTTCCACCTCCTTGTTGATGTGGGACCTGTGAGTGGAATTTCAAGAAGCAAAACTCTACCTGGTTTACGCACCTATTGGAATACTGCAAAGCTGTCTTTATTTGGGACTTTAGGGAAAAAACTATTATCTTGAAATTCCCTCTCGCCTCCCCTCCTAAGGAGACTGAAAGAAAAAGTGTTCTAAATAAMAACTGAGAACAGGAGCAAAGGTCTCGTCTTCCCAACATATATATATGTTTCTGTGTGGGTTTGATTATTCAGGATTTTAAGAATTTCCTCAAATTTTATTGMTTTTGGCTTTTTTTATTATTATTATTTTTTATTCACTATTTATTTACCTAGGAATTATAGTATTACTACCATAACAAGATGCCCAAATCAAGACTGATATCTTATTTAAAAAAAAAAAAAAAAAAGCAAAAACCCTGCCTCTTCTGCCCTGGGATATGGTAATCTACTGCCTTTTATCTGTATTATTGAATCTTCTGATCTGGGAACTGTGCAAAACAGATTTTCTTTCTAAATGCTAATCAAAAGGATGCATTAATTAAATATATTCCTAATCAAAACTAGTTTGAAATGAGACATGCAGGGCAGAGTCTGCCCCTACTGAAGGTAATGAGAGGTATCAAGGGGACTGGAGTTTTTTGGAGGGGAACTTGGCCACTGATTTAGAGATAATCATTACTGCCGTGAACACTTAAAAAAATAAGATCATCTTCTTATCCATTGGCGGAGTCCCTCCAGCTTTGCACTGGTGGAAGAAGAAGGGCTCTGAATATGGTCCCTACTACTTAAAAATAAGTAGTTGCCCTTTAAGATGTAAATCTATTGAAATCCAACCTTAGACATTGCCAGGGTCACTCTGCTTATTACTTTATGACATTTCCAGATTAAAGGTGCAGTGGGGGCTCACATTAATTTGCTTTATGTTTGACTAGAAATGCTTCCCATCACTATTAGAGCACACTTCGAGCTCTCTTCATTTTAGARCGCTTGTCAGTCATTCGAGAATGATATGCCCTACGTCTGGGATGAATAAGCACATCATATATTAGGCAGAGGCTTTTTCTCTGGAGAGGCTCAAGAGGACTGACAACTAGTTCCAAGGAAGGTGAAAAACAGAAGCCCTGTGCCTGAATGAGGGAGAAGTGGGGGAATATTCTCCTAAGGAACTATCCACTGAGTCGATTGAAAGCATCCAGGCAGTTGTCTTGGGAGGGCAGTTCTTAAAGATGCAGATCTGGGGAAAGAAGAGGAAATGGAGTCCAACACTTCCATGTACATCTCCGTTCTGTGGCGTATAGGAAAAAGTCCTCACCGGGAGCCTGTATATATCTGTGCAAATCTCTGGGTCCTGGCCTGCAGAGCACCTAAGGGTTTAAAGAAGAGAGATAACTTGGCATTTTCTCTGCTAAATTTGATCATTTTCCTTTTTCACTTTCTTTCTGCAAACTGAAAAATACGTGGTCAAATATTCCAGTATTTTCTATCACGAAATCTTATCTGATTTTGATATCTATTTAGAAGCTGACCGTATACTAAACCTCTCAGGTGTTAGAGAATTACAGTTCTGCCGCAAGGATGAGACCCAGTACTTAGTAACTTACTGGGCATTAACGTGTTTTTGTGTAATAAGAGAGGACCCCTATCATGGACAGGGCTTGTATCTTCTCCACCAATAGGTGAAACAACTGCCTGACAGTTTGCCTAATGCTGATGCTCTGGGGGAAGAGGGACTCCAGTACCACAGGTATCAGTGCCCTGAATGTCACATCCAAGTTCCCTGTATGGTTCTCGACTAAGCGACCACCTAGTTCAGATCTATAGTCACAAATATTTTGAGTTGATCTGACTGTAACTAAAACTGTTAAAAAAAGAGAGAGAAAAAGGCAAAGTGAAAGACATTTTGGCATTTCAGGTGTGAATTTTGGGAGTTGTTTGAACTTGAAGCTCAAAGCGAGGGGCTGAAATGCCCTCCTCCTGCAAACAGGAGGCCAGATTCAGCGAGAGACGAGTGAAGGCCTCGTCCTTTGAAGCTCCTGAATTTTAGGTACTGACACAACAAAGCAGAAATCAACATCTTTACCTTTTTGCTGGAGTTAATGGAGCTGTCCATGAACTTGATGTTAACCACATGCTTTTAAGTGCTTGGTTTTGCTGGCACCAYTGTATTTTAGAGAATCGGGCCCTTCGGTTTAAGGCAATTTCTGAATATCTTCTCTCCTTTTTTTTTTCCTTTGTGGATTTCTGTTAGTAAAATGTGTCAAGGTATATATTTTTCTTTCATTCGTTCTCTGAAAGCAATCTCTGGGAGGATTTAATGAGAACATGGCTAAAATACCATCAGAAGTATGACATTCCAGTGGAGGAAAATTAGAAATGTAATGAACAACAGAGAGTCCCTCAAAATTTTTTATGCTCAATTAACTGCGTGTTAATATATTTCCTTGCAAAGTATGCCATAAGGATTTTGAGTTCCCAACTGATCTGTTGCTGTCCATCATTAGTCTTGACCGATTCATATCTCCATCTATTGCTATTCTGTCTCTCTGAAAAATATATAACCCCCCTTGTAACTGCAGGTTCACATCCACCCAACAGCTCCAGCTTCACTAGCTGCTATAGTCTCAAGGGAATCTGTCTCTGTTTCCTCCTCGAGATGTTATCCTAAAGCACTTTATARTGCTTTAAGCTGGTAAAAATTCGCTTTTTCACAAAATAAGTGTGAAAACTGCAGCAGCCAATTGACTTGTGCATACTCAYTTTCAGCTCTTAAGTGCTATATTCTCCCTCACTCCACCCTCAGTTTAATATCCTAACCTCAGTGATCCACAGCATTATATAGCTTAATATATAGCTTAATCCATTCCAGGGATTTTTATCTTTTCTTATATTAACCTATCCATAGATGATCTCTCAGCAATGGCATATGCTGGAGACAGTCATTTTTAAAGCCATCTGCAGCTGGTCCTTGTGTGAATACTGCACCCTGAAACTCATGATTCCTCTTCACGACTAATTATTTCCTATGGCTTTTAATACTGTTTCAAGTCTTAGAATAGCTCTGAATGATGATAGACATATATTATTATTACAGGTTGTATTAAGCAGTCGTAGCTCAAGTTCTAATTACATTACCCTTCAGCCACAGCAGCAGTAACACTTGGTTTGGTTCTTGAGTCTCTAGGAATAAGGCAGCCAGCAGTTGTCAGGCAGACTGCAAGGTCAGGAACTTCTATCCTTGTTTTCTTGTAGGATCTGGGGGAATTCAGGGTGAAAAGGGGCAAAACTTGCCCTGAAGTGACTAATTAAAGTRGAGGGCTCGAAGCTTGCTGACGTTGTGCTCCTGGATGTCCAGGGATGATGGAAGGAGCCTGATTCTGCACCTGGTGCAAGGTGCTTGCACCCATTCACTGGGTGCAAGCAATGCCCATGCAATAGGACTGAGTAGAGGCGGGTGAGGATGCTGAAATTATGAAACTGATCTGCAGAGGCTCTGGAGACACAACTGAATATTTCTAAATCCATGCAGCAGGACAAAACACTCTTTAGTTCCTCCTCGTAAAGAAATGCTATATTATTCCTAATTATAGTGATTTTTTTTCACTGGGCTTTTTTTTTTAGGGAGTTGCCTAAAATCCCATGTAGTGGGATTAGTGCTGTGTGCATAACCCCCTTATTTCTTTTCTTTTGATGAGGAGGGGGAAATTCTAGTCCACATAATCGTTGAGGATTGAACTTGGGCACCTGAAAGATCTCAAAACCAAGACTCGGTTAACAAGTATTTGACTTTTATTATTTTTAGTCTGTGGGTGGCGAGGGTTGTAATATTTACATGGCTGATGAAGACAATTCTGCTTTGCGCCTGTAATACATTTATTGGCATTTGGTGGTTGTTTATAAATCTTATGAGTAATGTTTTTATGATTTAAAAAATGAAACAGAAATATGACAGACATTTCTTCAAAAATATTTTAAATTATTCCTGTAGCATTGAAACTCCATGTGCAGAGCATAAGGATTTGATTTGATTCTTTATGTTCCATTGTCCTAATGTCCAAATAAATAAACAGCATATATAATAAAGAAGTTATTTCTTTTTTCTTAAACTCCTTTATTTGATAATCTCAAGCAATATAAACTACTAAGGAAAGGTKTTATTATGTAATACTACACAGCAATATAGTCCTGCTGGTTCTTTGGGACAGTGAATCTCTCTCTACAGTCCCCAGAACATTTTGGTTTCTACTATAAACTTATTACAATCTATTTCTCCATTGTTAGAGTTTTCTTACAGTACCCATAAAAGCCAAGCACCTGGTACAAGAATACCTCATTTATATGGCAATTTTCATTCCTCAGTGTGTGAATTTATATGTGTTATGTCTGTGTGCGCTCCAGATCTTTTGCATTTGTCATGCATCTGTGAAAATCAATATGCATGTTTACTAGCAATTAAGGATTTTCAATAAGTATTTAAATATAAAGTAAATATCACTTTTAGGGATTTTAGAAAAAAAAAGACATTATGGTTTCTCAGCTTGAAAATGAATGAAAACTGTTTCTTTGCTATGTTAATTAATTACAGTTGACAAAAAGTAGGATCCTTCACTCCTCCTTTTCATGCTGCTAATTCCATCCCTCTCTTCCTCTCTCTCCCCTCAATTAAACTTATGAGAGTATCCCCTCCCCTTTTCGAAAGAAGCTTTTAGATTAATCATATTATCTTAAGGTTCCAAATCTCAATGCCTGCGTGACCTTTCTTCCGTTAGAATCCATTATCTTAAACTATCACAATAATCCTGGCTTTAGGGAGGGAGAGYGGGAAGCAGGAATCAAACCTAATAGATGGCAAATAAGATTAATCTATGATCTAAGTGCCGATTACACTTGGCCCTGCCCTTGAACACCCAGGTGTAACCTTGAAATTCACATCCGCTAAGACACTGCAATTGGATTGCGGGTCCCCGAAGGCCTGGAAGGGGCAGCTGGCCAAACTTTACCCATTATTCCCCAGCGAGACATGAGCTGTCTCGGCCTGCAGCTCTTTTACTCGCGGAATTTGGCAGCGGCACAGTTGAATGTTTGTTTTGGGATGTTTAGCATTTTTTCAGATAAAATAGTTATTTTCAGGTCCTTAATTTTTGTTTGTCAGAAGCAAGCAGCCAGGGAATGGGTGAACTTTTACCTGGACCTCACAAGAGGAGAAAGCTCTCTTTGCAAAAATCTGATAACTCCACAGAAGAAAACAGAGATATTTTCTTTCTTTATAGGCTGACCTACGGACCCTGCCAAAAAAAATGTTCCATGTGAACTTGAGTCTGCAAGGTCCCCCTTTCAGTTCYGAATACGCCGCGTTCTGAAAAAGGACATCTGCGATAAGATGGAACTTGGCATCACTAACTCACGTCCTATGAGCGAAGCAGGCTCTGAAGAGGCAGACCCAGAGGTAATTTTTCATCGAAGAACTTTTTAAAGCCATTATTAAAACTAGCATAAATTTCCTCCGTTGCTGGCAGCTTCAGCGGGCAGGACAGGATTGATTTGGAGGTGGCAGCTGAGCTCTTTTATCTATTTATATGTAAGGCCAACTTCTCAACGGGGCTGGAGCAGCAGGAGTTTGCTGACGTGCTTGAACCCTGGCTGTGAATGTCAGCCCGGCGGTAGCCGCGCTGTTATGTTGCAATGACCAGCCCCAAATTTCGGCTCTGTTTGTGCCCGCAAGAGCATACCGGAGATAACACATATAGTGATAATGCATTAGCGGGAAAAGTAGATGCCGTAAGAAGAAATAATGCGTGGTAGGGTTGAGGGACCATCCTCGGATGGGTGATCTTAAATTTGCAGGGAAAAGGAAAGAGGAAAAAAGGCTTCACCATCACCTGGCCTGGATATATCAGAGAGGATCTGTGAAACAAGATAGGGATGAAATCAGTGCAGCCCCAACACCAGACTCTGGGGAGGACCGTGAGCATCCAGGGCTCCGGCACCTCGGGGAGCACTTTAAGAGGCACCCACCACCGTGGGTGTTTGCCGACCTCCTGGCTGGCCTGGCCAGCTCATGAGCGCCTGATCTCGCAAGTATTTTAAAAGCTCTGCTCCTGTTACCCCCGCGAGGGCACATGAACAGCACGGCACCGAGGCTGGCACACGGCCACATGCCAAGAGGCTGACCCGGGGGCACTTGTGGGTGCTCTGTGGATGTGTAAATAAAACAGGAGATAGACACCTGGCCTGGCTGTTATTTAYGTCACAGAGAAATCAATGAGGAGGGTGAAAGACAGAAAAAAAAAGGTTTCAAAACAGACTGGCCAAGTGGACCTTGACCAAAAAGTGAATTTGTGCACATAAAAGCTGATCAGCACCCATGCTGGTCATTTGTGTGTCTGTCCCTGCTGGTGTCAAAGGTATTTGTGGTCTCCAAATGTTTCAGAAGTTTTGGAGTGTCCTGAAATGCTGCGCTCTTAGGCTACCAGATGCACCAATCAAAATAAATAAGAATAAATCAGATTGCTATCAATTTCACCAAAAAAAAAAAAAAAAAAAGCCTCCTCAAGGACATGAGTTTTATGGGCATTTCTCTTAACACTCCCATGGGCTCCACTCCCAGCCAGCACTTCCCGAAACCAGGAGAAATCACAGCTGTGTCTTGGAGCTGATCTGGGCTGCAAAGAGCCCTGAGCTCGAAGCCAAGATCCTGGTGGGAAGAGGGTGGCAGTGGGGAGGATGTCCCCGCGCGGTGACGCACGGAGCGGCCGGAGAGGGTTAACTCGCACTTGCAGCCGGCAGCCTCATGCCATTAAGTCAGGGAGAGTAATGAAATTTCATTTAATTTGTCAGGAAGAAAGTGCTAATGTTAAAAGGCATTTAATAAAAAGGGGGAGATTCTTTGAAAGGAAGCCTTTAAGTAATTACTTCAAGTGTCTTAGGCCTCCTCACCAGAATATTTACATTAGTGTCTCCCAGCGCCAAAGTGTAATTAAATTAGTGCAGCATTTACATTCCATCCTGTTTTTTTTTTTTTAGAAGTGTGATTTTATTAACAATTCTCAAAAAGAAAAAAAAAAAAAAGGAAAAGCAAGCCTTGATCTAATCAAATCAGGTGTTAGCATTTTTTAAAAATTTTTTCTTAGTGTTTTTGCTGAGAAAACTAGTGAGGAAACTGGTTGGGAGAAGTAGGGGGAGAGGAAAAAAAATAAAACATCATCTGGCTCTTGGAGAGATGCCATTAATTTTATCTGCCCGGGAACTGATGTGGAAAACTCTGTCCAACGCTGTGCAGACTACCCAGGCCTCCTGGTAGAGTCTGCAGCATTAGTCTGATTGTCTTTGCAAACCACAGAGGTGCGAATGTGAAGAGGAAGGAAGGTGGAGAAGCTCTGAACGTGGCATCAAAGGAGAGAAGCAGAGGATAGACGGGGATCTGTCTGTCCCATAGGTGCTCACAGGCCAAAGCCCCCCTTAGAAGCTCAACATCAGGAGCTAGGAAGCKAGGAGCTAGGAAAGAAAAACCAACATTTTTTTCCTAACAAAAAAAAAGGGGAAAAAAATACAATTTTGCAAATGTTAAAATGTTTTAGCATAACATGAATGATTGCATAAAACGTTACCTCAGGAGTCATGAAATGTTATTTCAGCCAAAACAAGAGAAAGGTATTTCCATCACAGAGTAACTAATACCTTGTGCTCGTGAAACTCRGCTGGGGGACCCAAACTCAAGTCAAATCAAGCAAAATAGAGATTTAAACATGACTCCAGTTTTTCAGTGTATAGAGAGAATTAGTTCTTTGGTCGTTTTTATTTCATGCAAGACTTTGCTAATTAGAAATGTGTTTTGAGCAAAGTTGAATGCAGATAAAATGAGGAGCATTTTGTAGAATTACCTCTAAATCTGCCACTCTGAGTCTGCAGCTCTAACCTGGGCTACTGGCACTGGTCTGACACAGGTCTCTGCTGTGTCTTCTTGTCAGAGAGGACTTCAGTCAGGGTCTCTAGCAAAATGTATACAGCAACTACAAGAGTAGATTTTTTAGAATAATTTGAGCATAAAAGTTGCATTTTGCTGGAACAGTTTCGGGCGCCTTCTCTAGAAATTGGTTTTCACAGTGTCCAGTTTAAGCTTAAGTGACTCTGAGAGGAGAAAGTTGCAGCATGGAAAAGCCTCTCTAATCTGAAAAATTAACATACCCAGCAATTAAAGGCTTTCTCTGCCCTGTATTTGAGGGTTTCTCTGAAGAGAAGGCAGAAAAACTTTGCAGATGAGAAAAATCCCCCGCTTTTGCTGCCCCATCTTCATGGTGGAGGCAGCCAGGATTCAGTGCAAAATCAAAGGCAGATTCAGATAACAATAGCAGGGCTATGGGCATGGGAAGAACASGCTCGCGCGCCTCCATCCGCACAGGAATGGCTTCCTCTTCCCGTGGCACAGCGGGTTCAAAGGGAATCTAAACCTCAAAGATCCCCGAAAAATATCTGATCTAGGGGAAACTGTCCAGCACGACGATGACGGGCTGACACCCTCTGAAGGAAAAGAGGAAAAAACTGTAAAAGCAACGCACTCCCCTCCTTCCTGCCAGGGCAGAGAGACTATTTACAACTTGATGCACTCGCTCGCTCGCTTGAATTTWGTCTGATTTTATTTTTTCCTGTCCTTGGCACCCTTTGAAGCACGACCAACAGCAAGTTGTGTTTGCAGCTGCTGYAGTTGCAGCAAGAGTCTTGCACGGAGACCCTCTTGGAAGCAAAGGAACCAAAAAATATCAGTGATTAAGGATGGTCTGAGACGTGGAGGGGGCTGATATCTCAAGCCGCTTCACGTGCCCYRTTGGGCCTTCTTCARTTCAATCRRGGCATCCAYGGGTGCCCACGTCTTCGCTCTTGCYTTAAAGGACACTCATCCCCACCCCTGTGTTCACAAATAATTTAAAGACTATTCAAAGATTTGCAACATGGGTTTTGTTTTATTCCMTTTCTGACTCCCGGGGTATGAAGTTATTGAATGAAGGGTTTGAGCTGCCRACCAGCAAGCGAAACATTCGGTGGGAAAACGGCAAATGCTGGGATTGCCACCRTGTTGATCTGGGCTGCTAATTAGACCTGTCACTATCCGTGGCTGCCAAGTCGAAGATTGCTGAACGAAGCATCTATTTACATGGGAGGAAAACTGGTGTTTTGGGAAGGTGAGGAGCGCTTCGTGCTGCAGCCGTTTCAATCACCTACTTGCAAGGGAGARGATTTTCAGGCCGAACTGCCCTCCGYTCCTGATCAGGGCCAGGATAAATCMCTCCTCTTTGCAAAAGGGCCCAACAATCTGGGGAAATGGAATCTGCTGAATGTGGAGAACTTCTGAAAAGCTGCACGCTTCCCGGAGCTGCCTAACCGGGAGCTAATCTCCTTCTGAGATCTGGTCTCCTCTCCCTTAAAAACACATTTCTTACATGGTAGAACAGCTGTTGTTGCTTCTGTTGTGATGATCTGGGTGAAAAGTTTGGTAACAGAGAGGGAGGCTTTAAAAAAAAAGCAAAAGACAAAAAAACTCCCCAAAATTCTTCCCCAAACCCACCCACTGAAAAAATCCTTCTGCTCTGGCCTTCCAGGGACAGGCATAAAACTTCTAATGCTTTTTAATGCAATTAAAACAAATGCTGACGTTATTTATAGCTAAATTACTGGCAAAAATAACAACTAATGACCAAGACCCACATTGGTAACATTAAAAAAAAGAAAGAAAGAAAGAAAGAAAATAAATAAAAAAGAAAGAAGGAAAATCCTAAAGGGAATGATTTGTAAGGATGTGGTTAAACCTATTTATACCCTGGGTTCTATTTGTTTTACAGCCAGCGGTGCACGAACAACATGAAAGGTTATCTTTGACAAGGTTTTAGCTATTATTTTCTTCCAGTGAAATGGTATTTCTTGAGAAAAAAAGGTCTTCAGAACAAAATAACAATAAATCCTGATTTAGATACATAAAGCTGCCATCGATATCACATAATATCAGTGTTCTTTCTCACTCGATACAGGCGTTTTTAAGATAAATGGTAAAACTGAACTGGAAATCCATCTGGCCAGCTGCCTGATCTAATGAATAACCCCACTTTGGCTCCTGCAATGTAAGCAGAAAGAGTTCTCTCCCGGCCGCTTTCGTCTGTCATGAATCTACAAGACAGCCGACATAATATCTGGGCGACAACAGCGTGCTAACAGTGCAGTGACTTCCATTTTCTTTGCTTTCTATTGATTTTCACTTAATAACTGGCGAAATACTAAACGTCCGCCCTGAGTACCTAATAAATCCTGCCTGAGCTTTTTATTGAGGAGAATTTAATAAAAACAACCATTGCGGCTGAGGGATTTTTCTTCTGGACAGAGCACGGGGAAGGGGTGGGTGGCGCGCATGGGTACGGGGGAGGTGACATTTGAATTTTCTCCCTTTTAAGAAAAGGTTTTTCTCCCCTTCCTTCTCCTCCCTGCCCTCTTGAGGACCTAGGTTGTTTCTTCCGAAGGGACCAGGTTACTCCACTTGGCCTCTGTTTTTCCCAATGTGCAGAAATGGCCACAAGCTACAGAGGAAGGAGGGTATCTACAGCAGGATGGCTCTTCCATAACATTCAACCYACCCACCTCTGCTTACTTCTTAAACCTGATTTCAATTTTGCTAAATGTTCTGAAGGTGCTCTAATTGCCGGGCACGGGGGCTGTCAGAATCATACAGTAACACGCTTTTTATTGTCCCCTTTTACAGCTATTTTATGTCTGACACTTGACACGCAGGTGTGAAGATCCCCTCTCGGATTGGTCGGCTACTGTAACAAAACAGCATTTTTAAGTTATACGAAGTGTTAAACCTGCATCCAGTTAAAAACAAAACAAAACAAAACCCGGAGGTTTATAAGTTGACAATTAATCCTAATTGTTAGCTTGGGAAAAAAAGAAAAAAAAAAGCACTAGAAAAACAGAAGTAAAGGCCAGAAACCCTCCTTGCTTTGCTGTCCAACAAGCATGTGCATGTATGTTGATATATATGTTATATACAATTTTCTTTCCTGAGGATGTATCAGGAGAGACTGGGACAAGTTTCCTAAGTACAACATATTATTTKCCTCCCTCAATGGTTCTCTTTGCCAATAAACTCCACAGAGTTCTTATTATACAAAGCTGCTTTTTTAAAGCATTTGACAGTTTTTATTTTAATTGACACAGAGGCAGTTTCAAAGTCATTGGGTTTAATGAACAATCATCTTAGCATTTGCCTGCTCAAATCCTCTTATTCCCAGCAGTTCACAGTAAAGTTTATTCCAACAGCTGAAATTAAAAAAGGAGAGAGAGAGGGAAGCAGAAACCTTGAGGAGCTTATATAAAAATCTGTGAATCTCCAGTTTTGCGCAGCGCTGTTATGAAAACTACTCAGCCATGCAAAGCAATAAGAGGTTTAATTACTCCTTGGTCGTCCCTGTGCTGCTCCCCATGCGGCGCGTGGCCTTGCAGTGAAAATTGAGGCGTGTGGGTGGAGCCGGGTGCCCGTTTGGCAGCTCTGCCTCTTGCCTTCTTTTCCTTTTCTGTGTCTTTTTGGTGTCCCTCGCCGTCTCATTTCTGTGGTGGGGTGGATGGCTCAACAGTTTGGTGTGGAAAAGCCTTTGGTAGACATTCCTTACTGAAATAGGGACTAAGTCTGTTCTGGGCAATCGGGCTTAAGCACAGGCAAACTGATAAAACCATAAAACCGCATGGAAGGAATTTTCCCAAACAGGGATTCTTAGGTTTATTTGAGGTTCAGTGCTCATTTAAGGCCCCTGTTCCTTCTTCATCACATAGTTTAATGGGGCAAATCCATACGAATAATTCCGTACTAGAAGTATCTCCTCTGCTTTATTGCTGTGTGACATTCAACAGATGAAAATAAAAATCACATTTCAGTAGGATGTGATCAAATGTTCTTGTTACCTGACCTGGCGCTGCCTGACATTAGTGTTTGGAAGGCTCTTTCCTAACATAAAATCTTTCTACAATTTTTACCAAGCTGATAACAGAAGAAATACCAGCACTATCAGAATTGAGCAACAGTGTGACAGGGCATATTTGCATTCTGAATAGATTAGCTGGTCTTTTAAATATTTATTTTTCTCCCCATCCTTTTCCAAACACTTCCGATCTGACAGACTGGGAAATCTGTCTGAAGCTCCAATTTTACTTGAGAAGATACATGTAAATGATTTGACAAGTAAAACATTAGCAGCGAGTTATATACCTAACAAGATTTTGCAAGCAGCAGTTCATAATTCATGATACTTCAATCTGGACTTCATGTAAATTCTGTATGTGTGGGATCCTTTAATTGGTAAGCATAAAGGTGTATTGCTATTCACCTAATGTATGCTATTGCTCAACAAAAGGTTGTTGTAGTGGGCTCTGATTGTGACAAATGATTTACTATTAGGAACATTCTGTAATTATTGTTCGGTGGTACCACAGACCAATACATCATTAACATGATAGACGACCTTTTATATCAGCAAAAATAACTAAATTAATAAAAATGGCTTCATTCCAAACCCTGTCAGAAAGCCAATACTAGAAACAATCAAGTATCAGTGATACCTGAAAAGCCCAGTGTTATATTTTTGTTAAGCAAATCTTGTTGTTTGTATAATAACATTGACATGTGCTGTAGGACATAAGGCCAGATTTTCAACTGGTGTGAATCAATGATCTAATTAATTCTACTTACGTGTAGAGTCACCACTCCACATCAGTCTGGGGAATGATATGTAGGATTTTATCGTGCTGCTAAAAGAAAGACTGTAAATGAGGTATCAGAAAACTTCTTTTTCTTCTCTTTGAGAATTCTGGAAAAAGATGGAGTTGTGTTTAGACACACGGGTTCTTCAGACAGATCAGTCACTGGGGTCTAGAGAAGCTGTAATCCAATCCTTTGATTATTAAAGTTCAGAACTTATAAAGACACCTGAAGAAGAGATCTTTCTCTTTCAAATCTAAGAGGCTAAGCTCAATATCACATCTTAGGTGTACCGGATATTGTACTTTCAATATTTAAGGTTTTTTTTTTCCCTCCAAATATTTGACAAATGAACACAATTTCAGCTAGAAAATACTAAGCCATTTGTTCTGGAGATGATTGTCAACCAGCTTTTGCCCCTGCATCTGCCAAAGAGCTACCTGGGGAGGGGTTTCTAGAAATGGCTCAAAGGACTTGTACTAAAGAATTTCTTCACCTGTTATATTTTCTATTTATCTCTACCCATCAGGATGAGATGGACCCAATGTTAGAAAGGTGAGTGCCACAACTGCCTTGATATTGATGCCGGAGAAGTTCCTGCAGAAAACTATGACCATAGCTTGTGTTTCAATCTGGGCAACTCCTCTGTGGTTTATAGACCCTGCCTATATCTGGCCTCTTGTTCTGTCTCTTCTTTCTCTCTCCTTTGTCTTTCTACCAAACTGTGCATTCCCAAGATAATTTACAAAAAAAACCACAAAATCTGAGGACAACTCAGTTGGAAGCTTATAATGTGCTCAATACGTATTTCTTCCCTTTGCTTCCTTGCCTCATGCAATTGCAAGTTCCTTTGACAAGGTCTGTTCTGTACAGTGGCACACAGTTTCATGCCTAGCTTTCTCTCTTGTCCATGTATACGTTACAATGATAAGTACAGCACACGAATATTATGTGGCTAGATCATGAAATAGAGCTTGCTACCTGAGTTGGTTTACTTGACCGTAAATTAGATTCTCGGGGTGTTTTTCCACTGATATGTGCTGAAAGAAAAACAAAAAAAAAAAACAATTAATGTGTTGGTCAGAGTGTTCTACCAGGTAAGGAGCAAGATTTTGGGACTTCATTCCTTTGGCAGCTCTGCTACTAATTCACTGTATAACCTTCAGCAAATCCCTTTACTGCATCTCTGTAAAATATTGGTAATGAATTTACGTTTTGTAAAGTGCTGGGAGATCCACAGATGAAAAGCACTATATAAGCTAAGTGTTATTAATGTGATTCACTCAGTGAAATGAAATCTCTGYCGAGAAAATACTGTTCTGTAAAATTTATATTTAAAGTTACATATTTTACAGCAYCAAGAGAATGAAGGTTGTGTCACTGTTTCCAACATATAAACTATATTTAGCAGTTTATTCCTTGGCTTCTCTCTAAGTAAAAGAAAACAGCTTGATGTTTAAAAATAACATTTTGTAGGCTTGACGTCCATAATTTGGACCGAGGTATTTTTAAACAATTATTTAAAAAGAATGAAAAATCTCYTTCTACGCATATAATATAAATCTTAATTTCCATGAGGGTCATATTAATGAGGATTAGCCATTTATCTCGAATAGTTATTTAAATTTCATATGAACATTGCTATAGAAAAATACTTCTGATGTCAAACATTTTTTTTCTTTTCCTTTTAATGCATAGCCCTTCATTTACTGTTGCATCCTGTGAGGCAGTGGGGTAGTGTTTGACTGCCAGACAGTTCAGGTTGGTAGCAAAACCTCTCTACTTTTACTGTTGAGACAGGCTAATTTGCAAAGCGCTATAAAAGTGGCATGAATACAGGGAAGTGTATTTGACTCTTATTAATCTTTTGATTTTATTAACTCATATTATCAGTAGCAACTGCAAGGAAATGGGTCCGAACCTTGGAGTTTTAACATAATATTGCTCCTTTTTCAGAAAGAGAATGCTGTCATTCCTGCTTTTCCATAATATACTTTCAATCATCTTTTTGTGTAAAAAGCTTTTGGTTCATGGTGACTTCTGCCAGAAACATACCCTAGCTTWTTTTGTCTTGAAATAATTAATCAATTATCACTACTACAGGAGTCTAGGGAAGGAAGAAAGCTTTTACAAAACTTTACCAGAGGATACAACTAGTCAAGAATAGAAGAATTTGGATTCCATCTTAGGAGACATGTTGGTGTGACTCTGCTAAGAAACAAGCAGTTTCTTTTAGGRCAAGACATGAGACTCTCCTCATTGGTCTCCTTGGCTCCTCCTTGTTTTCACTTTACCAGTAGACACTAGAGTTTAACTCAAAGTAACCTTAGACATTACCCCTTATGATGAGGTTGGACCAAACAGAGACCTTTTTCTAGTCCTGGCATCTGGATTGCAACTCTAAGCTCCTACCACCTGGCTTTTTCTTTTTTAAGGTCTTCCCATTAGCTATAAGCTTTTGTCTATAGAATTCTGKTTTACATGTTATCATCTCCAAAGCCCCTTCCAGGAGATTGAAGAAGCATAGAGGCAGGGAAGCACTTACCCAGCTATTTTCTTCATTTGTTATAGCAGGCCTAAGCACTGATGGATTGGATATCCCTAACTTAGTGTGAATGTCCAACACTAGACATTAGCTTTACCAAAAGTCTAGAAGCTATAGTTAACCTGAAAAAGCATAGTTCTGACCTGGAAACGGAGAGAACTGAGAACAAAATGTGAATGTGAACTCGTCAGGATAGAGAAGGTGAAGCAATTTTTTATAAAGGAAAACACAGAACGAGCCCTAGAGCCAAGGTTCTGTTTATAGTAGCATATGGTGCTACCATGGACTTTCCTTGTATTAAGGTCTATATCAGCTTCTTATTCCAAAAGAATATTATGGTATGCTATGGCTTAATATAAACAGGAAATTTGGTAAGTTTCAAATGAATTTTGATCCCCAACAAGAAGAAAATTCAAGCCCTGAAAATGCAATTTCTTTTTGTGTATTTCCACAGAGTTGTACACAGACATTGAGGAAATCTTTTAACTGATTTTCATTTCTTAAACAGGTTCCTGAATTTCAAGAATTTATAGTCAAAGGGTCTTTGTCCTGCTCTTCTAGATCAAGGCTGGATGGGAGTAGGAGGCAGGACTCTTTGAAATTGTTTTCAAAGCCAAATGTTGGCTGCGACTATTTTAGGCCTTGTCTTTGCTACCTTGGCCCTATCTGAAAGGAAGAAGTTTGCCCTTGAAAGAGAGTTAAAGTGCTATGATTCACCGACTTGGAAGAATTGCAGGATGCTGACTGCCTCAAGTGGTGCCTCCCACTGGACCAGTACATGTTTCCTTCCTCCTTGTCTGATCGAGCCATTAAGAAGTTAGTCAATTCCCCTCAGGTTCCTCCCAAGGAATCTCCAAAAAGGAAATACCCAGCCCTGGAAAGGTAATTTACCTAGACAGGATTTGAAAAGCAAAGTTCTCAGCTAAGGGAGACAGTCCCAGATCCCATCTGGCTGTGGGAATGTGGCTTCATAAGTGCTCTATCCCTTGAGCAGACAAACTCAGCCGTTCCACTGAGAGGTGTCCTACAAAAATCCAAAGTACTTGGAGACCCATATATTACTGTATCCAGGCTGTAGGAGTCACATATGTGGCTTCTCAGTGATCTCTGAGAAATAGTCCTGTGGCAAAACAGCATCCTCCTTCTGAGAGCGGTTTCAGTCCTCATGTGTGTGTGGTGCCTCCTGAACACAAGCTATTTTTGCCTTGGTGGAGGCACAAGTGGGAGGAAATGCCAGCTATCCCTCTTTAGGGACTAGCTGTAATTTGCTTCCTTTGTTCTTCAGGAGCAGATCCCCAGCTGGTGGGAAATGGCATTTTAGAAGAGCTGTTCTTCTAAGASAGCAGTCCTAACGCTTGCTGCAATGGTGTAGCCCACTGCTAAGAAAGCTGTCTTCAGGCCAAAGCACATCTTAATTCACACAAACACAGCAATGCCTTTTGAAGCCAAAGGGACTTCTTGACTTAGGAAAGCCAACCTATCCCCTTTACAGCAAGGACTACATTTCTCTGCTTCTCCAGCTAGAGGCTGATCAGAGAATTTTCTTTTTCTTCTCTGAGTTTTTAAAGCTCAGTGTACTCCTGCAGAAAATGCTCTGAAGTGTCATTTATAAAGGCCTGGATTGACTACTGACAAATTCTAAGTTGTGACTATGAATATTTTGTGATTTTAGGTAAAACAGAGACAACATCTGGACGAGTTTCCAGTGCCCYAACCCCATGCGAGTGGAGCTGATCTAGCCTGGGAGGTCTTGAGGAGCAGTTCTTGGGAAATGGGAACACCTTCACACTTTGGCTATTTGGTCTCCTGGGCATTATTCTAAAAAATGATGGCTGTAGGAAACATTTTCTTCCTTTCTTTTTCTTTTTTTTTTTCCTGTGAGGAAGATACAGCATCAGGAGTAACAGACCRGTCTGAGAGCACCAACCCATCATGCACATGAGAAAAGCTTTTAGAAAATAACAAATGATCACAGTTTTAATCCTTAATCARCTTGGCTTTGGCYCATAGSAAAACTGCAGCTTAAAATACACCAMTTCTCACTAACTCTCTCCTTTCTCCCTTCTCACTATGTGCTCAGCAGCCCRGACAGAAAATGTCCTCATGAAATAAAAACCAAAAAATGGTATCTCCAAAATATGTGTATATTGAAAAGCCTTGACAACTGTGCGAACATATTTGCAACACCTGTTCAGTCCTTAACCAGATGCCTCTTTATTTCAAGGTTCGTGGATGCTTACCTGCCTGTGTGATACATTGTCTTTAAAACATGCAGAAAGATGCAGCAGCAGGAGCCTGTGAAGATCCCTAAGCAGGAGCCCTGAGGATCTGATGGGCAAAATGATTCCCAGATAAGGAGTTACTTGTGCYTCTGACCTCATGCCTCAGTTTCCCTTCTATATAAAGAGCTTGGGATCCAGAGCACCTCACTGTGACCTTTCCTGAGTGCTGCCTATTTGTTCATTACTGCTTCCGATGCAAAGAATTAAGCACAATTTGTAKCGTGTGTGCTGAAAGGCAAAAAATCCCAAAGCATCTTGTTCCCATTCTAATCCAAGAACTGCCCTTCTCCCCGCTAGGTAAACAAGATCATTACCACAGTGAGGATGATGAGAGGGCTCAGGTGGGGAGGAAGAACATCTGGTACTTGTAGTCTGATCTTTTACACTGTCCTCACCACTCAGGGCTATTTGCCAYGTAAGGGTTTAAAAGGACAGTTCTTGTCTTGGACAAGACTCTGATATGGGTATATAAATGCACCAGAGTTTTTGTTAGCTTGGAACACATTTTCCTGTGCACTTTAAGTTAATTTTTGATGTTAAAGATATAGCTGTCTCTTGCAACACAACAGGCCCCAGACTTTCACAGCTCCCAGACATAGATGTCTGATTACTTAAGCTCTATTTGAAATTAAATGCCAGCCTCAGGGGCGTTTTGATAATAAATTCAGTTAGGGAAGAGGTTTCTTTCATAGACACAAATATTCTCTGCAGCCCTGCTCTGTGCCAGTATCCTCACATGGAAAAAATTAGGGTACTTTCCCCACATTTTCCTTCCTGTATCCTCCTCCATCGCTTCACCCTCCCCARGTCCTGATGACCTGAATTGCTGCCTCCCTTGCTCTTGGGCTCCATTCCTCCTGGGTTTGGGAATGCCGTCAGGCAACGTATAGGAGCTGCCTTTCGCCATCSTCTCCATCGCCATGATGACTATCCATCCCTGGGGGATAAAGGAAGAGGAGGAGGCAGGCTGTAAGAGAGGCACCAAGGAGACCTCCTGCTGGGTGCTGAGCATCCTTGAACAGGGACCTAGGAGCTGAAGGGGAGCGACTTCATGAGAAGGGCGGTTTTACCTCCCTTGTGGTGAGGGAAGTAAATAGAACTTTAAAAAATGAGGCTGAGAGAAGTGAATGGCTTTTCTCTGGCTTCCTTTTCCCCCTGGAATAGTTCTTGAGCCTATGTTTTTTGTCTCTAACAAATTTAGATCTTATTTTCCTGCTGCTGTATTTCAACCTTCATTTCATATCAGACTTCAGTGGCTTATAGCAGTGATCAAAATGAATGCTGAATTCCCAAGGACTTTACCCAGTTTGCTGTAACCAGCACTGAGAAAAGCACTTTMAAAGGGGGACTAAGTATTATGATTCCCATTTTATGGATACAGTGTCATACCACTGCAGATATCAGGAGGAAGGATTATTTTGAAAGTCTTTCTTGTCCATGGGACACAGAGCGAGAGCGGGGAGAGGCGGAGTGGGGGACAGAAGTAATCTCATAATGAAGAATATTCCAGGCTATTTGAAGACCATCTTCCAGCAAAAAGATAAGTGCTCCATACCTTCTGTGGTTTGCATCGAAAGAGAGAGAATATTGAGAAAGACTTGCGGGAGTTTTGCTGGTAGCCAAATTCTGCTATCAGCCACTGCCCAGGAAATCGTGCTTGCAGGGACTGGATTTCAGGACTGCATTTGCATTCGATGATAATGATTTTCTTTTAGTCCAGCTGGGATAAATGCAAAGATATTGCCCTGCTGCAACACTGTYGAAGGGAGAGTGCAAAATAGATTGTACCTCGATGACGAGCGGAGCGGTAGGAAGGCAAAATGATCAAGAAAAATCCACGCTGTTAAAGTCGCAACAAGAACTCTTGATTATGCAGGTTAAAATAAGTTTGCGGCCGTGCCTTGTAGTGCACTTTTCTTTTTCCTTTTTTTTTCCCTAAATAGCCAAAGCTTTCTAAAAAAATACCCTGGATCTTTAGATAGAATTGAATGTTCTGTGACTTTAAATGAAAGCTCCACTGTTGTTGGGCAAATAAATTTAAACCACTTAACATGGCAGAGAAGGTCAGGCAAGCTTATTATAGTGATCATAGCGTTACAGCTATTGCGATTGACCGCTGCTCTTTGGAATCACCAATAATCAGAGGCCGCAAGCTGTGTTTGCAGAGAAAGGTCATCATTCATTTTTTTCGAAGCATTAATATCTTTTGTTTGTTTGGCTCAACATGAAACAGGAATCGATAGAGGTAATTCACAGAGCAATTAGCCCCTCATCTGTCAAACGGTGTCTGGGTGTATTTAACAAAAAGACCTTTGGAAAGGTTTAAAAAGGAGGAAAGTGCCTGTACAATCAACAATTTATATTTTCTACATGACACATTGTGTATGTATCTGTGAAGAGAAGGGACCTTGGGACTAAAAAAATATACATAAAACATGCTGTAAATCTGTACGCAGACTTTGAAAACCCACTGTGAGACAAACTGTTAACTGACTAGGGAAAGTTTTCCAGGCTGTTCTTGCCGACGACAACTATTTTCTACCCGAGGCTCCGGGAAAAAGTTAGACAGCTGGTCAAAAACTTGTCAGATTAATTACATGAAAGCAAGCAGGGCAGCGAATAGTGATATAAAACACAGAGCAGGAATGGAGGCAAACGGTCCCTTGCAGCCCTGCCCCTGCAGTTTAGGATATGGAGTCTCTTTATTTTCTTTTTTTTTTTTTTTTTTTTTTTTTTCTTCTTTTTCTCCCCTCAGGGATTTGCCTATATGTGGACACTTGGGAAAGTTCAGAAAAACTGGATAAAGCCGCAGAATCCAAAACATAAGTTATTGCTCTGTTAAGCATATACGATCTTACACGAGCACTGGGGCTTTCTCAAATTTGAGACTAAGTAGTTTGGGGAAGATAAAGCTCCGGCAGATCAAGGCCATTTTATTTCTGAACGAGTGTCTACCTGGGGGTTAATGTATTTTAAGAGCTGGCTATATAGTACCTGTGTGTGGAGGTGAGAGACTGGCATGTGGACTSTTAGAGAGGAGGGTGAAGATTAGAGGTACCATAAAAGGTTTGGAGGTCGTCCCAGAAGTGCAGATGCTTATTCCGGCTAAAATTTGGCTATCTCAGCATCTTAAGAATAAGGTTCAGGACTTTATTAGATGAATAATTGTAAGATCTTTGGGGTCTTTTTTCTTTTTTTTTTTTTTTTTTTGGATGCTGAATTTCTGTATTGCATCAGAAAGTTGCATATCGAGGCCTTCAGGTATGGAAGGCAACTGTTAACCACTGCTTGCTACCCTGCCTCTTAGCTTGTCATGGTCTCCACATTTTCTCATAGCTTAGACCCCRAGCCATTATTAACAGCTATCAATATGCTCAATGAAAATTCAAGAAAGAATGAATTCTTGAGCAGTGATAGTATTTTAAAGCTGTTAATAGTTTTCTAGATTCAAGGCAGATTCTTTTGCCATCAAGCTKTCTGTGATTTTGCTTTGGGTCTTATTCAAACTGAAACACTCCCTAAGTCATTTGATGCTTTTTGTTTGGGGGATATTCATTTTAATTGGCAGTAAAATGCAGAGATTTTCTTTGTGAGCTCAAAAGGTTTAAGTACGTGACTAGTGAGATCTTTCATAATATATTGTGAAAATACCCATGAAAAATTCAAGTGTTGATTTTTTAGAAAAAAAAAAATCCATACTTTTTCAATCTGAAAAAAATATACCCAATAAAATATTTTTTTTCTCAATACTTTTCAGTAAAGACTTAATTTGCAAAATCTTGCAAAAGTCATAAAAGAATTGAATCTTCTCCTATCAATCAGTTTCCTCTTAGGCTGATATTCACACCACCTCTTCAGAACTGCAACATTAGTTGTCAACTGTTTCAGTGATTTCTTTGTTTTCTTTCCCTTAGATACTTCCCTAAGCATCCAGATCTAAGCCTGGGCTTGTCCTGAGAAAAGACATAGGAAAAAAGTATTCTTTGGTACCTATGCACTTTTGAATCTAACTCACCCCAGACACTACAAGCTAAAAGAGCCAATGAATTTCACACTGATATTTCACTGGTTCTTGACATTTTTATTTACAGGGCTTTCTGGATAGCTGGAAGAACCTTATAAAAACAACTTTTGAATTCTAATCCGAGGGCAACTGGTGGTCTAAGATTATGCCAGGTGGTTTTCAAAGTTTTACCATCTTTCTGGTATTTTTCTTCCAGTGAAAATTTTGATTAAGTATCTTTGGTGGTTCCTGATAAATTTGAAGCACTGACAACACTATGTTTACCCCTAGAGTGTGAGAACCAGTGCTTTAGAAGAAAGTTATATTCCTTTCTCTTTTAATAATGGTGAGCTAAATCCTTGCAGGCTCCTCTGTGATTTCTCTCTGATTTTATGAATCTATTCTTAGATTTAGCTAGATGGATAGGCTGCTGGGGACTGTACTACTCTGTTATTGTCGCTGAGGTAGGATAGTCCATCAGCAAAACACCTCTTAAATATCAGTCCTGGCTACCATCCAGCGAAAACCAAGACATGCTATTGAACAACACTTAGGACCAAATCTTTCTTCCTCCTCTGCCACCACTAAGCAAATTCGTTAAAGGTCTTGGCCTGTATTTAAAATAACATGAGCTTAAAGAACTTGCTAGTGTTTCATCTTAGAAGACATTAAGTGTTAGAGGAAAGGCCAAAAAAAAAAATTGGCAGATTCCTCATGCAAGAAGTTCAAAGACGGCGTTGATACCTAGATGTCCAATCTATCCTTGCACATCTGCTTGCCAGGCAGCTAGCCTGAGAACTTGGGCAGGGTTTTCAAAAGGAACAAATGACAGCGAGATGCCTGACTACCATTTGTGCCTTTGAAAAATCTGCCTTCTTGTCTTCCGTGACGTTTCCCCCMGAATTTACCGTCAGCGGTAAGGATAAATGCTTTTGACAGTCACTCAACAACTGCAAGCAATTAGAACCGTGTAGATCTGCCCTGGCGCTACATGCTACGGCATTTACCATACCGGCAGTCGGCTCTTTCGCGCTCCCCCTGGTGAACACAATCTCTGTCTGTATCTGTGAAACATTTCCAGGTACGTCAGTTATGAATAATTGCCCTTCTGAACAAAGTTAAGAAGAGGTGGGGACCTTTATGCTTCACAAAATAAAGGGAAAGGCAGAGCACACATGGGCTGCAAAACCCAAAGCACCCCGAGAGAGACAGACAACTCTCATTTAGTGGATWTTCAATAATTTTTGCACACACTGCAGCAAGTTGGAACTGGAAAGGAATGAGTTTAAAACATGCTGTCATTCAAAAAGGGAACAAAGCACTAATTGCTATTTGGCATCAAGTTTTTGTTTATATTTATGACTGCATTTCTTAAAAGCCTGACTTCCTATTCATGTGCAGGTTTCCTTAAACCGTTTAAATCTAAACAATTAAACTTTCATTCATGGATATAATCTAATAGGAAGGAATTCTGCTGTCATACTGCTTTGTGCTCTTGATCAAGAGAATATTTGATGTTAGCTTTATTAACCTATCAGGAAAATAAAATCTTGTAGGACAACAGCTCTCAAAAATAGCTCATGCTGTGTCCCTTCCTACCGGACGATGTCAGTTCCTTTCTCTGGCAACTTTAGCAGCTACATTTTCTTAGTTGGGAGCAACTTTTCTTGGGTAATAGAAAGGGATATTGGTCTCTGTTTTACAGAGGSTCAGATGTGCTCTTTCTCTGAAGGATCTATCCAAGGGTACCTTCAAGAGCAGACTAGTTGTCTGGACTATTGTCTAGTTCTCAATTCCTGCCCCTGGAAATGTGGAGGATGTCCTGAAGATGGSATGTGCCATCTTCATAGCAAGATGGCTATCAGGCTCCTCAGGAGGCAGCTGTGTGGTGGACCACGGAGTATCCTGCACTTGCAAGTGCTTTTTGCCACAACTCAGAAAATARCAGGAACGTAAAATCTCCTCATATTGTATCTTTGGGGATAGTAAATTTTAAAGGAAAGAAGAGATAAAGTGGATATCCTTCTGGATAGTGAAGAAGTTTGCCTCAGGTGACTTAGAAACTGTAGCAGAGGTGGAAAATGAAGCAAATACCAAGGCAGCAGTAGTTCTGCTTAGGAGTCTTATTTTATTTAATAAATATCTCTGTTGAAATAAAAATATTTCCACACATCATTTGGCTTTGAAATATCATATTTTACTGAAAAGTTTCCAGCTAGTTGTGCTGTTAATATCAGATCAGGCCCTGAAATCCTTCATTCAGGCAAAAGGAGAAACAAAATGTTAAACAGCTTGCTGTGAACTCAGTACGTATCAGATGGAGAGCTACACATGAAAGAAGCTTCAGGCCCATATCATGAGAAAGTKACACTCACTCGCTTTCTACTGGAGTTGTATCAATTTTTGAATGCCTTGATATACTGAATTTTGGGCTACAGTCAAGACTTTGCAATATAAATGTATTTTCACAAGAAAAAGGACTTAAGTGAATTAGAACTTCTCAGACTCATGAATGCTTTTGAAAATCCCATTCTTTGAGATCTGGATTCAAAAAAAAMCCATTCATCCTGAAGCATAAAATGCTTGTAATAATAACTGGCAGCATAAAGGCCCTTTTATTTTCCTTTTACTGATTTGCCAGCCCATTCCCTCAAACCAGGAGAGCAGTTGCACRAGATCTGGCTGAATGTTAAGATAGCATGCTCTGTGTTTTGTTTTTCTGTTTTATTGAATAAAGACTCACTAGAACTGTTAACTCACCTGTATTCAATAAATTTGTGTTTGATAATCTGTCACTCTGCTGTCACATTCCTCATGTATATTACTAACTACTCACATCTCACATATAGTGTGTGTTAATCTTGTTTCACTTAATAAGTCTTCCCAAGTAATCTCACAGGGCTTTTTTTTTTTTTTTTAGTGAAGAATAGCCTGAATTTCACTTTTATAAGCAGAATTGGATTTTAAGTTCCTGTTTTCTAAAATTGTCAAGATATGAGATTTTGGCTCCATTTCAATCTCTGTCAGAATATAGGTGCTATACAGACTTGTTTATGTCTGCTGAAATCTTCATAAAGATATCTTCTGGCACTCCTCTGTGTGCTTGAGGCCTCTATACCTTCTACAAGCTTCCTTGCCCCTCTGCACATGTATCATACCTACTTTGATATTTGATCCATGTACTCCCAGTAGGAATCTTGTGACAAATTGTTCTTCTCTATCATTGCCAAACATCTCAAAGTGAAAACATACTCTGGGTGGGGAGAGAAACACAGGTAAAAGTTAAGCAAAAGCAAAATTAGGGACCTACTGATAAAATTAGATTTTCTTGACACTTTTAGTCAATGCAAAAATAAGTGTGGGAATATAAAAGGGTTTTTATGGTCAATTATTCTTGTCTTAGTAAGTATCTATAATCATAACAGCCACTGAATAGGTAATAATCCTTGGTAGGAAGACAAAAACTTCCCTGCAGAACCATAAGGAAGGTAAAACATTATCACACGCATGCATAAAATATATTAATATTGAGATAGTGCCAGTGCTAAGGTCAGGCAGTTAGATATCTTTTCTCCCCCAGAAAATATACTATTCCACCTTATTGGGCTACTAACATCCAATTGATCTGCATTATTGCTCTTTGGCAAGTGTGTGTGAGCCTAAATGGTTCAGATAACAGGTATCACACTATTAGGGAAAAAGCAATATCAAAAAAAGTATAAATTGCAAAATAGGAAAGATGAGGATGGCACCAGAAAGACTTGAATGAGATGCCATTTTGCATTTAGAAAGACAAGAGGCAAAGTTAAGGCAAAAAGAGGGGGAAAATGCCTGTTTACCGTGTGCCCTTAAAGGCTTACAGATGACCYCTTAGCATGAATGAGTTTCTCTTGGGTTTCAGGTACTATTTATTATCTGTGAAAGAGATGAGGAGGAAAGAATGATAGAAAAGCCTGGCAAATTATGCTTATTTGAAGGTAAAATGCTTCCCATCAGCAGAGTAATGAGAATATACTGTAAGTGTCAGCTGGATGTTGACATATTAGCATTTTYCACAAGGTCCTTCACTGAATGAGAAGTACAAAGAAGTTTTCTGGGGAAAAGTCCTTTTGGAATCAGAATCGAGCTCCATCACTATCCCACACATCATGCCTGGGAAATCCAGATTRCTCCAGATAATGAAAGGGGAAAGGGAAGCGTGTTCTGTAAATAGGGAGCTTGAACCCACATTCCCTGGCTGCCACCCAGATGTCTCTCAGTACAAATGGGCTCATCTGATCTCTCCAGTCAATTTTATTCTGGAAAGTAGCCAGTGGGCCTAGTTCATGACCCAGTGATGTCATTATAATTCATTTTCGCTCACCACCAAGCCTTCTGAACTTTCCATTTTACAATGGGTCTTTTTAATAAAGAAGGCAGTCATGAACAGAATTCATAAGCACTCCTAATGATTTATAATCTTTTTTTTTTTCTTCTTTTTTTTATCTTTAAAATGGACAATCCTGCCTTCTCTGTCAAAACCGCTTAGGGAGGTTTATTTCTTCTGCCATAAAACACAGTATAGATTTTATAGGTAAAACGAATGCTATTGCCACCTATTTAAAAAGGGGAGCTCTTGTGAATATCTAAAGTCCTCTTGTGGTTCAGTGGAAGAAATTTACTTCCATAAAGAGGTAGTTGCCGTTTTGTCGGTTCTCCGGCTATGGCAAATGTGCCAAGGTTTTTATGGGGATGGCTGGCATGCTCCCGCATCCCTGCCTGAGAGGCATTGCAGCTTGCGGTGCGGAGGAGAGCCGAGCAGCTGGGGCATGTATAACCTGCAGCCTGTACCTGCACAAACACGACACTGCTGAACTTGGCTCCGGCGCTCTCCTGAAGCCTTGCCTCGTTGAACTTGTTTAACCCCTCCCAGCTAAAATAAACTTTCCTGAGATTACTTCACTTATCCTCGGCATGGATCTTTTCACCCCTGGGTTGTAGGAGCTGAGTGGATGATCAATGCATTTGCAGCCYGCACTGTAATTTAACTTGCTGTGTCTGACAGGAGATGTGGAATTGCTAAAGAGAGGCTTTACTTGTAATCTTCTTATCATCTTATCCTGGAGTGTTTGTGAAGGGGGAGGCCTTTCCAGCAGGGACTCGGAGTTGAGGGTTAATGCTGAGAAAGAGAAATTGCCCTATAGCACGTCTGACTTGGTGACCTGATAAAACATGCTCTGGACAGCTCATGAACTCTAGCCTCTCACTACAAACTGCGCTTAGGCTTTTCTACACTGACATCACTTGCCTTCCTTTCATAAGGTCTTTAAGAAAAGTCACTTGCTGTAAGTATGATGGGAGGGGGAAAAAAAAAAAGACAAATCTTTCTCCCATCATCTCTTTCTGTCTTTCTTTCTCTCTTTCAATTTTGATGCTATTTCAGATCTTCCTGGCTGAACAATAATTAGCACCAGTCTTCAGTGATTAATGGATGTGAGATGAATGGTTTAGCAGTGCAAAGAACAAGAGGAGGCGAGGATCAGTGGTAYAAGGCTGAAAGGTGCAGGAAGTCAGGCAGTAAGAGATCCTGGAAAGAGGACGTGGATTAAAAAAATGGAAGGAAGGATGGAAAATGGGGAATAAATAGAATAAAAATGAAACAAGATTTGAGAGGAACATGGAAGTGATGTAAGAGAAGAAATGATCCATTTGAAGCAGAAGAACTAAAGGAAGTTTCGGAGTCTAGGTAAGAGCTAAAAACTGATGGCTTCTAACTGGAACCAAATGGCTTCTTTGAGGAGTAAACAAGAGGGAAGGGAAAGATCCTTCTGAATTGCTTTTGGCATCCATGGAAACTTTCTATTTCCTCTACTGTGAGCTGGATCAAGTAAGAGGGGCCAATAGGAGAAAACACAGAGATAACTAGTTAAAAGTAGGAAAGGAACAAGAGGTGGGATTTTAGGCTTAATCAAGAAGCTAATGTGGAGCAGTGGCAAGCCATGAAAACCAGTTTTCRTAACATAACATCCTGCAGACATAAGTGAAATGTCTTAAAGCTTTCACATGCAGTCATACTGTAAAGTTGATAATCCTACAGAAGTGCATGGAATTAATTAAAACTTCTTTAAAGGGCTATTAAGGGGAATTCTAACTTCTTTACTGTCTGAGTGCTGTTTCACACAGTTGTTATTGATTAGACTTGAGTTGTAAAGCGGTTTGTAAGAATTAGGGGAGGGCAAGTGGCTTAGAAATAGACACCGTGGGTGTTCAGGCTGGAGTAGACCAAACTCAAATAGTTATGGCTCCTGTATTACTAGATATTCTTCTCATTGGAGAGAGGAAGGGGAAAGGCAGCTCTCTTGGGTGAACCTCAGAAAAGTTTTCCAATAAATCTTTTCCCACATCTAAGATTTTTTTTKGTAGCAAGGAGCAGTCAGAACTGGAGTCTAGAGAGCTTTGCTGGCTGTAAGCTACATGCAATGTATGTGGCCCATCAAACCATAGGTGCCTAGGATAGGAAATGTACTTCTAGGTGAGTCTGCTTCTGACTCTAGTCTTAATCCAGTTTTATTAGTACCAGATTTGTTGTAGACCTCACTCATAGTCCTCAGTATGGTGAACTTTCCGAAAAGGTGTTGGTAGCTCTGAGAACAGGGAGGTGGGTTCAGGCACCCTGTGTACCTGTTTACGTGATGTGTCCATTGGGAGATCACCTTTCCTTCCATTACTGCCCAAAGACAATCCAAGTTCAAGAAAAATGGCTAGCTCCTTTCATTTATGTATTTATTTACAACAAAACAARTAAATACTATTTTGACATGATACCTCCAAAGTATGCAGTTCCAAGCAGGTCTTACATAGGTCTAGCCATTCAGCCATGCCCATGACCTTCAAGCTGAACTGCTGAAGTGCCTTCTGTAAGTCCCAAGAAAATCGTTGCCATCATCAGTTAAATCTCTTCTCYTTGACTCCCCTATATAAAGCAGACACTTGTACAAGACATTAGTTTTCCGTCTTTTCTGATCTGAGATCATATGACTGTCCAGAGGTGTTTCGGGTCATCTTCAGCTCCCAGACATTGGAGACAACTCTGACACATAATAATCGCACTCATAGGTCAGTGAGATTTTTAAGATAATATAATAGTTTCCTTCTCCATTGTCTTTTTGGAAAGCAGCTTTAAGGGATTCTCTTTTCTAACTTTTCGGTGCTTTCCTCTAAATTCCAGTCTGAGGTACATAAGCCCAGKCTACAGACCTTTGTTCCGGTGTCAGCATTTGGTTACAGAACTCTTCACACATCTTCACTTTCTTCTTGATTTATATATGTGATCTATTTATTTTAATTATGAGTGGTTATATCTTTTCTAAGGCTTTTGCTAGAAGAAACAACACTACCCTCTTCTTGTAAGATTATCTGGCAGGACTTAGAGTAAATGGGAAGAGCAGTCCATTCAAAACATTTTAAGTCCTTTCCAACATATATAAAATACACCTGGGAATACAGTTAATCCTCTTTCCTCTGAAAATATAGGCTAGATTCACAGGTGGCCTTTAGGGCTAGCTTTTGTGTCTCAGCTTGGGTGTAGCCCAGTGTTGAACTTTGCCTTTGACTGGTACAGCAAGATATAAACAAATGGAAAAATCTAAGGCAAAGAAATGGAGGAGTTGACCTGTTTATGATTTCAAGGAAAAAGTAAATTGGGAGTAGTGGGAAATACTGTGATCTGTCAGTCTGATTACCAGCCCACACTTCTGTATGCATTTAAGCCATCACTATCAGCTGCAATCCATCTAGGATCATAACCTTAACCTTGTTATCTTTAAAGGTCTCTAGTCTTGGGGTACTCAGAGAACTTTTTTTTTTCTTCTGGCTTCCCATGACAAGAGCTGTTCTTTTCTTCCCTCTCATCCATCATATTTCACAGAAGATCCTTAAATATATCTAGAGTTTGCAAAGCTACCAGTCTTTTTACTTTGCAAGTGTTTATGTTGCAAACAAAAACCCCTGATGCTAAAATCTCACCATTCCTTTTGGTGAAAACTGAAATAATTGCTCAGTGGAAGAAACTGTGAATTTTCACAGTTTTATTCTGGGACTGAATTTTGGCCATTTTTTTTCAGTATATGTGTTTTATAGGCGTACGTCTAAATTCAAAAGACCTGGAGCAAATATACCTCTTATGTAGCAGAAATTAATGAAAAATTTTAAGTAARCTGTCCAAAAACTCTGTATTTTTTCATGAATTGATTATTTTGAACTTTGCTGTGGGGAGCCGAAAAGCTTGAAACTTGAATAAAGTCCGTAGATTTTATGGACTCTGGATATTGCAGTCTTTAATGTCTGGTCACTCTCTTTGAAACCACCAGTGACAGAGATTGCTCAAAACCAGTTCTCTGTTTGTCAGATGAGATCGTGTGTGCCTACTTCACCAGAACACTTATTTATTGCTAAACGCATTGGCATAGGTGACAATCTTTGATAGCCTGAAGGAAACAGCACTGAGCAAACAGAATTATTAGAGGTTAAATTTCTGCCAAGTTACTTACCAAACTTATAAAGATCTCATGCCATTTGCTTAAGAGGATTTTACCATGGTCTTCAATAGATGTGTTACATGGAACCTGGATTCTCTCACATGACCAAGCAGTTCACATTTCCTGCTTGGAACACAGATGCTTCATTTTGCCTGTTTGGAATACGGATGCACAATTTATTTTTATTTATTTTTAATTTTACAGCTATATCTGTGAGAGTTATTTTAAAGACAAGCAAGAGTTAAAAAAAAACYCCTTATTTTCCACAGCAACTTTAGTTAGTCCTCAATTAGGAGGAAAACAGAAACTCCCCATCTCCAGGAGAGCAGTCTGGCAGCATTGTTAAAGCACAGTAGCATTCCAAAGAAAAAATCACCCAAAGAAGGGACCGCAAAAATTAATCTAATCTGGTGCATTACGGAACACTTGCTTGACATTTGCTGCTCCTGTCAGGCCTAATAGAGAGATTTTTACCTGTATTTGCCTATTCAACATATCAGCTCCTCAGCCAATTTTGGAAATTATTTCTGATTTATGGCTCTCATTCTGGCGAGTGTCGCCTCAACCTGTCRATTATCCCTCAAAGCAAATGCTAAGTGAATGCTAGCTGGGCAAAATTAATAAAGGAAACCTTTACTTAAAAAAAAAAGAAAAAGTCAAGATGCAGGCTTATGAAAAGGATAATTCAGCCAAGCTTTAACTCAATTTCTACTTCCGATATTTTCTGGTGACATGGTGAAAATGTTAGGGAAAATAAAATATAAATAACAAGGATAAAGATTTTTAACTTCCCTTCTGTTGAGCTCCTTAAGTTGTCTTCTGCCCCATCACCCTGAGCTTTAGCTCAGTATAATATTTTTAAGGCATCTGTAGAAGCATAAATGCTCTTACTTTCCATTCCTCCCACCCCGTACCCATTCAGTATAAAGGGCTGTGATTTCACAACATGCTTTGGATTATCCTTTCACTTCACATAGATAGTTGCCTGCCTTTGCATCAGAAAGATTACATTAATCATTTGCAGTGAACCATATGGATCACCAAGTCTGACATCTGGGACATAACAGGCTGACAAATTCCTAATGGCAAATTCCTGAACATCCAAGAGTAATATGTGGTTGCACCAGATGCCATGAAGKCAGGAAGACCTTCTACATATATAGGCCTATTATATGGCACATGGGAGAGATATAGATCYTTCAATTGCTGGCTGCTGCCTGCCTGGATAGTGCTCAGCTTTTGCATCTGAATGGTTTTGGAGACCTTTCACTACTGGTGAAATTCCTCATCATCACTTGGAAAAACAACTCTAAAAGCTGTGGTATTTGATCAACCATTTTTCTTCTGAGTTTATACCTGTAGGACTATTTCTAGAAAGGGAGAAGACTTCAAATAAACTGCCTGCATTCATGGGAGGTTTTCAAGAGAGAAAGAGGGGTCTAAGGTTTTTGTGTTTTTTTCTAGTTGCTCAAGTCTCATTCATCCAATGAGTGGATCTACTAGTACAACCTATGAGCCATACTAGTGGCATGTGATAAAAGGTTGGCAACTGAATATTAAGCGTCAGTTCTTTGACTTTAAGTTAAACTAAATTACGACCTATTATGACCTCCTGTTTCTCTTAAAATTTTCTAATTTGAACYCTGGATCCTTTCATACAATTTTGCCCAAAAGAAATTATTACCAGGTTTCCAAACGATGCCAGATTTGCAAAGTGCAAGTAGGATTGAATCTGTCTTTGTTTTTCTGAGAGAATGAGGTGATCCCAAGAACAGACTAATGCCTAATTTTATAAACKTCATTCCAAATGTAGTCAATGAGATTGTATTTTTATCAAATACACAATAGTGATGAGGTTTTAGCTTTWGAAGACATCAATCTATTCATTTCTGTATTTTCCTGTGAAAATTCACATAGTCTTGCAAGGTTTTCAGGCAAAGGAATGGGTCTTTTGCATCAGAAGAAAAAAAAAGAAAAAATATATATTTTTAAAATATATAAATATACATGCACACACACATGCACACACACACATATATATGCATATATATCTGTCTTTGTTTCCTCCATTTTCAGAGTTTCACACAGTTCTTTTCTTAACTCTATATCTGTGAAGGTGTCTGTCTCCGGACTAGGCAGACTTCAGTGATCTTCCTGATTTTTCAGAACTGAATCTGATTTCATGATCTCCAGGTTTGGGTATTAGGTTTATACTCTACACTTTTTTTCTGGTTTTTGAGAAATCTGGATCTCAGATGCAAAAGGACTCAGGTGGCCTGAGTGTCAGAGGTGTTGCACAAATTGAATTTTAATAGGAATTGGGATATCTCAGTACTTTCCCATTATCAGACTGAAGATTTCTTTGATCCAGCTTTGATGAAGCTGGATTGTTTCTCTTTTTTAACCTGTTCATCAGGTCAAATTACCTTTGCATAATTAAGGACATTCTCATTCCTTTGCTTTGGGATAAGAAATATCTCACTTTCAGATATGACTGGGCAAGAATTTACATGAACCATGAGGTAAAAAGRRAAAAAAARAAAGGAAAAAATACYCTACTTCCCTCTCTCATCAGGGAAAGCACGGACTGTACAAATGGTCCATCTGCCTGGGAGAAGTCTCTGTGTGACTCTCTCGGCGTGACAGAATCCTTATGTTACTCTTTTTTGGATCAATAATTTCTCATTTAGAGGGCAGCAAGGCCCTGTGAAAAGTGTGGTTCAAATCAAGCAGGTCCTGCTGCAGTACTAAACTGAGTGTCTCTGCATCTGAATGTTTATACTGTGTCCATCTGGGTTAGGAATTTCTTATTTGGGGCCTGGCTATGTCACAATTGCGTCATCTCCCGTAAAGGGAGGAGGGAAAAAAGAGAGAAGTCTGGTTGGGTGTCAGAAACCTATATAATTAAAAGCCAAGAGTTCAGTGTTCAATGACACAATGGTGAAATGCCCTGTTTTTCTGCAGCCTCAGGCTATTGAACCACAAATAAATCCCATTTTAATGAAAGAAATCTTATTTTGTCTACAAAAATTTGAAAGTCCAGGAATATAATGAGTGTATAGAGAAACCTCACATCATCCTGGCTGTGCAAGAGTTTGCCTGCACAGCCTCATATAATTACATACAGACCGCATATGTACCTTTATCACAGGCAGCTGGAGAGAAATGAGCAACGGTTCTACAGTCAAAGGGAGTCAAGAACCACAGGCTGTACATTTTTATGTGACTGTTACTCTGAACAACCTCCTTTAATTTTCCATTCTTTCATTTTAACAAAAGCTTGAACACTTCTCCATTGATTTGCCTTTTCCACAGAGGGAGAGAGAGKAAGAGAGAGAAGGCAGGAATAAGTGAGGGGTGGGGGTTGATTTCCAATATTATGTAAAACATTTGGTTTCATGAAGCAAGCTGGAAAAGGGGATGAAAAAAAAAACCCTTTAGGAAAATAGTTTTCCATTGAAATCAGTGTATAAAGTAAGTCCCACTGGGAATATGTTTTCTCAAAGCTAAATTTTTAAACTCTTTCTACACTTCCCATGCCACTTGTCAGCAGAGAAATGAAAGAGGAAAAAAAAACCCTTGGGGTTTCACAGCTTTGCACATTGAAGAAATGAGGGATCACTCAATGGTTATCAGAATGCAGGATTTCTTGCAGAGGAAGAATCTGGCATCCCTCAGACTGTTTCATGCTTGTGAACAAAATGCCTGGAAAGATTAATTTATTGTGGCTGTCGTTTTCCAGGGCTTTTGTGTTGCTTTGCTTTCTGCTATGTTATTAGGAGCCACCAAAGGACATCCTACATGYCATCCTGTGTGTGCATGTGTTTTGCAGAGGCACATATCAAAGTCAGGCGGTTAATTAGTCACAGCATAATGAAACCACCCTACTCACCCAAAGACTCTGACTCCTAAGACAAACCCAACCATAGGAGTCCATTAGCTCGGGCTACCAGATTGGCACAGGCTGGTCACTCCAAAAGTGCTGAAAGTGGGTTTGAGTTGCACTAAAATAAAGCAGCAGCTGTAGGGAGGATGTGACATTGCCAGCAACGTTGCTGGTACCTCCCATGTCTGCCTACAGTGAGAGCGAAGAGTTCTCAGTTCTCTTTCCCTCCAACCAATGATTTAACGTGGTACWAATAGTCTTGAAGCAGAAGGCTCCTTCCCAGTATAACCCCAGGCTTATTCCCTTGCCTTAGCAAGCATGTAGATGACTATGCAAGACAAGAACAAACTGTATACCTGACAAATCARTGTAAAAAGACAAGATCTATCATTAATAGATATGCTACAAAATTTATAGTGTTTATTTTCTACCACATATGGTGGTGAAACTACTTTTTTCCTTCTGTATTTTTCGCTTGGATTATTTTTTTTCCCTTCAGATGTTTATGAATAGTGTATGTATGAAAATAAAACCAACATGTAAATAACAAAATCATTGATATTTACTTCTGGGMTAGAATTACATCATTATTTACTGTATGAATAGAAATGTAAAACAAYATTGGACAAAAACTCTCAATTATTGCGCACTCTGTTGGCATCTATATTCTTTGTTGAGCAATTTGCCCATTTCTGGACAATTCTAGGGGCTATTGCAAGAGATGTGACAAATGATTGGATCTTGCTGACATATCATCATATCATATTAATAAATTTGCCAGAGGTGAAAGAAACACTGACAGAATTATTGACTATTCTTAATAGTTGTGTCTGGAAGTATGACGGTCACTTTGAGGAAAAAAGTCCATCCCTTTACCACTATGTGAGCCACTTGAATAGGGAGGCAGAAACACAAAGTTTCATGTAGGATGATTCCATAGGATGTTTTAGGGATGAAGGTGGCAAGGGAATCCTTGTGACCACTTCAGGTGCCTGTGTGGATTACTGGTACCTGGCCTGTTACTTAGACATTGCCAGCATCTCTGCTCAGCTACATCGTGTTAGTGATGGGCAGCGCTTGGCTGTTCCACCTCTGGGAATGCTGCTTTATAGACCAGTGGGTAGGTCWGCCTGGAATACATATTTTATATAGCTACTCATGCATATTCCCTGGGATATCCTTCGATGGAGCTGAGGGCAATTTCAGGACAGAACACTTCTTTCAGATACTTACATGCAATTCCCATTGAGGCTGGAAAGAGTTGCATCCCTGGAAAAATTTGACTCATAGTATGCATTATTGAATCCTGTAAAGATCCACTCAGAGTGAAGGAACATGAGCAGACCATGCTTTGATTCAAAACAGGATGAAAAAAAACCAAAAAAACCTTTTTCTTTTCTGCGACGTGTCTGCCTTAATAGATACTTGTTGATGAGGAAAATTATGGACCACACTGCAAAGACAATTTCTCTCCAGCACCAAAGTTAGCTGAGAAAATTCCTGTTGCTTTTTCCCTCCAAAATATGTGCAAAAGAATTGGAGACTTCCTTGCTGCTCTAAGCTTGGAGGAATTGAGAGCAGGTATTTATTCACATGTTACTCAGCTGCCCATTTGCGAATAGGGGGGCCATGTTTTCATAGACCATGTTTCATAGGCAGCATGTGTTCAATAAAACGTTTGTACACTTGCCAAAAATCAGGCTGCCAGAGTGATTTTCATGGATTGTGTCAGCAAATGTTATTAGCAAATTGTGTAGTTAACCTGGTGTAAGACTTTTATTACTGCTGGGTATACTTACATATCAAAAAGCTTCTGATCCCCGCCCACTCTAAGCCTTCGGCAAAGAGAATCTGTAGTTTTTTTAAGAGGCTGTGTTTACAGCTCACTAGTATTGTTCCTAATCCTGTAAATACTATGTGGGAGAGAACCCCATCAGTTTCAGTCTTAATTAGTTTTGGCAATTAGTTCTCCTGGAAAGGACCATGAACAAGGTCCAGGAGGCTTCTCAGTCCATTATTTCTCTTCAGAAATGAGCCTTCCTCCGGCTGTGTGAACCTTTGCGGGCATGAAAACAAAAAAATAAGCAGGGTAAGTCAGTACAGATATCGCCAGCCTGACTGAACAAGAAGTTGTGCTGCGGGAAGGCATGGTGAGAAAGCTGTTRGGGTACAAAGGAATAATCTGTGGCTATTTTATCTATAGGGAATTAGAACAAAAAGCTGTGCTCTACATCAAAGACTCCACAACTGGAGACTAAATCTTTTCATATCTAGCATTATGTTAGTAATTACTGATTTAAGAAAAAAGAGAGGGAAAATATACAGAATTTTCTCTCAGGAGATGTCTCATTACATCACTATTGGTGCTTCAGATTCTATTAAAGGATCATAWTTTGTAGAATTTGAATAATTAGAAAAGTTTCTTCTTCTATATCTTTGTATTCTTCATTGAAATCCTAAAGTATCTTAAATTTCCCAGTTATATAATCTTGGCCAGGGAAGACAAGCGGATAGATGCCTCTTTCTGTGTTAAAAATACAGGTGCTGGACTGAGACTCAGGATCTCAGTTTGTAGTGCATGCTTTGCTTACCTCTTGTTTACATCTTCTCTCCTTGTCTGTTAAATCAAGTTGATCATGAGGCTTCATATCTCCCTTTTTTTAACGGTCACAATTGAGAGTTGTATGAAGAAACTTCTGCTTAGCCAATGGCAACCCAATCTTATCTCTGTATTTGATTAACACCTTTCAGGCGAAAAAAAGAAAAAATCTGCCCTGGATTTGGAACAAGCACGTGAAGCAGGGTCTGCTAAAATGTGACAAAATAACCATTTCCTTTTGTCCTGGTGCTGAGCTCTGTATTTACCAGCATCAGATGCTGAATAGCCTTGTACACCTGGAAGTATTCTGGTCTGAAGCACTAGGGAGCACTTATTCCACCTTGTCCAAGGTGAATATTTAGACGAATCTACCTATGCTTCTTAGTGGGTTTGTTCTAGCCAACCTACAGAACTTGGCAGGGAGTCAAAGCAACATGAGTCTGATCAGAAATTTTGCTTCTTGAGTTTGACTGGCTTTATTTTCTGTTGTCTTTCCAAGAGTCCTTAGGGTAAGTCAATAGGCTGAGAAAGGAAGTCTAAAAACAATACTAAAAAGAACTGAACATGGGCGACAACATCAATTTTAAACCTGGAATGTGCACTACTATCTGTGTGGCATGCTTTAGGAGGACAGGACCCCCCTAACGCATGGTGATGGCTGAAATTAGAGTTATGCCAACACCCTTATCGTGGTGGTTATGTTACAAAGTAGACAGGAAAACTTCTACACACAGCTCAAATAAYGACCAGGAAGCTGGATGTAAGATTGAAAGGAGAGATAAGTAGGGAATATTTGGAAATTATGTCCATTCCTTCCCTCCACAGTGCTGCTCAGGGTGTCTCTCAGTCCTCCCTTACAGAAAATAATTTCTGGACAGATAACAGAGTCTTGATTTTTTCCTGCTTGAATAGGAAATGGTTAATGCCATCATCACCAAGAACTGCAGTGTGGGGGGGATAAAAGCGAGACGCTCTGCCKATCTGCCACCAGGAACATGCTCTGTGTTAGATGTTTAATCATATTACTGCTCCCAAAGCCATCAGAGCCAATTTAATCAAATTGTATCATGGACGTAGTGTTATTGTTTTTCATGCCTATTAGGAAAATAAAAGTTAGCACTTATTAAATGAGGATCCTCTTGCATGTTGATTGCTTTGCTAATTTCTTGGTGATAATCCCTTTTTTCGTCTACTGTCAGAAGGGTGGACTTCTGTCAAGTTTTACAGCAAATACCAGCATGCTGCAGGATCTCAGACACGAGCTGCACATAGGAAATGAAAAATAAAAATAGAACCTTGTACTGCTCATACTCGTACCAATAGCAACTCAGAGCAAGTACAGTAAAGTCAATGGAGTTATTTCAGTGTAAAACAAATGGATGTCAGTGTGGCTGAGAGAGGAAGAGGGCTGTCCCTCCATTTTTTTTTTCTGACACTAGCTGTATTATCACTCTGGTGCAAGAAGGTGTGCAGAAAACAGCAGAGACAGACAAACAAAAGAATGTGATAGAGTTGAATTTTGTAGGTGGCGCGTTTATCTGCTAAAAACCACCCAGTGGTTTTCAGCAGGGAAAATGGGTTTTGGCAGGATGGTGATATGAGGGGGGTACGTATGTCTCAAGGAACTGGGTACTGATCTGATCAGAGAGAGGGAAAAAAGAAAAAGTGTTGCATTTATTTTAGACACAGGTGACAGGAACTGATTCCTGTTATTCCTCCGCAGTGTTGTGTGATGGATCTCTGAAGGGCTGTTAAATATATGAGCTGAATTCATGAAGTTTATGTGTTGGGCATCTCAAGGCACTCATGGGAATATGATCCTACTTTTTACATCAGCGTTTAATGATAAAGGAAAGAAAGATGATCCAAACATTAATTAATCATCACAGAAGATCAAGATGAAGTACATTCCTACCCACTATCAATTGGCTAAATGAATGAGGCAGATYCTGTGTTTTTTTTAGAAGCATCAGTTAAAGGCCACTACCAAGACAGGGACCTATTTTGATGAGCYGTTGTTTACTTCCATTAAGGCAGATCCTCTGTTCTTAAATAAGACGCTTTGGCTACAGCATGAACAAGATATACCACACATTCAGTTTTTCTCATTGCAGGAGCTGCAGTTGMAACAATACTTGAAGGAATGGTATTATTTTTCCTTTCTTCCCGAATCTAATTTAAAGTTGAAAGAAGGTTTCTGGAATAGTAACAGAGTAACAGTAACCGCTGGTTCTATTCAGCTTACACCCAAATAAAAYGGTTCATTTCAGCTAAGTACAATATCATGCAATGCTGGTTAGCTTAAATGCTTTGTTTAGAGGGTTGTTTTTTGCTTAAAAAAATTATACAGATACTGCTGAACGAGCAGTTAGGAAACACATGTTTCCGAACTAAACTTACAAGTATTGTAAAATATGATTGATACCATATGCTTTCATTCTTTTCTTTTCTGTTTTTTAAAATGCAAATTAAATTTTAAAAAAGGATTTATACTATTTTTTATATTTCAAAATTAATAATAATAGTAATAATAATAATAAAATAGCCTGAACTATGTTGTACCAGAGGTGGTTGTTCTGTTCTGCCACTTAAGAGACCCAGGTTTGATTTTGGGTGGAACATTTGTCTCCCTGGGGCTGAAGGCTGCTGTATCAGACAGCTGGTGGTCAAGTATTTGAGCCAACTCAACCAATTAGTGGAGTCCTCCCATCCGGTGGCTGGATTCATTCAGTGAATGTCTCGCACATTTTTTTGCAGCTGAGATACAAATCAGGGCCCTTCTGATTTATGTGGCAGTTCTGCCAGGTCTGTGMAAAGCATGGTTTGCTTGGAAAAGACTGTAAATATGTGGTGGAGATGTGAAACCATTGTGTGTTTGGTGTCTTTGATATGATGGAGTAATGAAGATGACTGGGTTACTTTGGGGCAACCCGTAGAAGGAGGAGTCTGCAGAAGTCAAAAAAAAGTCACAGTTCAGTGGGATTTTGAAGGCAGTCACATGGAAGCTTTAATTCTGGAAAGATTGGTAGATCTCATCAGAACATTAAACCCAAAACGCAATATAGATAAGGCTTTGTGTTGCAGCTGCTTGGGTGCATCTCCAAAGACAGCTTCACCCAGCCTCCATGGAGCCTTGCATGAACCCTGGTGGGATGCTAACCTCATTTTGGAGCTGTGCAGACATGGAAACAATAGTAAGGAAGACAATTATTCTCATTGCACTGGTGCAAACGAGGGCTAAGGTTCCATTCCAGAGACACAGAAAACCTGATGTCAGGCTTCCCTAGTACTAAGGGAAAAACTCCGTGGTCGCATCATGGAAACCACTGCTTTTGCATAAATTTTTCCTCTCTAACCTGAGGTTTTGTTTTTTAAGATGTCAGAGCTTAACTCTGTCCTGGCAGGCTTTCTGCCAGCTCAGATATTGTCTGTTCATGCCACTTTATGCCAGATCAGATATTGTCTGTCTAGACACAGCCAGTGTAAATCTGGCATAAACTCTGGTCTGACGAAGACAAGGCTGTGCATATCTGCCCAATATGAATTAAGCCATTGCTGCTGAATGATCAGTTAGCTCAGAAACCTGCTACTAACGATAACAGCACGATGGTCAGGCAGAGAAACGTGCAGAAACTTGCCCTCAATCTCCCCCTGTCAAAATCTAATATTAATAGGGGAAATTTTCTTAAAAGCCAATGCTATAAGTACAAATGCGAATCTTATCTTTGTCTTGTTATTTTAATATTTCATTTCCTTCTTTCCATATGAATTCAGCAACTCTATTATTGCCAACTGTCAGAGGCATGTGGGAAAGAGGAGGCAGTGGGAAGTAAGTGGTTGGATTTATTACAGCAGGAGGAACTGGAGTGGAAAAGGACCCTTTTCTTCAGCATTTCTGGGTATGGTTGTCTGTCTCTGGCTGYATTGCCTTTGGTAGGCTGGTGTCAGTAATGCCATTCCATGCTAGRAGATTCAAGATATGGAAAATGCAGTGGATCTTGCATTTAAAAATTTGAGTGGGAACTCTTCAGAAATCTTTCATACCTACCTAATTTGACTTGTAATTCCCTGTTGTTACTACCATTACTTTCCACCTCAAAGGAAATCTGGTGGAGTAATAAACACAACCCTTTTGAAAAGTTTCCATATCTCTCTCAAAAACTTCTGTAGCTTGGTGTTGAAATAACAGTTGCTTTATGCTGGGCGTTACTTGCATGCTGTTTAGCCTGAATATCTGTGTCGCTGACTCTGGGTTGCACTCCTTGCAAGGGTATTTTCTTTTCTGCACATGTTGCTGAAGTGTCAGATTGTTCTGAGTGCACCTCATATTGCTCATATTGTAAAACACAAACCAAATATGCAACATCAGGAAAAACACTCCGGAGMGTCAGGGGGACATGGCATCACCACAGCAGCAGGTCTTTGCTCGAGGGGACGATGTGTGCCTGCTCCATGTGCATGTGCAGCAATGTGCCTGTTCTCCATGGGCAGCGAAAGAAAGAGTCGGAGCTGGTTGGAAACCTGTCCTTGTCCTCCTGCCACCTGGTTCCTCCGCCCCCTCGTTTCTCCTCGCTACTGTTTATRTTGGAGGTGACAAGACACAAAGCAGAAATGGGGACGCCAGCCCGTGAGGCTAAGTGTGCGTGGCCGTGCTGGAAGCGGCAGGCTGCAATTCCAGCACATGCATTTGGCATTTTGCAATATCCCGCCTCTTCCTCCTCCTCTGCACTGTGCAGATGCCAGCAGGGTGATTCATCCCAGTTAGGGATGCATCCAGTGCCAGACRTTTACGATGCAAAACGTGAGAGACCAGAGATGAGGGCTACTGCTCTCCAATTTTCCCTCCTCTTTCCCAGCCCTTATCCCATCCTGCACAGCGGAGAGAGATTTTCCTATGAGAAACTTTGCATTCATGACATAATTCCGTGGTTTTCAACCCAAATTCTTCTGCGATTTTTTYCCCCTTCTCTTCTCACAATTCACAAACTGTGTGAGATTATCAGTACAATTAAAGCCACGGGAAGAGGAAAAAACTGAGTATTAGGCCTTGATAACCCTTTCAGGGTCGTTTGCCAATAGGGAATGGGGGTCAGCCACAAATTCCAATTTTAGTGTGGGTGACAAGAGCAGTAATAATCAAAGAAACACAGGAAAGCAGATACGTGATCTAAAATCATCTATAACCAGAAGTGTTTATCTAGAAATGCTACTCTCTGGCAAGATATCTATCTTCTTCTTTTTGCATATATTTCTTTTGGAGAATAGTCCTTATCTAACATCTAACTTCTCTTACAGTCCTAGTTTGGAAAGGTCTCCCTGGTCACACGTACCTTTGGCTAGAAAGGAAGGCYGCTGATTACATATTTTTCTTCGCTGGTGAGTGGTGCTCGGAGAACAATGCAGGATATAATTATAGAGTTGCTTTCAAAGATTAAGATAAATGAAGCTGTTGCAGCCATGGGGGTAAATGTTGAAAGGTTCATTGCCCACTGAGTGGAGAAAGAAACCATTCTGTGATCAAAAGGAAAATCAGTGGAAAGCTGTTTGGGATGGGCCTTGAGCATACTCACTCYGAACCAGGCCTGGGGTTTGGAGGCGTTGATGAAGTGCACCTGGAGTTCTGAGGAAACCTGTCTTTGAGCATGGAGGATGAACAGGATCCAAAATCACATTCTGAGCGCTTTGGGAGCTGGGATGAACATGTGGTTCAGGCCTTATTATTCAGGTCTGTTTTTTAAATGCAATTTTATTTTTAGAGGCAATCAAGGCTCTTCTGAGAGATCTTTTGCATTCATGAAATCAGGCCAGAACTGCAAGTTGATTCAAGCTCCCTATAGGAAGTAGGGTTTTCAGTGCTGACGACTCCCCAACGCATGATATTTCTGGATCTCTTTTCTGGCCAGRAGCAATGGATGACTGAGACAGCAGCTGGAAAAAAGCTCTGAGGTTTGGCCTATGGGAACTTCTAGGGGGCCATTAACTCTTAGTAAAGATGTCTATGGGTTTACTTGAACTGTGGCTCATCCTGAGCCTTGCGGCTACTATTTTAGCTCTGAGGKTATTTTATAATCTAGGCTTTCTGTTTTGGTCGACATCTAACCTAGACACTTGACAAGGAGCTGAAAACCTGAAAACAGAGTTTCTAATGAACTGTAGGCTTTTCCTCTGATTAATTTGGACTGGAAATTAATTGTATTTTCTTCCCCTGCCTGTATGGAATTTCCCCTTACTGTCAGGGGCCATTATTTGGAAGTGCAAAATCATGTAATAATTTATAACCAACAACAAAACAAAAATAGACATAGAAAAGAAAAAAAACAGACCATGTTTTTTCTCCACAGAGATTTAATCTTTCTTTCCAACCCATCTACTGAGCTTAATTTGGAAGAGTTCTAGCAGGCCAATTCCCTTACTTGTCCTCAGCCTCCCCATCATTTAAATGGTAGTGATAAATGCTGATGTGTGATGTGCATTGATATATTGCATAAAACTGTACAGGGGAAAAAATCCCAGAGACAAAAACAGGACAAAGACAAGCTGCTTTTTAAGGTCTTGCTTACCTCAGGTCAGGATGAGTGAGAAGAAACTGGGATATACACKCACAGCTCAATTTTGGCTTGAAAATGCCTGGCAGCATGGGGCAAAGGCACTGGTCTGCAGCAAAATAAAACAGTCAGAGGAGTGCAAAGTCTTGGACCCAAGCAGAGCACTCAGCTGAATAAGCTGTGTCTGTCTGTAGGTGGAGAGCAATGCCATTATATCACTTTGACTTTTACTATATTCTGTATTTCCCATGACGGGTAAGCTCACCCCTTTCCCTACAGGTTAATGACACTGTAAACAAGAATAGCAGAAGGCTGGCCAACTAATCAAAAGCCAAAGTATGGGCCCCAGAGAACTGCTCGAGAAGGCTGAGGCTCGGAGCTAAATCACAGACCTGCCACAGTGCCATGTGAAGAGGGGATAAACATTAGCTGGTTTACATATAAATGCCTTAGAACCAACCTATGTGTTGGAAGAAAGAAACTTTAGGCAGGCAGGTCCAGCTTTGCTGTGCTGGGCAGAAACCTGCTCAGAGGCATCAGTCCAAGCCAAACGCAGAGTCTCCTCTTTGCCTCTCATTGCAGCCAAAATACTCAGGCATGTGAAGAAAGACATGATTTGGGGAGCAAAAACAGTACGGCAGGTCAGTCAAAGTCTTCTGCCATAGGTGGACATCTGGACCATACCCATTCTGATGGCTGTGGTGCTTGAGTCACAAAATTGTCATTGGCCTTTCTGAAAGTTAAGAACTTGGTAAAATCCAGATGGTAAAACCTGGCCTATTTTTGCCTATCTCTGACAGAGCTAGGTGGAGATGTGAGCAGGTAGATGATCCTCAGCTGTGCCTCATACAATCCCACCACACCTCGTTTTCACATGGCTCAGATATACGACTGCAGGCTCTTCTCAAAGTCACAGTGTGGAGAAACATGCCCAGACTTGGAGGATTATCAAAGTAGRGCCACTCCTGAATGGTCCGAGGAAAGGTCTGCAGCTCTCCCAGAYGGCAGCATTTATCACTCTGCCTTTGGCACCTGGAAAAGCAGCACAGCAGGTACCATCAGGGGTTGCTCATAAAGCGGTTGCTGTACCGTGTATTTTAAACAGCAACCATATTTTTATTGTATGTAAGGTACATTAATAGCAGCATGCTTTATGAAAGCATTTGCAACATAGAATTAGCGTTTTCTATTTTGCAGAAAGCAATATATTTGTTCAACACATTTGTGGATTTTTTTTACATTTTTTTGGCCAGGGTCTCAGCTGCTAATGTTTGGCATAGTTTCTTGGACTTCAATAGAGATTTACTGACTTACGGAGAAGCTGGCCTGTTGCATGTGGATTTAGCACTGGTGATAAATGTTCCATCCCCTTTCTTGGGAATTAACAAGTTTGTTTATCCCGAGGATGAGAAAGACGACAGTCAGCAGACCAGCAAATTCCTTTACCATCACTAGTTCTGAGGATGATTCTGTAGTGCTGGGTGTAGGTAGGTTGTTCTGCCTTTAGGGTTGGCTGAATGGAGGCTGTTTTGGTCCCAAAAGCAGACAGGACAATACATGAAGAACCAAAAAGCCCAGGGCGCTTGCTCTAGAGCAGCACCACACATGTGCCGGTTGAAAGTCATGACACATTCGTGTTGAGGTTAATTGCCATTCTTTATAATTAAAGAATTCCTATTTATGCTTCCTACCACTGGCTCTCAGTCATTAATGCCATGGGTGAAAAATGTTCCTTGCAGCCTCAACCTGTTTCAGCTGTTGCATCTCCATGGGTAGAGAAGGGGAAGGGATGGTTAGGATGGCRCTGAGTGTAATGCAGTATTGCTGTGGGTACTCTGGTACCGATTTAGTAGAGCAATAAAGCTCAGGACCAAGCATGGTTAGGTAAATCCGTATGAATTTTTCACTGTATTTAACAGGCCTTGGAAAACATCCAACTGGCTTGGACTATGGGCCAGGATCTCACCTTTGGCTATGAATCTTTGTTTTTAAGGGAGGAATGACCATCTTCCTTCAAATTCTTGCTATTGTAGAAAAATAAAGACAGTGTGTAACACRCTGTGGAAGACACTTCTTGGGTGGAAAAGACCTCCAGACAGCAAAGACYCGTCTCCAGAGCAGCTGAGCACCTATGAGCGATACCTGTAGCTGCTCAGCAACTCTGAAAAACCTGTCCTTGAGTTTTCTTCAGGAAATTTGCCTGAGCACGTGGCCTGAACAAGCAGAGCAGCGACTCACAAACCTCACATGCCTTTCCTTTGAGGCGTGCTAGCRCCAAATCCCTGCCCAGCCCAGCATCTGTGGCTTCATTTGAGGAGATAATATCGCAGAAACACAGAATAATATCTCCGCCTTAGGTTTTTCTGTAGCAATTGCTAGTGTGCTAAAGACAAACAATAGCAAGGACAGTCAGCATAGAGAAAGTGTGTTCCTGCTCACTGTTGTGCAGCTAATCCAGTGAGAAGATCACCCAGCCCTATATTTCTGTCCAGCTCCATCAAGACTAAAGCAGCCATTCGTCCACCAGCAGCAGGATGAAGATGGAAGGCAACAGACCCACAGTGCTTAAAGACAGTGGTTTTGCTATTTGGCGTGTTTGGTCAAAGTAAGATTTATATCTCCAGTCACYGGGAAAGCGAACCAACTGCAGCTGCATTCTTCTTGCTGGTTTTCTTTTCCAGGAAGTCTGAGCACAAGAGCTGGGAGGGAACAGGGGGGAGCAAACGGACACAGACCTCAAGTGAAAATAGTTGATTAGGATCATACAAGCAATATATTTCTTGGAGCCAAAAAGTGACCAATGTAATGGAAAAGCTATTGCTGCAGTGCAGAAGGGCTGTTTTTGTGTAAGCAACTACGGAGCAGAGAAAGATATGAAGTCTCTGAGGAATAATTTAAAACAGATAAGTAATTCATGTCACCTTTCAACTTCAGGGTAGCTGCAGCCCTGACCTGACTGTTGTGTCAGGACTGTGACTGAATTGCCTGACCCAGAAATACATGCCCCACTAAGTGGTGTTTACGTGGGTGAGAAGGTCTCCCCATCCATGTCTGCACTCTCTTTTAGGCAATAACTCTCTCAGGTCATTAAGGGAAAACAGAGGTAAGAAATGAAGGTCTAATCAGCTTGTCTTTGCATGATCAGTGTGCACTTGAACTGGGTTTCTTTATCCTGAGCCAGTGCAATAAAAAAAAAAAAAAAAGCACAGGATACCAAGCACAGAGCTTAGGGAGATACTATTTTCCCCAGTATGACAAGAAAGATGAGCACAGCTGTGACTGGGACTACAGACTGCTCAAGTCTCAAGGGTAGCCACTAACCAGCTCCCTCTTTTAGGTGTGATGTAGCTGCACACACATGAGGACAGAGAACTCACACTTGCTCTTTCTCAGCTTCTCCCTCCATAAAAGCTGGAAATAAACTTGATCCAACAAATTGCTTGGAGGTCTTTCAAGGGGAGAACTAAGTGGAACAACCTGTGGATGAACATGGAGTTCAGCTGAGGAACTTCTTATCAGAAGATGGTGTAAAAGCTTTCAAGGTCCTAGGGAGAGTGACCAAAACCATGCAAAGACCACAGTAAGTACGTAGAAATAACATGAACTGTGAATGGTGGTTGGAGAGTCTGAGCGGGCAGTGTGAGGTCCTTGACCGGATTTTGTGCTCTTCTCCACGCAATTGCTTTTATCATCATCCAAGAGAAGATACTGGTTTAGACTGACTTTCAGTTCCACAGTGTGGCCATTCTTATATTAACGTGCTTTGGGTCTGGCATTAAAAAATATGCACATATGCTCTTTGCTAAGTGTAGCACAGAGATGAGCTCATGTGAGGTAGTGAGCTGGTCCCTGTTCCAGTTCACCAGCACATAAGGAAGGGCAAACTCTTCCCTCCCCATTCCTTGCTCCCACAGCTGCTTCTGTGGGTGGGAGAGGCAAACCACATCTCCCTCTGGAAGGGGGGAAAAAAAAAAGCACTGGAAAATCCCTGAATTGAAACTTCCTTTCCCTTCCTTTCCCTGGCAACAAATTATTCAYGTACAGCCAAATATCACATTTACCCTTTCAGGAATTCAGTATTTCACAGGAAAAAAAGTGTTTCAGACACAAAAATAATCCTTCATGTGACACCAASGCAAAGAGAAACATAGCAAATATTGCTATACAATAATATTACAATACGTATTTTTCTAGGGATTTTTTTTTCTTTTAAGATATTTTTTCACTAGTTCTGTCTTTAAGAACAGTTCAAGAGAGTGAAGGTGAATCTCCAGGAGCCTTCTCMGGATTCTGAGCTGCTTTTACTTTACAGAATGGTGCAATACTATACACAGGTATGTGAAATCAGTGAAATGCTAAATATTGCACCATTATTTTATTCTCCTATTTAAGTGCACAGTAATAAGGAGGTCATATACGAATATAATCATTTCAACTAAAATGGAGCAAGAGAAATCAAAGAATATTTTAAAGTGTAAATATGCAGCCATGGAATCATTAAAGGGATTCAAATGCTTAAAAAGAGAAGTTTATGAACACCGTGTTTAATGGGAGTGGGCCGGGAGAGGGTTTAGCTGTCCTTCTAGAAAACAAAAATTAATTTGCTTTGGCCAAATTAAAATTAATTAAAATTATGCAATGTTGCCCTTGTGTTAATTTTAACGGTGAGGTTGTTGTGATTTAAGGCTACAATTAGTTCTAGTGTTTGAGAGAGAAGCACTGTAATCGAGACAGGACATTTTAATAATCCTGGTTATAAACATTTAATACATCATCTTTAGGGACTCACAAACACATTGTAATTAACTTTTACAACTGAAATAAATCAGATTGCATTAGCATATTGCAAAGGAAAAAATCATTTGCATGATTGAAAACAGCTTCAGAAAATTATGTATAACAGGCTTCATGTAAACATCAATGCAAGCCAGGCTCAAACTTTTACCAAGATTTTTTTAGATTATTTTTAGAACACTTTAAAAAAAAACCCCACACAAACAAACAAACAAACCCTCCTATTTCTCTTCCCCTTCTTAAACCTCTCCTTGCTTTAGGAATGTCACTTTACCTTGTGTTTTTTCAAATCTGTAATAAATGTGTACATGACCAAGGTCAACGAATAGCATAAAACACAAGATTAAGGTCCTGATTCTGCAAGCACTTAAGATGTGAGTAACTTGGTTCGTGTAAAAGCTCCATGGACTGCATAGTTCTGTTGATATGCTTAAAGTTGTGCGTAAGAGTCTTAGGGGTATGGCCCCAATCACTCATCTCTCTTCTTCACCAAAGAAATCACAAATAAAATAGACCAGGAAGTCCATAAACAGGATTTGAATTGCAAAATCACTTAAAGAGAAGAAAGAAATCTGAAAACAATAGAAGGCCAAGTAGGAAATAGATTTTAGCTTATTTCATTTACTGAATCAGAGAAAGAAATGGTTGGCTTTTGCTCTGACATCCAAGCTCACCCATTCTAAGGAAGCTTAAATACAGATCTGAGCTATGGTTGTGTGAAAATTCRYGCTCACCTTCATCATTATAACCCCRAATATGAATCTAGATAAGAAAMGTATTCATTGAGTTTAGCAATTCCAACAACAACCTTTAAAATTTTGGGGAAATTCTGTATGGGATTTCCTGGATTGTCACCTMTATTAGTTGACAGAGGATCAAAGTATCTTCTTAAAAAAGCACACAAATACAAAACAACAACTACAAACCTCTCGTAACTTTCCTATAAGTTGCTAAAATTGGGCCTCCACTGGATAAATTTAGGTTGTCTTCTTGAGAGTGCTCTGGACTTTCATCTAAACTTGTTCTGAGTACTTAGGATATATGAAAGGTAGTCAGGTCTGAACTTGAGAATTGGCTTCAATGCATCCTTAAACAAAAGTGTTGCTTTCTCTTGGAGTAACACAGACAAGCAGTGTTGGTCATCATAACACACACTCATGAGGCAAGACCAGAGGCAGAAGAAAGAAGGAGAAATGGGATATAAAGACATTAAATGCCAAATAAGAAAAAGAAAAAAAAATAGAGATGTAGAGACATCATGAATGAGGATAGTTTGAGGTGAGACTACAGGAGGAAGAGGCTCCTGTGAGAAAAGTATCTCATTAAGGCTTAAAGAATAAAGAGCTGGAGGGAGAGTTTACAAAATCATGTAGGGAAAGAGATGGTTTTCAGGTTCTCAAGAAAATGGAAAAGCCTGTACAGACAATTTCTGTGGCTTCATCCATGATTATCTTGCACTMTTTGGAGTTCCCTACAGTGTTGCATTTCTGTTTCATCGAGCAAAGTCTGAATTTCATTTTCTTTGGCTTAAGTACTCGGTCATCTCTCAACACTTTGCTTACTGCCCGTTTMATTTTTATTTTCACATGGAACTTGGATTTTGTGGAACTAGTTGAGGAATGAAGAGAAGATAAGAGATGAACCTTTTTTTTTTGCCCTAAAGACTAGAGGAAGGATGTTTTTTCTCCTGAGGCCATAGTGTATTGATTCAAAGGAGCAGTAAGTTAATTAACACAAGTAGTGAAGCCTCCTGCATAATTAACAAGACATTTACCTAAAATCAATAATCTAATTGCCACACCTACCGTATATGGGGGATAGTGTTTATCCTATTGAGAAAGACTCATTTATATCTGCGTGTTAACACGGTGATTCGTGGTTTATTTAAGAGCCTAACCTGATCTGTAAAGTGATAATTTATTGAACGATCAATTAAACTTTTTAACCTTGCAAATATAAACAGGTAATGAATAGCCACAAACCTATTTCCATATAAAAGTTCACACATCACATGGATTTTCATACAGTTCAGATTTTTTTTTTGTCAGTACATTCTGAGATGTAGTGGAGAGCAATGAGAGAGGAGTAATTTCTCTTTGAGAGGTATTGAGAAGTCTTCATGGATATTACTTCTGTGCTTATAGTCTTTAATTTCAGGTTGCCATTGGAGTTCTCTTCAGGCCTTCTTTTCCCSAAGGGTTGAAAAGGAGTATCTGGGGTATGGAGAGGCTTCTTCACAGGGAAAACAAATAGTGCCATGAGGAGAGAAAACCTGCAAATCTCCAGAAGACCTAGAGCTGGGCAGAGATGTGACAATGCAAAGCAGCCACAGGTTGCTTTAAYTGCATGGAAAGAACAGCCTACTAGGCCAGTACACCCTATCTCCAACTTGTTCCTGTGCTTTTTGTCTCACTACCCTGTGATAAATGAAGAGGAATGAAGTTTACTCTATTCGGGCATTGCCTTGCTCTGAGGATGACAGCTGTCATCCCTATCAAAAAAGTTTGGTCCACTGAAAGCTGTTGAAGTCTGGAGTCTAAAATTGTTTAGACTCCTTTAAAAAGTTCTGTCTATCATCTCCCAAGTGCAAAATTGGACTTGAAGATATCCTAAGAACTAATTTTTTCCTGAGCTTTCAAGATATGTCTCAGCTTGCATTAGAAAGGCGTGGGGCCCAGCATGGAGGTGTCAGATTGTTCTAAACCATTTCTTTCATTTCAGCATGTCCATGTTTTCCAGTATCACCCAGAATTTTGACAGCATGGAGAAACTGAAGACAAAATCAAAATGAACTTACTGCCTTTTAAACCTGGTCTCCATAAGCCTGGGATTCACAACCATACTGAAAGTAAAAGAAATTGTGGTATTTCCAGAGAGGGGTTCTGGATTTAGTTTGAAGAAATTGGTTTTGATTTATTTTTTATTTTGTTTGTGATACAACCTTGCAAGAGCCAAATCAGCTCTTCTGTCTGTGCCAGGAAGTCACTGGGATAATTCAACCCACCAATAACATAAGAATGATTGAAAATCCATTGCACCTAATAACACTTGCTGAAGAGTACATAAGAGTATGTAAATTGAAAAATAAATCTGCCTTTCAATTCCTGCAGCCTYGTGGCATTTGCAAGGCACTGCTGTGAAAGAGAGATTTCAACCTGTCAGTCACCGTGAGTTTTCCTGTCCATGTCCCTTTAAGCCAGGGGCCATGGTTTAGCAGAGGTGTTAGAGATACCACTTCTCACCCCCCCAGGTCATGTGGGAAAGCAAAAATGGATAAAGTAACTAAACTAAAATCTCTTCGACTTCCTTGCCTGTAACCAGACTTTGGTAACGAAGCTTTTTTCTTGAATACGTCTCAATGAAATTGGGACTAACGGAGCCCATGAAATTCATCACAGGAGAAAGGAGAGCAGTTTGACAAAACCTGTTGAGGATCACTGTGTCCACTGTGCTCAGCATTTCAACGTATCTGCTTACACTATAGTAATAATAATAAAAAATAATAATGCTGTTCAGACATTAGGAACAGACAAGAGCAGCAGTAATTCCTGTGGCTGGATATGGCAGGAGGTCTGCACAGCTCACGTCCTGCTGTGTCAGATGAGCAAGACCCAGGATCCAAGACTCCTGAACCTTCCTCTCCCTCTCTTATATAGATTTTTCTCTCCAGAGACTGTGCAGAGTGTGACGTTCTCCTCTCCTTGGGGTCCTGTGACTGTTTCTCCTAGGTGTTAGTATAAAAATGGGATAATTCAGCTCTCCAAGTTCTTTCAGGCCATTCCCAGGCATCATGATGCCGTTCACACTCATCCTGACTCACTCCTTCACATGTGGCACTTCAAGCTGAGACTGTAGAAGAGGCTTTCACACATCTCTTCCAAAATCTGGTTTCTAAGCTTTCACCCAACCCTTTTCTTCATTTCCTAAAACCCTTCATTCAATTTTGTCAGCAATTCTGACGTTCCAAACTGGCAACATCCCATCTGTGTTGTCTTACCTAGACTTTGGGTTTTTGTGCATGAATGAAATAATTTTGGAATTAGGAGAGCAAAGGCAATGAGAGCTGGATGGTTGAGTTGATTTAGATACGTACAAAAGAGCTTCCAGTATTGTTAGGCTTGCTGCCTATCCTGAGAAAACAGTGAAGTGTGCAATTCAATGCTCTTGAAATTGATGTTTCCATAAGATACTGTCTTAAAATAATAAAAAAAAAAAAGATAAAATAGAATGAAAATAAAAAAAAAATAGAAGTTTTTCTGGAGCAACTCTGTGGTATTTTGGGTACTTTTTAAGCATTTTGCCCTTTCTTTTGCTTCTCTTTAAAATACATAGAACTTTAGCATGGAATTTAAAAATGAAGAATAACCTTTTTTCCTTTAAAGCATCTGAACTTTTTTTTCTGGTGATAATTTCTGTGGGGTCACACTAGGGCTGGGATTAATCTGGTTTTCCTGAGTTTGGTGAAGGATGGGAGATGTGGCACTAGAAACCCTTGCAGGGTTGACATGATTTCAATATTAGCATCATGCATGAACACTGCAAGACTGCAATGCAAAGAAAGGGTCTAGATTGTCTTATCTGGGGGGAGGTAGGAGAGGGGGGCCTGGGAGGAGCTGCTACATAAGTGTCATGCAATTATATGCAATTATATCCCCCTTGTATTATCAATGATATATGCTCTTTCTAATGATCTATATATTATCAGTGTTTCCTCTTAGCTGCCTCCTGTGTTTATGCTGTGCTTTATCTTTAACCCCTTGTGGATTCCCATCCCTCTCCCTCTCCCACCCTTCTCCCTTCACCCTGCTGACCYCAATGAGAGCGGTACTGGGTTAGCCAGACCTTGTACATACACCAAAAGAAAGAAAAGAAGAGAAAAAAAAAGGCAAAAGAAATCCTAGCTAATGTTTTCAAATTAGCACAGCTCCAACTCYGGAGATTCTCATTAGTTGTTGGCTGAGATTTATCAGCTCTCATTTGCCTAATATGGAGCCTAACTTTAGGCGCCTGGCCCTTTCGGTGGGGGGTAAGAGAGAATAGGAAGGGGTCTTTTGTCATTGCCATGTGGGCTCACTAATTTGCTCTGCCTAATAAAATTACAAATGAACACAGCTTTGCTCATGTTGCCTTTATAGGTTATAATAACCTTGGTACCCCATAACCTCCCGCTAGCTGAATTAATCAGATCATATTAATATTTCTTCTTACTTTCTTTTAACTGGTTCTTCTCTTAATTAAAGGGGCCAAAGATGTAAACAGGGTAGGTGACTAGAAACATGGCGTCAGGTTATAAACAAGGCTCATTAAAAAGATGGATGTGCCAGCAGACTGCGAAAATTGCTTACTCCGCAAGTGTACATTTTGTAATTTCCTGACGACTAAAAGGACTCATACCAGATCCTGCTTCGCTTCCCTGGCCCCCACCCTTTTCTTTTTAAAGCATGTATAAAAGATGATAATTTTTGTAAGCTGGGGGAACACAGAAGAGTTCATTCATGAGCCGGGATAAAGACCATCTGTATTATAAGCCTTTTTGCCCCTTCAGAAGATCAGGATGCAAAATGGGATGTTATTATAACAACAATAAGTGAAAGAAATCAATCAGAAAAACGATGGTTTTGGAAGGGCTGTGGAATATTAGCCACAAGACAGGTTTTTTAGTAATRTTAACTCTATTTTTATTGCCATTAATATTAAAACTTTGTTTGCTTGTGATGGATTTCTGAAATCAAAAGTCAATGTTTCTGTGCAGAGCTTGAAATCAGCAGGATCTCTGCTAGTAGAGACTAGTGGTGTRTGTTACATGTGCGTGTAACACACTCCCCAAATGCATCCATCCTTCTGTTGTACTGCAGTTAGAAAACCACACACTGTCCCTGTTACGAATGGAAGGAGGATTCACCGACTGGAAATCATAAAGTTATGTGTGAACTTCATAGGAAAAGCCTATCCAGTTTTCTTGCATAAATAATTTAGGTTTCCACTCATTAGTAACTTCAATCCCTTTAATATTGAAGCTTGGTCTTGTAATGTGTGATATTAAATTCAGCTCCTGTACAACAACCACTGAATAAAGCAGTGCGACATTTTCTCTCTTCCAGCAATTATTAGCAGGAAAGCCCAAACCCCTGATTTTTCTATCTCCCTTTATCCCCTCTCGAGAAGAAGGAAAGTCATTCTGACAGGATGATGCACAGCATGACCAGGAAAGACCTCTCTCCTTCATGAATAAATTAAAGATGAAAGTTTCACTGATCCCCTTGCATTTTTATGGAGGGACCTCATCCTAATTTACCTAAATGCTTTGAACAAAACGAAAGAAAAAATGTAAGTGGCGAAGGTGAAAAGGTTAAAATCTGTGTTTAAATGGAAGGGCATTTTAACAAGAGGGCTATGTGGGCTACCTGCGTGTGGCTGGGGTATCTTGTCTTATGGTTAAGTTTAAGCATTTAAGGAGATAAATCACAACACAGCGGGATTTTTTTCCCTAGCTTTTGCATTACAAAGCTGATGTGACTGTACTCTGTCCTCACCTGTGAGTTCCTGATCTAAATTGAATAGATGTCAGTGAATATTTTCTAATATTAAGTAAAGTAATAATAATAATAATAATAATAATAATAATAATAGGAAGCTAATAAAACCTGAAAAAAATGTAATTCGTTAACTTTGTTTTGAACTATCAGACAAAAGATTTCAGCCTTTAGGCTGCTTTCAATGTTATTTAAAGTTCCTATGGATTTAAAAGGAAAATGAGAATCTTTCCTCTAGGTAATTTTGAATGCTACAGAATAATCTACATGTTTTTATCCTAAATGGAGAATTCTGCAAGTTACTTAAAACAGATATCTAGGAAAGCAGTCAATCACTGAAGTTATTCAGCTGTATTTCTAGGGCAGTGCTTTAAAATCCTGTGAAACCTTACAGTTCCATCCCAATTAAATTCRCTATCAGTTTCCTTACAAGCTAATATATTTTTATGAATATCACTTAGGAATAATTAAAATCCCTCCCAAAAAGAGTGTCTCATTTTCACATCAGTTATTACAGTCGTATCCAGAATTTTAACGTCCTTGGAACAAGCTTTTCCAAACTCGGGGTCCTTTTCTTCAGGTTAGTGTCTTTGTCAGTGAAATTTCAAGTCGAGTCCAAATTCCACAAGGCAGGGCAAGGTGGGACATTTGTCTAAAAGMCGGACAAGTTTTGTTTGTTTTGTCATATTTCAAAGCCTGCCAGGTGCTTATAAAACAGATTACAGTTACTGGGTATTTTTTAAGGGACCCAAACACATTAGGCTCTGCCCCAGCTCTGGTGTTCATCCTATGTGTAGGAAAACCGTTTGCACACGGACTATGGACATGGTTCAGTGTGGAGAATGTCTTCTATGACACAGGCCTAGCAGGAGGTGAAGGCCATCAAGGTCACACCAAGGCCAATGCAAAGTGCTCTATCTCCATGTTACTTGAGCTGCTTTGTTGCTTTAATTAAAAAAAAAAAAAGAAAAAAGCAAAAATCCAGAGTCGTTTGAAGCTTTGAAACACTGCAGGAAAAACTCAGATTTTCAGGGGCAGGTGAGAGGGCTTCCAGCCCAGATCAGATGGAGCTTGGAGCAGGGCCTTGCAAGAGCTACTTGTCGGGATTCGGATTTCCTTCAAAATGCTGCTTTGGGCTGGGATTACGTGTAGATTAGGAACTCTCTGTCATGTGGACACTGACTATAAATTAGACCTTTAAACTCCTCTCRTGGAGCCTCCTTTGCCTTGTACGGCCTGCAAGGCCTTGACCTGAGATGGGACCTGATTTCTCCTGGTGACTGGACCAAACARTTGTCCTGTTGTGCTGGTTGTCTGGAACCAAATGCCCAACATTCAGACAGTTCCTGCCAGTTCATAGGAGTGCAGAGCACAGCCCAGGGCCGGAGTTTTAATCTGCTGCTCACATTAGTTCTTTGTAAAACCTGAAGTTTTCAAAGTCCCTGCATGAAGGTCACTGAGAATTTCAAAAACAAAGTGCAAGGTGATTCCCAACATACCAAAGGGAGAAATTTTTAGAGGTTTTGGACTTATATTTTGAAGCAAATGTCATGTAGGTAAAACACGACAGTGGATTACAGAGCAATCTCCCTCTGTGCTACCCTTCCCTCCCAMTCAGAGTCATGATCTCAACAAATTCATTAACTACTCATTGGTCTTGGTTTCCCAAGGTGCAATCTCACCATAACGCTGATTATTTGTCTCTATCTTGCATGTGGACATCTATATATGGCAAAAACCATTCACATACTGTAAGGAACTCCGACTTTTCCTTTGCTTCCTCAGCTTTCCTCAGAGAAGCACAGCCCCGTTTCAATGCTGCAAGCTTCACATAGAGCCTTGCCAAAAAGACAACAGATAGCAGGAAAGCTGTATGTTGTAAAGAAGAGAAGGACTGAGTAATCGTGAAAATGCCYCAGCCCTTTGAGCACTTTTTTTAGGGTCGCTAATGATAAAGTATAAAACGCACCTTGGTAAACGCTTCGCATGATCCATGCTGTTGATGCAATGCCCCCATGTACACGCAGCTATATTATGTGTCATTATAATAATAAAAAATAATGATAAATTTCTTATAAATAAATAAATTATTACACGAATAGATAGTTATAATAACGGTAGGTGCTTCGCCATGCGAGACTAGCGACCCCCCAGGCCAGAACGGCGTCCGGGTTGCACGTGTGCGTGTGCCCRGGGCCTGACGGCCTTTCTGAGGGCTGACGAGGCATCTTGATCATTTCCGCACGCAGAGGCCGAGCCGGCGGCCACCGCGGCGGCCCCCCTCGCCCAAACGTTATTATTCTGCCATGAGCCCGGCTTCGCTCAGGATGTTGCTTCATTTCCACCTTTTGTCTCAGGTTGAATGTGAATGATGCTCTTTCAGCAATATACGGCCGCTCGAGCTCCCCGCTGCAGCCTTACATAAATATACAACACCCGTCTCGGCCTATAACTCACTTCAGGCCTGGAAAAATAGTGACTTCCTTTATTGGCCAGATTCTTTCGCAATTCCCAACAGCTGTATGTTTTCACCTCGGAGGATCCTTATCTTCAAGTTTCCATTTGTCTCAGCACTATTCCAGTGGATTGCCAATAAAAATGATTCCCATTTTTATAACCCCTGAGAATGCAGGGGGCAGCCTTTCCAGAAAAAAACTTTTTTTTTTAATCATTAAAAAAAAAGAAAAAGCTCCCTCTAACTTACCAGAAGGCAGGATTTAGCCTTCGTGGAAATTTTGGAAAGGGTGAAACCTCCTGAACAATCAACACGATTCCAAGGAAATTGRGAAGGAGACTTCCAGCGATCTCCCATGTCATCCCATCAAGGACTCTTCATTTTCCATTCGAGCAAGAGCAACGACTGCACATGGAACATTTATTAACAYATACGCCTCGTGCGCGCAGAGAGCGCCGTATTTACAAAGAATTAAACTTGAGAGCACGCAATAGCCTTGTAACCATATGACAAAGATACACTCAAAGGGATGTAAACACTAGGTGCAGGGAAATTTGCCAGGTTAGAGTCAGCTGTATCACTCGGTTTTATTGCTATACAACTGTTTACTGAGGAAAGACAGATGATTGCTGATATACTCTGMGTGTTATCATAAGGGCTTGCTTGGGAGCTCTTTGTGACTGACAATTGCTACAGCCCTATGCAAAAATCTGGCTCAGGGAGTTGTTTTTCTTTTAATTCTTCTCTGTCCATCATCCCAAAGCATTAMCAATTCTCTTAGAAAAGTGAACTGGCAAAGCCAGGGCTGGACGTATCTCTCCCTTAAGGCAGGCACTAAAGAAGTTTAAATCATTCTTTCTTTTTGTTACCAGGTTGTTGGCTTTTTATTTGTTTGATTAKTTTGTAAGCAAGGATAAACATTTTAAGGGTTTCTGGCTTGTCTGAGCTGTGTAAGTCCAGGCTCAAGCATCCTTCCTCCACCCAAGTTTTAGGAAAAACAAAACAAAACAAAAAACACCTCACRAAACATCTTTATAACAGTCTCTATCCAAATATATTGGTAGCAGTTCCTCATCGTGATTCCCGGGAGGAAGTGTCATTCCCATTTCTCACTGGAGCCRTCTGGAGAGGTCACCAGGTTGCCCCGAACTAAGTTTGGAGGAACCAAAAAGCAGACTTGGAGCAGCACATGTGTCTCTCTCAGCTGCTTTGTCTGCATGATAGGTAAATAATGACAAAGAAAACGGCCTCAGATATGTGAGCGATCAGGTTAATGGCACAAGGCGCTTTATTTGTCCCAGCTGGAGCTGCAGCACCAGGGCTGGGCCCCAGGGCTGCCCCTATAGGTGCCGTGTCCTGATGGTGATYCTGCCCTGGGGTTGGGAGAGTGGGGATGGGAGGTGGTGGAGAGGGACACGGTGCCGAGGCAGGTAGAGCCATCCCTATGGTCTCCGCAGCTACCAGCATCTTTGCAGCTGGGAATTCAAGCCCCAGTTCATCCTACTTCACTTCAGATACCTGGAGCACTTAAGTTGTGACCCAAGTCACTTCCTCGTCAGTCGGTGGGGCTGGGTCATCCCTTAGGGTCTCYTTTAGCAAGGAATGATCAGGCCCCGTATTTGCTGCCACTGAACCAGAAAACCTCCACGGCCTCCCCCTCCACCTCCCCTCCTYACTGGCTTGCGACACGAATTTCGACCAGTTTTTAGGTTCAAACATTTTGGCTCGTCTAGCACAGGGAGAGGAGGGGAAGGAATCTTTCCTTATAGGTGCCTGATCTAAATGTAATATTGCAAAGAACTTTATTTTYCTTTTTTTTCCTCCTTTTTTAAAGAAAAAAAAGCTCAGAGAGGAGATTTGAAGCTATTGTATTTATCTGACCGTTATGAGCACTGTAAAACATGCTGTTTCACATTGTAACATAAGCTCTTTTTTAAAGTATGCCCAGAGTATTTGTAATTGTTATCAGGCCCAGATGTATCCGAGTGTCAGCATGAAGCACTGAGAGTTGGCTCAGATGTGCAGAATGTAATTAGCTCAAAGCCCTGTGCGCTTAGTTTGTAGTGGAAGCACAGACTGATAATAAAACCAAAAAAAATGAAAGTGGCAAAGGTTAAAATCTATTGTTCACGGTGCTAAAGCTGTTCTGGGGGAAGCCGGTGCCGGCTGCTGCAGCGCTGCAGCACTCCGGGTCCAGGCGAGAGCGGGAGCAAGCCAGTGACAAAGGTTAGTTCAAAATAGGTGATGATAGACTAACACTAAATTGACGTTATTCTCACAATAGTGGCTCAGACATTTGGTCTATCTGGTCTGGTATCCTGCCTCTGCCTCGAGCCAATCCCTCGTGTGTCCGGAGGAAGAACGGCGTCTGATCCACACGCCCGCTTCCCACCGAGCCTCCGGCCGCTCCTGACATCCCAGATGCGGTGGGAAGCGTGGGGATGGTACAAATGGTTCCTGTACCTGCGTGGGAACCGTTTAGTCTGTGACATTCTCAACTATATGATTGCCAGTTTTCATCACCTTTTTTTTTTTTTTTTTTAATTTGGTGTTGTTTTTGTCATATCCAGGAAAAATCACGTTTTCTGATGGATGCTTATCGAGAGCATATTAACATCCCTCATCTCCACCTACTGCTGCCCTCTACTGAGTGGCACCAGGAACACATGTCCAATGCCTCCGGATCCGGCTATCGCCTGGAGAAAACGGGAGAGCCCCGTCTCGCTTGCAAGGCTTTGAAGCAGGTGAATTTGATCCCTCTCCTCACAGCCAATATGACATTTCAAAAGGCGGTTGTGTGCRCTGTGGTGACAAGCGTGACATTCTGGGGTGGCTACGGGCTTGTTAAAATACAGGAGGGTTCTGGGATGATTGTTGTTAAGGAGACAAATCTCATAGTCGCGGAAAGCTCTGATAGTCACAGCGCGTTGCACAGATATCAMGCACAGAGATGCGTGTGCACTTAAATTTAGTTGTGTGTACTTGCAAAGCCTCCACAAATGCAATAAACAATATCTAATGGCATTAATAAGGCACAGGCACACACCAGTTCACAACAGGAAATTCAAATCTGAGGGTGACACGCTGATCTTAACCCCCTCTGTTTAGGAAAAATAAGTCAGAACAGCTTGAGTGAAGGACAGAGTGTCACAGCCCTAACTCGAACATTTCCTGGCTTTTGTTGGTTTGTTTCACAGCCTTCACRTTCCTTAAACACAGGTTTGTTTGATTTTAATTTCCTTTTCTTGGTTAAAAGAATGAAGAAACATGTTTGAGGGGTGCCCTGAGCCTGATTCCTTTTCATTGCCACAGCTGAAATTTCCTATGTTTGTTTTTTCTTTTACGATGTTTAGTGTTAAAGATGAACTTCTTGGGGGRGTGATGCAGCCCTGCAGCACTGCATGTGTTTCAAGACAAGACGGGCAGTCTTACATCTGTGCTGGTAACCTCGCTCTTGGTGRACTTCAGTCCAAGCCTGGTAAAAAATGTATGTAGGTAAACCTATCTCTTGGCAGCGCATGATAAAATGTCAGCTTGAAAGCAAACTCTTTTACCTCTTTTTCTTTTTACAGTATTTMTGCTGAAAGTGTAAATCTCTCTCAAATCCTGCCTTCTACAGAGTGTGAAAACCCTAAATCCCACTTCACAGCTCAGATCCACCATCCAGAACCCTTTCCCCATCCTGTAACACAGGGCGATGTCATATCAATAAAAATCAATAAAAAAATCAATAAAAATCAATAAAAAATCCTGCAAAATGAGATCCTTCTTTTTAAATTGTGATCACCCGCTTTATCCTTCTCACTCACTTTTCTCTAACAGAATTCTTATAGAGGTACAAGGGGCATGGTCATTGCTATTTTCATGTTTTCTACCCACATACAACAAACTTGCATCTGTATTTCGAGAATTTATCTTACTTCCACGATGCTACTTTGCTGTTATACTTCTAAGCAAATCATAGAAGGATCAGCCGTGTTCTTTCTATTTGTCTTGACTATAAAAGAACTCTAAGAAAGGATTGCAGAGACTTGAAGAATGGACCACGTAAACAAGGAAAGAGAGAACTTTTGAGGTAGGAGAGGATTTTCCTCAGGATGCATAAGGGAAACACGTTCTCAAAGACTGCTAGCCCAGAGATGAGATGTAAAGCCCAGGCAAGGCTAGGAAATCACATTGTCTGGTGCAGCAAAATAGGTCTACAGGATGCTCCAAATGGACTATATACAACAGCAAAATAGTACAAGGGCAGAGACGAGGGGAAAATGGCAGCATTGAAATGASTTCAAGAGCTTCAAAGGGGGACTTCTTCCCAGCCAGCCTGTCCCCTCTCCCCAGGGGTTTTGAAAGCTCTCACACCTCCAATTACTCGCTAATTTTTTTCCCCTCCAGTCTCAGTTCTGCAAAGTCAACACGGCTTATGAAAATCGAGTTGTATTCCATATACTTAATACATCATCTCTAAGAATAATCATTCTGGAATCTGAACTTGTTTCTGTTATCTGGCTCCGCTTGACAATGATTTATGAAGCAGAAAACAAGACAGCTTCATTTTCATAAGGCAGCCTGAACCTTCTGGACAAGGAAGAGCTCTGAAAGTTGTTTTGACTAGTAAACTGCAACAAACATGACACAAAAGTCAATACAACTGCAACATCAGCCGCTCATTTTACAGAGTAACTTTCCTCAGCTAGAGCAATCTGACAGTCAAAATGTTGTGATATTCGATAACGTTCTGCATCTTCACTAATTACAACTGCAGGGTACTTGCCATGATGGACATTTTAGATGCAAACGAAATACATGGCAACCGCTCGCTGAGCGTGTCTGGCTAGCAGCTAAAAGGACACCGTCGTCGTGTTTTTGCTTACATTATATTCCTGCAGATCTAGACGTTGCACAGTCTATTTGAGCGTTAATCCAGATTTATATTAGCTCTTTGAAAATGTGAACTGAGTTATGGGAATCTGCGCGTGTTTATTTGGCGCTATATGTGTTGAAACGCATGTGATTGATTCTCTGGAATTTCCTTCTACATTCGCAGCCCTTACGCAACACTGAGAATCTCCGAGATCAAATTCCCACAAAGATCTTACAAAAAGCCTGACAATTTTAGTTCCAGTAGACTCTGCACCCGTTGCTAGTAAAATAAAACATGGCATATGCCAGAGACAATGTAGATATGCATATATATATATACACACCTACTGCTTAGCTTAGTGTATTTCCTTTCAAAATGTAATAAATAATATAGATAGTACAAATGTTTCCATATTAGATTAAATTATTTTGAGCTTTTCCTTAATGATGTATAAAACAAACTAGCAAAGTGAGTATGGTGGAAAATATTAGGAAATGAGGCAAAATGAAAATCTTCATGTTGTTTAAAATGTCAGTAGAAAAGGTTTATTTAATGTTATGTAAAAATCTCCAAAGAATCTCAAGGAAAGTGAAGCTTTCTATCCACTGGCCTAGTGAGTGGACTAGCCACTAATGTTATATTTTGAAGGGTTTTTTTTAATTAAAAGGGTCAAGATATGCCTTTCAGATGGGTTAAACTGTCARTAAGTTGATCCACATTTTAAAATGCTGATTTATAAGATGCAACAACAGTTGCTGAAGAAAATCCACTAAAGTATGTGGACTTTACACAAACTCTATGCAAAAAGTGCCTGTTGCAATAACTCTGGACATCAGCTCCTGGTGGACTCCTACACAGACCCTAAAAGAGCAAGACGGTGCCGCGACATATCACAGCCCTGGACACATCCATGAGGCAGACCATGATGGCAAAGACTTTATTTATTCATTTACTCTCAAGCTGAGGTATTCCCCATTGCAGCATGGCCATGGAGCCCATGGGGACTTGACTCAAGCCTGGCTTGTGTGGTATTAAATGTCCTAAATCCTCTTCTCCCTCCCAGACGTGGTTTTGTCTTCCCCTTGTTTCCTTGGCCCAGTTAAACCAAGAACGTAGGACGCTTGACGAATGAATATCTGTTTTGGTGAAGTTTTGCAGTTCCATTAGTCAAACATGGGCTGGAAGGCGCTGGTGCGTCAGTGCCGGCCTCGGTGCGGAAGCGAGTTGTRTACTTGACTCGAGCCGTCTTGCAAGATATAAAGCCATTTGACTGAGGTCATACTTAAGATAATAAAACTCTCTTTGATGAGATTCATTTACATATTTGTTTTCCTTGCCTGAGCCCATTTTTTTGGATAGATTTAGTGCAGTTGTTTACAATGCTGGAATTTTTATGATTAAGGTCATACATGAGAATATTTACAACATCAGGAATAAACACGACTCCTAGTTAAGAAGCATATCCTGTTCCCAAATGAGATCCAAGCCCTGCTTATAATGTCCTGCATTTACAAAGCACTTAATAAATGTTTATTTCCAAATACARTTATAAACAATTCGGGCATTGTTGCGGCAGGACACAGGCTATTACATCTCCCGTTGGCGTTAGTGCTGTAGAGAGCTCATGGGCAGTGCTCGCTTCTCCTTGGAGCCTGCTCTCTGCAACCCCTTGCTTGGTGACACCCAGCTTTGCAAACGGTGCTTTGACTCCTGTCTCAGAGGGTCCAAGGGGATGYGCTAAATAAATGTCTGCATGCAACCATGGCTCAGATATTTAAAAGAAATGAAAGTTAGTATCCCAGCTTCTGGCTGTCATTACCTGCTGAGAATGATGGATTTTTAGGTGATGAAGAATGCGCTCGGTTGAAACAGCAGTGATAGACCATGCATGCTTCCTGAAAAGTGACCAAGAGCTTGGTTGCTTTTTAAGGTTTTCTTTTGTTTTGCTTTCCTCCCCRTGGCCCCTGCCCTTTTGCATGAAATCCACGGATATTCTGGCAAGAGAGGGGCCAGAGGAAAAAAGAACGACCAGGAAAAAAAACAATGGGGAGATGTAACATGTGCACTGTAATTAGATGAGGAAGCCATTAATTATGTTGTTTCCAATATCCTCTAAAAGGGTTGCCCACCCCTAAGTACATATTTATACATATTTACTTGTTAATCAATAAAGGAAAATGGCTGCATTATTTTGATTAAAATATCAGCCCAATGTGTGGCAATAAAATCAAATTTCAGGAGGAAGGTTAAAAAAGAGAGAGAGAGAGAGTAAAAGAGAGATAGCTATGTATGCCTTCCTCCAGACCATGATATATGATATTTTCAGGCTGCTAGGAGAGCAGACACATTAAGAAAATAGTGCTAATGATATTAAAGTACTTTACAAGGCTTGTTACTAAGCGCTGACAAACCTGTCAAGTGTATAATGTAGGAGGCTATTGTAGCGTTCTCAGAAAACCATACCTCTGCCCCATTTCAGTGCAATCTCCTAATAATGGAGCTGCTATAAATTCTAGCCAGCAATGGGACAGACTCCTGGCTTCTCACCCCAATGTGAAGACATGATAAATATAAAAGAAAATGGCTGTCAGTTTTGGCGCCCGAACCTTATTACAAAGTCTTAATCTTACTGGCCTCAGCACCTTTTATCACCGCCTTGTTATGAGCTGATGGCTTTTTTATTTGCTGGGAGATGGAGGATGTGTCATTTGATGTCCTTTTATGTAGCCACTGCTCTGTCCTCTCCTGGAAAAAAAAAAAAATCTTTTTTTTTATATGTTTATTACAGTAACCGATTAAATGCAACGCTCTTGCTGTGTTTGGTGCAAGCATCTTCCTGGTAGCTTTTTGCAGAAGCTCGGATTAAACAGCCATCTGCAGCAGTATTAAGAATGTGGGCACAAAGGAGTGTTATTTTTATTTTCCTGCTGCTGGAGTGTTGGCATCGCTAGTGGTGTTATTATTTATTATTATTTATCGGTTTGTTTTCCGTATGGATTTTTCCCTCTTGCCAAGGTCAGAAAGAAACCGTAAGTCCGGGCTCATTCTCTTTTCCTCTTTCTTTCTCTTTGCAAGCGACAGCCGCAAGGATGATGGGCCCGTAAACAAAGTTTGACTCAAAACTCAGCTCAGGTTCAATCAGTTTGAACTTTAAGATGAGATATCTCACAATTATCCAAATATTATTCCTAAACCTCACAGCTGACTTCCTGTCTTCTTCGTTTATGGCAAACAAAAGACTGAACTCCACTTGAAACAATGACCCTGTCAGAACCCTTATCCCCCCAAGAACTGCAGCAAAGTGCCAGCATCAGGTACTTAACTCAAGATGACATTGATGGGTTGCTTTCAAGCTGTGGCCGGAGACTCCATCAGTTGCTCTTATCCTCAGCTTGAAGACGGGGCGGACGAGGAGTCCCTCCCTCCGACGTGCTCTGCCAGATGGTGACCAGGCTCWGCGCAGGGCTGGACCCATTAGCTGAGCTCCCCACCTAGCGGCTGCCAGCACGAGGGGGCCCKCGGCCCTCCAAAGGTCAACATAAACCAGGGGGAAGGGCAGGAAAAATAAAAATAAAAAAAGAGATARGTTTATTCAACCAACTATCAGCAGAGGGAACAAAATAGATTCCTATAGGTTTCATGGAGCAGCTGAGTAAAGGTTGGAGACCCTAAGAATCCCAATTACATGCAAAGTTGGAGGGTGACATCAGAAAATATATGGGATGGTGCCACATACCTCTTGCTCTTCCCCTTGCTCAWTACTGCCCCAGCTCTGTGAAGAGTTTCAACGTGAGCTCTCATCCTCTTGGCCACCATGGCCACTTGGCCATGAGAAGTTTGACCAGTTCTGCTGCCTGGACAATTGCTGCACAGACCAGGGCTGGATGTTTGCAGCGCTGAGGAGCAGAGCCACAGGGAAATGATCTTTGGGGAAAGRTGGGAGTGTCCCAGGTTCTTGAGCTTGTTCCCAAGAAAATATATCTGGTGATGGATTAGGATATGGAAGGTGAGTAAAGGATTGAACAGAGGACAGGGATGCACACAAATGTTCCTAGAAATGTATTTATCATTCATAACATCCCTCTGTGTTTCCTCACACAGTGGTAAGATGTGTCAATATCCCTTTTCTGAGTTCTCATCATGTTGTTAATATATGGCTAAAGTGAAACAAAACCATTTCTAATATATCCTGGGATATTAGCTTGTTGCATATCCTCGGACATGTGTTTGCACTTTAAAAGCACCCTTCAGGGTGAGAGAGTGCAGGAGCAGTGTGATAGTTACTGTAATAAGGCACTTGCGGTTTGCTACCATGCAAGGGGAAAAAAAAAAAAGAAGAAAAAAAAACAATTGATGAAAAACTCAATAGGATGGGAAAGGCAAATTGCTTGGCTGGAGATTTAATTAAAAAGGAAACAGCCCTCCCCATTTAAAGGTCGGTTTGCACCCCTTAAATTACGAGAAGAACTGGGGGCTGGAATGAAGCGCTGCATGTTAATAAGGGCGAGCAGCAGGCTGCGGGGCTGACCCCAAAGGCAGGGCTGGCAGGGCTGGGAGCTGCCACTGCACATCAGCTGTGGCCAGGACACAGTTCCCAGGGAAAGCCACGTTCCTGCTCCTTGGGAAGCCGGCCACAGCCGATGCGCTCCTTCCTTGAGCTGTGTGAAAAATGCAGAATAAAATATAATGTGGCTTAAGTCTCTGCTTGCCTTCTTTCTCCTCCTCCTATCTCCCATCCCTCCTCAGCAGCCCTTTATATATTACTGTTCGGCTCTGTGCAGGTCCATGAATGCCGCTCCCCCATGGGAGAGTTTGATGAAGGTTGTCCATTGTCACCCAGTGTTATACTGGGATGTCAGGACATCTTGAATAAACGGTTTACATGAGACGCTGCCTCTAAGTGCATCCTCAGAAAAACTGCCATTGCCCTTTGCTGAGAAAGTTAACATCATAAAGTGAAGGCTGCCTCCGACCAAATGGGAATGACATTGCAGATTAAGGGCTCTTTAAATTATGCATTTAGTTCAGACTCCCGGGGAGACAGTATATGAGATAAAGCTAGCAGACTTACTCTGCAGCATGGCTCTGGAACCAAAGACATTTTAAAATTATTTTTTTCCGAAGAAAGTTCTGTAGAGGTAAAAAGAAAGAAAGAAAAAATAATAGTTGCATCTTTAAATGCAAAATATTAATCAAATGAGGAAGACAGAGGGAGGTGAGGAGAAGGTAAAGGAAATTTCTCATTGCTTTCGTGGGATGGGTGGATCACAAATTTTAATGATCGGAATTTCATTTACAATGAAATTATATACTTAAAATGAAATTCCTGTCAGATGAACCTGTTTTTTGTTTCCCAAACATACACTAGATTGAAAATGCTTTTGCAAATGCTCTGAGTTATTTTCCAGGTTGAGCATTCCCATATATACAGCATCTCTGGCAACATGAAAGTATTCAGAGCATCCTTGCTGTTYGTACCTGCTGAGACAGATTTAAGTAAGAAACTCTCAGTTCCCGTGTTTGCATGCAGCTCTGTAACCTGTAACTTCCTGCTTTCATTTAGCAGAGTTTAAATTGCAAATTCATGTTTCTTAAAAATGCTGTAACATCATAAGTGGGACAGTTTTATGACAGCTCTGAATTACCAGACAATACTGACACATGCCGCGTGCACTTACTTTGCCTACCAGTTATGGCTGTATTTATCTGCCCATATGTCACTCTATGTCTAACGCATCTATTTACCACGTCGAGATGGATATTCCACAATTGAGGGCTCTTAGTGCATCCTTTAGAATTAAAACAAAATCTCGTTCCTCAGATAATTTATTTTATAGGTGATAGTCTAGCTTTTTTTTTT
>PTEX01000213.1:180565-198065 GCA_003342815.1 Eudromia elegans
AAAGGATTTTACATATATCTCTCCTCTACACTTATCTGGAACTCTTCTCTGACAGCCACAATGGGCAGTGCCTGCGTTTTATTGATGGTAAAGCCCACATATGGAGCTCACAGTCACCTGCAGGTGAATTTGGTGCTGCCTTGTGCAGAAGATATATCTCCTCTGCTGGTGGATCAACATATGAATCCAAAACGAAACTTCATGGGAGATTTGTCACTCTTCCTTACCCTCTTTTCTCCCCCACACGGGCTCACACATGCAAYCCACCCCATTCTGAGCCTCTCTGCTCTGCTTTCGTGCAGCCAGCTGGCACAAAACGGCCCTGGATATGGTTGGAAATAGTCAAGTGAATAGTCCCCAGCATAAAGCTGTCCTGATGGAGAGGGACAACAAGTAGTAGGTGAAGAGATGGGCAGTGTGCAATTTCTTGTGGTCATCACATCACAGGCCATTTTAATAAGCTATGAGATTGGATATTTCGCCATGCCTGGAAAATCTGCAGTCAGTTGGTAACGAGGCTTTCTCTGAGATGATGAAACTTGGGTGCAAGGAGACATATTTGACTTGCATTTTAGGCTAAGAAGTTGATGTGTTATTCTAGGCCTAGCTGTATTTCTAAAGAGCAGGCAGTAAAAGTTCCAGAAAACTTAGAAGACTGTCAAATTTGCAGAAGATGTCTGTATATAAATATATATGTGTATACATTTATATTATATATATGCATGAACACATATATGAAGAGAAAAGAGAGAGGGAGATGCATATATTTATTTGTGTATGTGTGTTTGTGTGTATATTTATCTGTATGTGTGTATACATATATATATATATATGCACATATAGTTGTATATATAGATTTCTTCTCTGGACCTTTACCCAAGTGCATGCTTTGACCAGTACTCACCATCCCATTTTCCATTTTACTCTTAATTGTTTGGGGCCAGGACTCAGATGATTTTTATTCATCCAAAAGGAACTCAAATGTTCTATCCAAGTGTACTAACAGATGTAGCTTCCTGTGATTCAAATCCTGCATGAATTTTGTCTGAGCTGAAACTGCCTCTACTCCATAGGAATCTTTGCTACCGCCCCAGACGTGTTGCTGCTTTGTGGTGAAACACAGCAACTGCGGAAGGTAGCACAGGAACACTGCGGCCCAGGTCTGCGGTGTAGTATTTCCAACAGAGATCACAAGGGGGAATTTTGGTCAGTGGCCTATTTAAATGTAGTCTGAAGCATTTCCTCCAAATTTTTATCTTGCAAGACTAAGTTCCTCAGGTTGTTAGAACCTACTGTCTGTTTTATTTCATGACCAGAAGTTATCTGCTGCTATCATGCAAATCCATTAAAATTGCTCTTTGGTTGCAATTCAGTGATTCTGAGGACTGTCCCTCCTTTAATATGCTCCCTATCAGCCGCAGTACTTGAGGACTGAACATCYGTGTCTCTCTCCAACGAGCGACCTTCTCTCATTGGAGCAGTTCTGGAATCCAGGTACTGACCAGATCTGACTGTTCCAGCAAGCTTAGGAAAAGATGACACAATCTCCCTCTTCCACAATAAGGAGAAACCTGGCTTTTTCCTTCACTTACTAGACAGACAGGAAAATTACTCCTTCAAGGTAGAGCAAGAGCAATTGCACTATCCCCTTAATCAGTACTTGCAGCATATCAAGCTCATCATCTTGATGGTAATAGCTGTTTGACAAGCCAGGATAAAAGTGATAGTCTTCTGAAAATGAGATAACAATCTGGTTAAAAAAAAAGGGAACCAAAAGAAAAGAATAAAAAGACATGACCCAAGATAAGGTGTCTTTTAATTTAATTTCATCCAAGGATAACAGTTTGCCCAAAAATGTCTTCTGTGAGTCACGTACAATATTTCAATCTGTCACCTTGTCAATACCTGGCTAACATGGAAATATGCTGCACTGTGCTTTTGTCAAGATTACCAGCTCGGTCTGAAATTTCATCATTTCTTTTTTAAACCATAACTGTGCTGAGTTATCTGCTTCCACTTTCTTCTCTCACATGCAGAGAGCTCAAAATGGAAAATTCATCCAAATGCAAAAAGAAACAGCATGATCTGGCTCACACCCCTCAGAAGTACAGGCAAAATTGAATTTTATTGCTTGCCTGAAAGTGAAAGCCCAGAGTCAAGCTGATACTGTCAGGACGAATGGAAAGACAAAGGGTTGGAACAGAACAGAAATGAAGGGTAGAGAGCAAAGGAAACGTCCTGTTCTGGCTGCCTCTGGAGACACAGGATGACGGCAGGTCTGATGCCTTTCCTCACTGCCAGGGACAGACAGATGCCTTCCTGTGACCTGCAAGAAATGATAGTGCCAGTGCTGGAGGTCTCTCCCATAGACAGCTGCTCATGCTGCTCGTGGCTCCAGTTGAATCGGAACTTGGCCACAGCTCTTTTGCCCTCCATCTATGACTGSGGCCACAACTGAGTGGGTCATAGGTATGGAATATGCTCAAGGAATCTAAATTCCTGCCTTCCTCCCGATGGCTGAAAGCTTGTTAGTGACCCTGATCCCTACRGACAATGTATTTGGATTAAGAAATAATATTAGTGGTACCAAGACCAAGATATTGATGATACATGATACTCAGTTCTTCTACTGTCTTGCTTGCTTATTCGGATGTCAGTTAGTTCAGCAGTGGGGCAAAGTGTTGATATAAAGTTTACAGATACAGTAGCAACTTAGGAATTGTGTTGCTTAATATATATTTTGGTGACTTATGCAATTACCAGAAATAAACCACCATCGGGAGATCAGTATGAATTCCCAAGCAAATGCATCTGGGTTACATCAGGAATGTATCACAGTTCTAGTTCAAAACACAGTGYATAATGGCTATGCTATTTAAAAAGGAAACAATTATAACATCATTATATTTTACTAATAGATAATTTTGGAATTTATTTATAAAATTTAACCTGTCATAACTTCAAAAATATTGTTTGTTGTATGTACAGACAGATTAAAATGTAAATATTTCACAGTACTTCATAATTGAATCAGTAGTAGAAATGAGTTGGYCAGTTCTGAGAAGACTTACCCATTGGTCAGGTCACTGTTCTTAAACTGAAAAAAAAAAAGTATCTCTGAGAATTTAGATTACAACTCAAATATTTATAACATCAAAATTAGTTTTCCAGGAATCTCCTCTACTCTTTTCTTTAAGGTAGCTGAAATAAACAAATTAAAATATCCACCCTTGTCTGTGAGCATTCCTGCCAGTCAACRTGCTTCCTGGAAGCAAAAGGGAGAAAATACAATCAAAGCAAATGTATTTAAAATTAAATAAATCTTCATGCAGCTTCATTTGAATGTTTCATCTCCTCTGGTATTTGCCTTGCCCTGGTTGTTGCTTCCCGGGCTTCAGCGATCAGTCTCCTCACGCTGCTAAAACTGTTGCACCACAACAGCATCCTCGACCTCAACATGTTCTGTGTATTTGTAAGAAATAAAGCGATTSAGAAATCAGAGATTTCTGATTGTGAACGGTAGAAAGGGTATGTACTTCATAAAAGCCATACTACACAACCATAGAAGTTTTGGTAGATGAACATGAGGAGAGGGAGAGTATTTGTTCTTATATCGTGCATTCAGAAGACTAAATAGAGGCGTACGTGAGATTCATCAGCAGAACCATCCTACAGAAATGATGCTGGGATTTTCACAAGCGCAGCCTTCTTTGAAAAGTTCCCTGCATTTTCTAAATTTTCAAGGGAATGGACTGTCTCAAATTAGATCCTCAAACCTGTGGTGTCAGGAAGGTAATTCGTGTCTTTAACTTTCCCCATACATCTTTTTGGTCTCAGTATACCCTTTAGTATTAGCCTTTTGCACTGTAGTAGGACATGCAGATCCAGCCAAAGCCCTGCCCAAACACATTGGGCTACATTTACTGTTTGGAAGACCTTGCAATCTAAACAGATCAGACAAAGTAGGAAGAGAAATGGAATCGCATTAAAAGATAATGATTTGTCCATGCTCTTAAAGAACTCCTGGGCATAAAAATAAGCCCAGTGCTCTGCCTGAAGCCTTACTGTCAGCTAGCCAAACAGATATGGAAAGACTTATAAAAATCAGTCAATATTTAGATGGTGCCATAGTATCTTATTATTTAATGAAACTCGGTAGGAAAGCAAGCAACCAGGTTCACTCTGCACACAGACCAGGTTAAAGCAACGGTAATGAATCTGAAGATCTGTATTTCAGCAGAATCCGTCCTTTACACAGATTGAGAGGCACCAAGGGTAAAGATTATTTTTTTCACCGTCTGACAACCCTTTAGCCAAAGTGTTTTTAACAACCCTAATTGCTCCTCAGATTTCTACACCGCTTTATGACAGAGCAAATATTGCCACAGACATTTCATTTCTTCCTGGAAGAACATTTTACAGCAATCACCTGTTGAYGGCCCGTATCTGTTTTCCTTTTCCATCCTCTGGTTTGTCTGTGCTCGTAGTGGAGAGGTTATCTCTGAAAACAGTAACCGGCTGCTGAAAGCCATTTAGAAGATTTTATTGAGAAGAAGGTGGGCACACAGAGGTGTGGTCTCCAACCCACCTCCCATTGCCGTARCATGAGCAACTCCATAACTTCTACCCTTCTGACTAATGTGCGAYACCGCATGCAATTCACCTTCCTTTTTTTTTATTATTATTATTTTTCGCTTCTCCCCTTTTCTGAGCGCTTTGTTGTTTGTGTGGTGTCAGTAGGAATGTGCTTGGAGCAGAGTTATATGGCATCATTTGGAGAAACATTGCGTTAATAACCAGAGTTCAAGGGCAAAGGATATAAACGGAGCAAATTACAAGTCTGAGCAGATATATGGCTTTTGCTAAAAGGGACACAGGCTGCTACTTTTATTTACTGGGTGCTGGAGCGCTTGCAAAAAGGTGCAAGAAAACATGAATACATTTTTAAATGGCTGCCCTGCAGTKTAGAGATGCAGTGCAAATTTCCAGCCTAGATAGAAGGACTATTTGAGGAAAGGAAAAAAAATAAATATGGAAAAAAAGGAAAAGAAAAAGCCCACCCTTGCAAAGACTGTATTTTTTTTATGTACAGTTCTCAAATGCGACATTCAGCTGYGAGTGTCTGGATTTTGCCTGGCTGAAATTTGGAGGTATTAAAGCAGGCATTAACARGAAAATAACAGCAGGTTCTAAACATCCATTCGTCTGCAGGCGGCTGGAATTCAGCTCTCCTYTCCAAATCGATCCAAAGTGGGGTCTTCTGTGTCCAGGCACCGCGGTTACCGCAGGATTCATCCCCAGAGCACCGGGCTCCATGACTCAGCGAATCCCCCCTGGTATCATCTCCTGCAGGAGCAAAGTCAGTAAAAGGCTGCGGAGTTTCAGGCAAATTCTGCCAACTCGTCGCTGGGTGGGATTATTTCATTTCACTGCCTGTAATACAATTTAATGTACCACTATTCAGTGTGGCAATAACTAACTGGAACATTTTGTTTATCTGATTTTCTGAGGCTGCAGATTCATCACTGGCTTTATTTCATTCTTCTTAAGTGTATCATAATTTATTTTTTTTTTCTAAAATACAAGATACTACTGAAATTCATTTTTCTACTATTCCCAGACAGACAGTACAGCTGATTATTGGGCGAGATATATAATGCAACCTATAAATAATAATCTCCTCTGGTGAAAGGATATCAAAAATAAAATCTTTGCTAGTTCGAATTCTTTGAATCTCTATTTCTTTTAAACCAGCTCATTCCTCAAGCATTGTTTTTACAGCTTGTTCTGCAAGTGTGCAAAGAGAAAAAAAAAACACCCCAAACCAAACAGTTTTAAAAATGAATTTTCTGAAAACATCTGGTCTCTCTCCTTTGTCACCGAGCCACAGAAAATATTTCATCTAGCAAATTGCAGGTGATTTTTAAACATACGGAAGTTATGAAAATACTAAGGAAGATTTACTCCTGTCTGATAAATGTTTCATGATGCAAAAAATGATGCAAAAATGCACACATAGCAGATAAAAAAAAAGAAAAAGGGAGAAAACCTTAATCTTCTATGGAGAAAAAATAATGCTAGAAGTATGTTGCATTTTGCATCATTTGTTAAAAGAACTAMACTTTCATCGTTTATGCTTCCTGAAGTTTACGGGATGCTTCTTTGCTGTGTTCTGAAGTACATTCTTAGGCAAAACCAGGGTGCATTATAATTTTAATGCTATATAATATAACAGCAGATGTGCACATTTGAATTGGATATGAGAAGGAAGAGAGGCAGAAAGCAACTCTTTAACTGTGCAGTTGAACCACGAAGGCTTTTCTCCTCGCACGCAGCCCATTGACCACAGCACGGGCCACAGTCTAACTCCAGCATGGGCAGAGTTATATTCTACAATGGAGGAGAGTTTGTGGGGTTTGGGGGGCCTGTGAACCGACTGCAGCAGTAGCACGAGCCAAGCAGTGCTTTGGTAGTGGGGCATTTCACTTTTGTGCAACGCGAASCCTCTCCAGTTTCCCATACGCGATATTCTCCTCTCCCGCCGGGACATAATAGAAACTAATCTTCAAAATCTAAACATCCCGAGTCGAGTCCTTTTGTTAAGTCGTTTTATTCATTTCGCTCGGCCTGGTGACGGCACTGAGACCACGTGTATTTACATATACGAAGAACCCCGCTGCTCCCAACCCTCCGCTCGGAAGACAGGGCAATTAATCATCGCCAACCGCTCCCGCGGCGYGCGCGGCGGCTCCGGCGGCACGCGGGCCCAATCAGCGCGCGCGGGCRGGACGGGGGCCCGCGGGACGGCGCTGCACCCTGACCCGGCACCACGGCGTTCCCTTCCTTCCCGGGCTTGGTGCTGAGTAAGGAGAACACCATTAACGGTGTCCTTGCGATCAGCGGAGCACGCCAAAGTCACSAGCGGGCAGGTATTTCTCCTGCGGCTCGGCGAGGTCGACGCTCGTCTCTTTCTTCAGCTGCGTGATTTGTAGCTCTACCTCCAAAGTGTCTTAGAGACAGGGATATATTTTGGTGCAAAATGATGCCAAGGAATCACCTGTTTAATTTTATACATAAGCCAAAGCTGGAAGGGCTGATGGCTGAGATGCGGCAGCTGCTTGGGGAACTTTTATCATGAGCTTCCTATTGCTGGAAGCAAGGACAAGTGGTAGTGCAAATATCTCAGTTAAAACAGCCAGTAACTCCTTTTCCCTGCTTTTCTTGCTTCTGCTTAATAGTCCCTTCCTGCCTTCCTTGCTGCTTTGTCGTGTTCATGGCATTCTTGATTTCTCAGACTTAAATTCCCACCCGCCCATTTTGCTTTAGTGTCCATCTGTCCATTTATCCCACATGTGGCAAGACACCACCACTGGCGCAGTATTTTTTCCCATAGCAGCCACTCTGTGGACAATGAAGTCGATGGAGAGACACCCGTTGACACAACCGAGCTCAGGGTTAAGCCCATAAATTTTCTGCAGAGGTTGTCTTGTTCCTCTTTTAAATTATAGGGACCATTGAAAATACCACAATAAAAGCAGCAAAAGTCAGTTGTAAACGATATCCAGAATATTAATTCTCCCTAAATGTAACTTTCAGTCAGGCTTGCCTGGAGAGTCCCACCCCTTTCCTTCTAAACCTCCAAGTTGTTTTTTTTTTTTTAAAGAGCAATTTTAAGTTTTCATTTACAGCTACAAAAGAGCATTGCCCTTCAGCTCCATCATGCTAAAAGCATCTGCGATTTTGCCATAAAATGCTCTGTAGATTAAACTTCGGAACGATTTCAGTTGTTCTTAAGTTATACAGTGGCAAAAAGAGCCATTTTGTGCTCATGCAAATCGAAAATGATTTTTAAAATTAATTATGATACTAGAGATTTCCTTGATACACGTKAGTTTGTAATTCTACCTGATATTTTGAAGAAAATAATCACTGGCTGAGATGTATGTTGTCAGGTAGCCCAGTGAAGTCTCCAAAACACACACCTTAGTTTTCACCTATTGAGTAGCTGAGTTGTTGACAAAGCTCTGGTCTTTTGGAGAACAAACGTGCACTGATCCACCATGTGGTGCAATTTCTATTGTATCTTATGGGACAAAAATACACTCAAACCAAGAAAACATCTTAGAGATAAGAGAGAAACATATCTCGAGTAGAGATAAAACACATTGTTCTGGACCTTCCTTTCCTGGAAGAACAGACGTGTCTCTTCCTTATCTCTAGTTATACTCAAGCCATGGCTGTTCTCTTATTCAAAAATCAGGCAGTATGCAGCAAATTTGGGAAAACAGGTTTAGAGAAGAGTATGAAGAGAAAGAGAAAAAGCATTCTGAAGCATTCCTTATATGAAAGAAAGAATGAAACAGCTGTCTCAGGAGTAGACTAAAATGTGGAGGACAGGCTCGTTCTGGTGAGGACCAGATTACCCAGGCTATGCTGTTGATTTTGTCAGTGTATTCCAGAGTAACATCACAGAAATTAAGATCATTTATATTTGTGTGCATTTGAGTCGATCTGTACTGCTTAATAGGGCTAATCACAAGGGCTGCAACTGGTCTCCGAGAAGGAAGAGCTGGGAAATAGATGGGAAGGGTGAGACTTAGGTACGAATATTTCAAAAGCTATTCCTGCTGCATCTCTCATTGACCTTCTGAGCCCTGGAGGCCARGAACACCACCGGGAACATCACCCCACCAGAGCTCTTCTATTGAGGGTACCTAGGTGGGAATGAAGCCCATTTCCTTTTTTACAGAATTCCCAGGGAAATGTCCAGATGAATTATTCCATGTGAATTATTCTGCTCAGAGGAGAATTTAGCTTAATAAGGAGCATCAAGGTCAGAGAAGGCTTTGACAATGAGCTCTCCAGGACCGGAACGCGAGCACATTCTGGGCCAAAATCATTATGGATGCAAATCCAGTGAGCTGGGCCCATAAAGCCCTTCACCAGGTCTAGGTAAAAGCAAAAGGAAATAGCTGAGAGAGTGGCAGAGGTCTTGCTTATGATTTTCTTCATTCATTCTGGCAACGACAGCTTGCTTTAAAAAAAAATAAAAAGAGGAAGAAGGAAAACACACACAAAAAAGAAGAAAAGTCCTTTTTTTGGCATGAAATTTGCTTATCTTCAGAGTGCAAATCATAAATCATTCACAAAGATAGTRGTGACTCCAGCCTTTGAGGGTTACTTTGTTAGCAGCGTAAAGGGGTACAGACCGAAAGGAAGAGAAATTAACATTTGAACCATATTGTTTCTGAAGGGCTGAGAGAGCCCGTGCAAGCTGCACCTCTGCCTCGGTGATGTAAGTCCTGGCTCTGGATGAGCCAGTTGTGAACTCTGGTCTCCTTGTCCAGCCTCAYGGCCTTGCTTGAAGGGTGATACCATAAAAGCTGTCTGCTTTTAAACCAAAATTGGGAATGGAAAACATTCTTCTGTCTGTCTCTCTCTCAACACTCCTTTCAATTATTTTATTTTTACTGGATCTCATGAGTTTTGTATCCTTATGCAAAAGGATTTTCTACCTTTTCAATTGTGTGCACATTTATTTAATAAAAGGAGGACTTTATTTTTGATGTGAGCCCTCCGCTAACTTTTACTCGCTTCCCAGACAAATAAATATTTGATCAATTGCTTTATATGCTGTCTTTTAGGCATTACCTCACAATAATAAAATATTATTTAATACTTATTTTAAGGGACACTGCCAACTTGAAAGCTAGTTATTTTTAATACATTAGAAGCAATGTACATAAAACAAAAAATCTCAAAGAAGTCTCTTACCATTACTCAAAAATTTACATTTTCATTACTCTGTTTAGAAACTTTTGTTTTTCATTTCCCTGTGCTGTGAAATGAAACCCAGAGAAATAGGGAAAGTGATGGCCTAAATAACTGGAAAAGAAACAGCAGGACTAGTCATACAAAGCAAAAGGGAATCAGTTTTGAAAGGTGGAAGAAAATATACTTTTTCTCCTAATTCCTTTGAGCTTCAACAACTTTACTTACATTTTAATACGATTTATATAAAAACAAGCTGAGTTTTTTTTAAATTGACATGCCTTAAAATCTATACATATGGCAAAAGAGAGAGAGAGAGAGAGAAAGCTAAAGTTTTCATCATGGCATTCATCAGAGACAGCATTTAGGTTTTGATCCTTCTGCCAATTAAATCCTATGAGAAACTGCCACCCAATTCCCACACGGAGGCTGGCTCTTCTAGAATTAACAAGAGCAACAATCCTGGTGACAATCTGCACTCATCAGGGTACTCCCGCTGATGGTCCAGACCTTCCAGGAGGTGTAGCTCCTTCTGTGTGTTTCTGAGGGTGGGATGCTGGGCAGAAGGGATGACAAGGGCCCTCCTCAGTGGCACAGTAGCCGTGAGCCTGGGACATGCAGCTACCCTTGGCAGAGACCCAAGTCCCTCACAAGGAAGTTCTCCCTCTCCTTCAGCTTTGCTTTCCTCCCATGCATTCCCTGGTGKTGTGTTCCTGGCCCTCTCCGTACACTTTTCCTTTGAAGAGAGATGATCCACTCCTTGACGAGGCAACACAGCCTTTTAGGGGCTCTAATCACCAAGGTAGATGAGCTGGACACCTTTTCTTCTGAAAGGATGCCCTGCCACGGGCTCCAAAGGAAGTTCAATCTGCAAACTCCCACTGTACAAGAGGAGAGAACTCCTCCACAATGAGGGTGATGGTTATTACTRTTTTACTTTTATTAAGCAAAGCCCAGCCTCTGTTTTCCAGCCTTAGCTTTTACTTACAGTAATCAATTTTTCAGCATAACAGGCTGTAATTGTTGGCCAGATATTGAGCCTTCATGGTGCTTAGACATAGAGTGTTACTGTGAAGCATCTTCCCCATACTTCTCAGACAGATGGGTAATAATACTATACATTAATACCTCCACATTGGTTTATGTGTGTTTGACCACAGCGCTAGCATAATTATTTTTCCTCAGTAAAAGCTATTAGAGATCTATTTGGTAGGTTTTACGATCAATAGCTCCTGTGATATTTGTGTAGCAGGCCCAGAATAATCAATTGAAGGTCATATAAAGTAAATTACCATCCTCCTATAATGATTCTTTTTTCTAGATGAGAATGGGTTTTATTATTTCATCAGGAGAGCCCTCACAACGCGGGCTTCTTTTTCCTTCCTGAGCAAGAAAGAGGGTGAGAAATAACTGTTGTGGGTGTATTTTGAAACATGGTATTAATGTCTATTATCTAAATTTATATTACTAGATTATTGAATTAGAGTATGCCAACACATGGAATAATTTTATGTGCTTGGTGACACAAGAAATATCCATTTGTGCAGCTATCCAGGATGTTGTTGCAGGTGACTTAGCTAAACCCATTTCTCAGTAAATTTAGTGCTGGTCAAGGCGCTGCTCCAGATGTGGAGGTTCACTGAATAGTCACAGACCTGCAAAACGTGAGCTCTGACAGGACAATTTCCTCACGAGTCTTTCCAGCACTCTGCTTCCTCTGTCACCCAGAGCAGCCACCACCACACAGGAAAACACAGCCCTGTTTCCAGGCTTCTCTCAGTTCTGGGCCTCCTCTTTTGGGCTGTGACATGAGAAATGAGGAGATGATATTAGCARTGTGGAAGATCCCTGAGAGCGAGCACCTCTTCCCACACCATCCAGAAAGAGCTTTTTGCTGCTACTTCTGACCTCGGCTGCCTGGCCAGGCAAGGGCTGAGGTTGTTTTATAGATGGAAAGGCAATTGCATAAACATACTTTGGATCTGCAGAGGACTCTGTGTGTGGTCTCAATCAGTTGGGTGGATTTTAATCTCCAACTCACTTCCATCTCACAGGACATACGCTGGAGTTCATAAACGTAGTCTTCATGCAATTGCTTCTCCTATTCATCACCAAAAGTCAGCTGTGCAATTCTGTGTCCAACCTTGCCCGAAAGGCTCTTGCCTTCCTCATGAATAAAACTAGATCTATTACTTTTAGGAAGATGACACCCTCATTGAAATAGAGCCACTACCTAATGCTTACTATGACCCTYGACCCCTGATATTTGGGTGACTCATTGTGATTAATTGAATGAAATCTCCTAAAAACTCCATGAAATAGAGAAGTATTTTATGAGTGCTAGAGAGAGGTGGGAGGAAAACATTTTAATRAACTGCTTCCACTGAGAAAAGTTTATTCATGAAAATATTTTGTTTTAAAATGGCAATTAAGAATKATTTGGATTGGGGAAACTGAGGCACAAGGGAGTTACAATGAATCCTGTGATTTTATACAGAATGTTTGTGGTTTAAACAGTCATTGAACAAGAACTTTTACAGCCTCCATCTGGGTATTTTATTCACYGGACCAGCCCTTCTTTCCAGGAAAAGGAAGTCACATTTCAAAGTAACTGTAGTAAAAAGACRCTAAGTCTCTCCATATTGCAAAAAGCTGCCCAGAAGCTATTTAACATGAATCATTTTCATCTTTGGGGGCTAGAACTAACTGGTAAATGTTAACACACAAAACCTTGGAAAAAGAAAGAAAAAAAAATGATGGTGAGATGGAGAGAAAGTTAACAGAAGTAACTGGYAAAAGGAAGAGATGTCAATCCTCAGGCTAACCACGACATGTTTGAATATCTGCTCTTCTGCCTTGTATGGTGCCATTTTCATGGCCGGTTACTTCAGAGTGAGATAAGGAGATCCTTGCCCTGTGGATTCCTTSCACACGAGTAAGGGTTCTCAGCCCCATCCTTAGACAGGGAACCTTCCACTCCATACATCTACTTCAGCCTGGCCACATGAGGTTATGATGACAGTAAAATATTTACTCTTCATCATGGTGATTAACAGAGATTCTTTCTCAAGAAGACCTTTCAAGGGCCCTTCTTTATATAGCTCTAAACTTCATAAGGAGAGGGGCTGCTCCTCARCCAAGCAGGAACAGGCGGGTGAGTCTCACGCCTCGTCTGTAAGACAGAATAGAGCAGAGCAGAGAACGGGAGAATGAGAGACTTGGTGTTTCTTGCTTTGCTACCCAGGACAGCTCACGATATCTGTCAAGATATAACTCTATGCCCCAATCTCCCCATCTGTAGAATGCATATAAAAAGACAGCCCACCTCCAAAAAGAAAAGAAGAAGAAGAAAGAAAGAATGAAAGAAAAGCCCTAATGTTGTCTTCAAAGMGTGCAGTGTCAGCAGTCATCAGGCACCTTTTGGAAACAGCTTCTCAGAAAAAACAATGGAAATCATGAGCAGCTGAGCTCCATGTTGCTCCACTTACACAGTGAAACTCATTATRATATTCCTATATTTATTTCCAGCTGCATGGCCAAGTAGGCCCAAGGGCAACCTAACAGAGAGGAAAAGGGCCTAATACAACATCAAAGCTGCTGAAAACCTGGGTGGATTGCCATTTCATCAGTGTGGAATGACATCACTTTCCACATGACATCAGGCACTGACYCTCTTCCCCTCCACCCCTGCCTCCTATTTCTTTTTAAAAAGATGATGGAGCTGCTTGAAGTTGAGCAGAAAGAGTGGGGAGGGGGGAAACAAAAACACACTCTATATCCCTTTAGCTGAATGCAACCCAATGTGCTACACAAACAATATTAACCAAAACAAAGCTAGCAGGAAACGTTTGCACACAGCATCTGTTATGATCACATAACCACCAGACAGATGTTTAATCCCAACTGCTAACATAAGATCATTTGTATGTTTGAAGAGGGAGAGATCCCATTTGGGTTTTTTCCTTTTTATTTATTTCTTTCCTAAAGGAGAAAAAAAAATAATAAAGGGAGGGTGATTTTCTCAGCTGTGGGAAGCAATTTTGTTGTGTTATTGTTCTCCCTTCTCCCCACTTTCACCATCGGTTGCTGAAAGGGAAGGAGTGGTCGCAGCTTCTTGCARAGAAGAGGGCTTGAAGACTGTGTGGTCTGGTAGTCGAACATTGCACGACGCTTTTCCAGCTTCAGGGACCAGAGCTCAGCTCCTCAGAAGGCTCATTAAATAATTCTGGTCCARTGAGGCAAAAGGGGGAGGCCACACATGAAACAAGTTTGGTGGTCTCAGCCAAGTTCCTGGTGAGTTACACCACGTTTTCCCAGCACCACCCCGGATTCCTTCCACCCCTGGAAAGTTCGTCTACAAAAGTGAAAACAAACTCATTAGCTCCACATAGCTCTGCGAGGGTCACAATGAGATGTCAGCGTTTTGTGTGGGCTTTTTTTTTTCCATTTAGCAAACAGCCAGACACCTACAAAGGGAAAAGAAGGTTTGAGCTCTTCACTGTGCCGAGGGATTATTTTACTTTTAATGATACCAGGAGGCTTCAATGGAGATTTATGCAGATAGGAGAGAGAGAGATTATTAATAACACATTGCACTTCTATAGCACCTTCCATTCAGGGCTTCTCAAAGAACTTTCCAATCTGCGATGAATTGGGCTTTACACGCCCCTGGTGAGTGGAGTAACTGTCATTAGATTAGGAGGTAACTACTGCAGTAATGAAAAATCAACCAGGGCATATAATGTTAGCAGGATATTGGGTAGAGCTGATCTCAGGTCTTTGCTCTTCCACTGATTTCCTATATGACCATAGGGAAACCACTCCAGTTTCTCACAGTTTTAGTCCCCTGTGTTTAAAATGAGGACACTATTTTCTAATCACAAATGAATGCTACTTTTTTTTTTCTTTTTGGTAAGGTATAATCTGGCTCTATGAATGCTTAGCATTTAAAGTAGTGATGCCCAGAGGTGTRCAGAGACTTTGTGGCTCAAGTAGAAGTGATGACATCTCTGTGACTTCCTGTTACTATCCAAGCAAGAAAGAAAACCTCAGTTCTGACTCTTGGTCCTTGTCAAGGCACAAGATTCACAWTTTCCCACAATGCAACTAATGTGAAAGACCTGTGAATGATAATAAGGAAAGTGAATATCTTCCAGCACCTTAATATTCTTCTGCTGTCGCTGAGTATCAGCTATAGGATTATAAGAGAAAATAAAAGCCGAAGTTTCCCAAGGCTGGAAAATAATAGATTTACCGAGTATTATTAAGGTAAATAGCAATAGGCCAGGGAAGCAGTAGATTCTTACAAGCTGAATGAAAAAGGAGAGAGAAAAAAAAAGAGCACAGGCAGCTAAAATAAGAAGGAGTTAACAATCTTCAGGCCTCTCTGCTGTGTGTGTGTTCGCACTGTGCACAGCAGAAATGCGTTCACCTATGACATCCTTTGTCAAAAAAAAAGAAATAAAGAAAAAAGAAAAGAGAAGAAAAAAACGAGAGAGAAAGAAAAGGCTATATCCCACAGTGAGGACAGTTGTCCCTACAGATTAGGAATATCCATCTTAACGTGCAACTTCCCCTGCACGGGTCAAAATTGCCAACAGCTTTAATGGGAGAAAATGCTCTGTTGACTGATTCATTTCCACGTTTTGTTCCTGCTGCTAGACGGGATATCCTGTAAGGTGGCGAAAAGGGAGGGAAAGCCTGCACTATATCAGTTTATGATTGACCATTAGTATTATTATTGTTGTTGGGATTTTTTTTTTACACAGTTTTAAATTTTGATATTACATTTGTCTACTGCATTTCTCGTAACTTTTCTTTTTCTTCTTCTTCTTGGAGAAATAACAAATCATATCTCCAGGCTCGAACAGAGACGCCCTGRCTTTGGCAGACAATAGCAGTGATATATTAAGAAACTCTGCCGTGGATCTCTCCGCAATCTTCTGCCTGCTTTTCCCATAGATMTTTTACAGTCTCAGCAGGGCCTTTGGATACTCGGGTAGCTGCTTCCTCCAATGTGAGCCAGCTGCTGCCCAAGGGTGTTGTGGCATCCTCTCTGTGTCCTGTCTGCATGGACAGGTGAGATACATCCACATCCACACGCCAGAGAAATGCAGAAAAAGTCCAAGTGAGCTCAGKTTAGAGGACCAGAGAAGCTCTGCACCCCCTGGGAGATCATATTCCTTCCTGCATCCACTGGGGCATCTACGTGCAGCCCTGTCCCTTGGTCCTTCACATCTTGGTCCTCACACTTCTGAGGTTTTCTCTCACTGAGGCCTGGGCAAGATMCTAGTGTTACCAGCCAGATGGGACTAATTGACGGTGAACTTTGTCATGTCATGAAAGGTCTAGAAAAGACTAATAGCTCATTTAATATAGGAATCTGATTCTGAGAGCAAATCATCSTGCACATTATTATGCAGATAAAATGACTTTAGTAAGTAGGCATGGCTGTGTCATGAGAAAGAAATAATCTTAGATATAAATCTCATGTGAGATGAGAAATAACTGGAAGAAGCCCTCATCTCGGGAAAATGAAGCATCTTCAAACATGCACAAGACACCTATAAGATGGAAAGGACGTGCAGGAATGATGCCATGGTATAGTGTTGTAGATTTAATTTACACATCAGAAAAGCATTCTCACAGTATGAATAGTTAAGAAATGGAATAAATTGTCTGGGAAGGTTGTGGATTCTCCATCACTGGAGGTCTTTAGGAATGGTTTGGACAAGAATGTGTCAGGAATGGTATAAATACAGTTGATTGTTCCTTTGGGCAGAGGGATGGACTATGACTTCTGGAGATCCTTGCAACCTTCTTTTCTATGATTTCTATGGGCAATCAGACAAAGGATTGCTTGTTGAGCTAAATAATCATGTAAGAAGCATAATGCAATTGAAACATAAATGTACTGAGAAGAAAAATGAAATGTATCTACTACAATATCACTTCTCCTCACTTACTACCCTCAAAAAAATCCCCCAAAGAAAGTCCAGACATGTAGCTAAGTAGTCTTGCCAGAGGAGAGCTGATTATAACATACATATGACCATTTGTTTGAAAAATGCAGTCTCTATTCCATAGGAAGTCATGATGTTTGTTTTCACTCTAAAATGGGATGAAAAGTTGAAATATGAAAAAAAAAAAAAAAGTCTTTGAGAAAGAAAATGCAGCCAGGATATGAATGTTTTTGACATTTTCAATCAAAACTAAATTCTTTCCCTGGAAATGTCAAATAAGAAAACATAATGCTTCTTTTCAAAATGCCGACATTTCGGACATTTCAAAATGTCGACATTTTGGAGATTTTTCGACACTTTCAGAAGTAGAAATGTCAAAATGTCATTTCAAAATAAAACATTTCATTTTGAATTTTCCCATCAGAAAATTAGAAAATTTCATCCAATTGTGATGTTTTCCCACAAAAAAAAAAGAAAAGTTGACTGTTTTGGAAACATTTTGTTCTACATTTTGCCACAATTTTTTTTTTTTTTTGTGGAAAAATTTCAACCATCTTTGAAAAATAATGGAGCTGACTTAGAATCCTCTTCAGCTGGTTGCAAACTGTGCAGCTTCCAACAAATGGGATCTTGAAGTGTTTGTTCCTGTGACTGCAGACATTTCCATGTGAGCCACTGCTTTGACAAGGGGAAAAAAAATCTCAGTTATTCCTTTTTCCCCTCATGGCCTGATCCCATCAACGATGCATTATTGGATATGCGCCATA